>VYXF01005288.1:822159-1015458 GCA_013397295.1 Polioptila caerulea | reverse complement strand
TTTTTTTTTTTTAATGTGCATGGATCATGTTACAGGAGTGCCTAAATATACTGTAGGAATATGTTTGTGGGTTTTTAGCTGGCCTAGGAGGAGTCTGGTGAAATACAACCACAGAAACATACTTGTATCTGTCTTAAGTACTTTATGCCTTGTCAGCAATGCAGGGAGGCGTTTTTATTGGGGCTTCCTGCACGAACCTATGAACTTTCCTTGTCAGTTCCTTATTAATGATTTCTGATAAATGCAATATAGTACTATCACTTCATGTAAGTGTTGACTCTGCAGAATTTTGAAGTGCAAAAATAGAGGTGCAGTCCTGAATGTGAAACTAATCTATTGAAGGTGAAACTTATGGGAAGAACCCTGTTCAACTTTTCTATCAGGATAGTTCTAGAAGTTCTTCTCTAGGAATCTGGTTGAGGAAAATCATGGAAGATCTCTCAGTGGAAGGCAGCTCCAGCATGCATTGCTTGTTCCTGTTATATTGAAAGGGTAGTGTCAATGCAAAGTACAGATACAAAATTGAAAATCACTGCAAAAAGCTGGGGTAAACCACACCTCTGGTAGAGAAAACATGGGGGAAATAATCTGAGTGTGAAATTAACATAACTGTTTGGTCAGCATAGATAAAAGTGGTTGTTACATCCTTAATTTACTGTAATACATTATATTAGTCTGACTTTACCTTTCATTAAGTTTCTTCTCTATGTACATAAAGGCAGTAACAAAAAATCAAGCTAGATTTGGGCTCAGTTGAGGTATAAACAAGTCAGGGGAATTGTGTAACTCTCAGTGGCTGGTTAGTTAGGTGTTTTTTAGTGCTTGATGCAGTCCTGAAGTTCACAGTGATCTGTGCTAATTCCTGGTGAATCACCTGTAGCCTGTGCTGATGCCATAATATAATCCTTTAACACTGATAAGGTGTTCCTGTTGCTGAGATGGTTGTGATGCCCCTTAGGAAATTGCTGCTGTAAATGCTCACCTTGGCACAGTGAAGAAGAATCATCCTGTAAACTCTGTCCCTTGCAGCAGAAGTTGCCATGGAGAGAAGAGGAAACCCCAACTCTGCTGCCCAGCTCTTCATTGTGCACACAGGTAGTTCAGACTCATTTTCATAGTGTGGGCAGCTGAGGTCTGTCTGAAAGGTCAATTACAGCAGGGAGAAGGTCTTGTAATGCTTCTCTGAAATTGAGTAGATATTGGTGAGTTCTTTGCCAGCTTAGCCATGACTACAAGTCAGACAGTGATGATGGCTTTATTTCTAGACATCCACTTTCCATCCACTTGCTTATTTTTTTCTCATCCCTTCAAGTGTAAAGCTTTCTGAGGGAGATAAATATCAGCAGGTGGCATGATGAAATATGTGGACCTGCTGCATTTCTCTCAAGCTGATGAGGCAATTTGTGTTGGATACACGGGGGATTCTCCCCTTCTCCCCTGGTCCTCTCTGCCCCCATTTCTGTCAAGTAGCAATCAAAGGTGTTCTTTGGTTGGTTTGATCCAATCAACCAGTAAAAGAATATACTCTAATATATCCTAAAATCTCCATTTTGAGATACAGAAATAGTCCTAGGCTTTCTTTAATTTGCAATCTTTCCTAGCATACTTAAAACCTTTGTTATTCTAGAATAAGCCAGTAGAACGTGAAATATATTAGGGTGTTAATGAAAAAACCCAACAGAAAAAACCCACATAAAAATCCTTTCAAAATACAGAAGACAAGTTAGAGAACTGCTGTACCATCTTGAAGGACAATGGCTAGCAGGACCCAGCACTGTTGCTGAATTGTAACGAGAGTGGGGTGAAGTATCCTCAGGAGAAACAGGAAATACACTTGAATCATGTCAAGCTAGTTACATTTTGGTCAGCTTCAGAACAAAAATAGATGGTAGAATTCTTCACCTTTTTTTAAGGGAAGAGTGTAGGAAGGGTTCATCTGGAAAACAACTGAAAAGAAATATCTGGGAAGTGGAGAGAGGTGAATGTCATTGCCCCCATTATTTCTACTCTTCCCCATATTTGCTTCCTCGTGCACTAATATGTGGACCAGAAAAAGAACTATTTCTCTGACACCCTTTTCCCTACAAATTCATTTTTTCTGCCAAGCTACATCTGTCAGCATTTCAAGAATACAAGGTAATAACTTTTGTTTGTAGAGTAATGTAAAGAATTTTTTATATAATTTTGCTGCTGCACATTTGGTTTCCTATGTCAGTAAGTGAATCTTTGTCAGGGTTTCCTGAGCTGCTCTGCTGGATCCCTGGGTCCCCTCTTTGCTCCGTTCCCCAGGTACATGATGCAGAACTTGTGCTTATGTTGACAGCGACCTTTTTCTGTCATTACCACTGGTGTCTCAGATTCCTCACCCTGCATGTTCATACTTTCCCATCCTCCCCCGTCATGTTCCAGGATCTTGCTTATTTCCTCCAACCTAAAGAGCTCTGTCTGCCGTCTGTTTCTGATGCTTTGCTTCCTCTCCTGTCCCTTCTGTGCTGGGTTCTTGACTACCCTTGTAAACATCTCTTTTCTTTGTACCCTACTCTTTCCCCTTGCTTTCTGCTGCCTCCCAGGTTTCCTCCTCTGCTCTTGCCCTTGTTGCAGGATAAGCCAGCCTGGTAGGATGTGCTGGAGGAGCAAGCTGTATACTATTAAGCTGCTGGTGGTTTTCCACAATAATGAAGCCTCTCTGAAGCCTTTCTCAGCAGATGTGGCTGTTTTCCCACAGAACAGCAATTTCTAGCTGTCAGCATGCTTCTCACCACTTCTGTTTTACAAGACAAATTAAAGAGCTGCACCCTTTGGTCTGAAAAGGATGGGCTATGTATAGAGTTGGTGGTAAAGTGTAGCTCTTAACTTGCTTAAATAATTCCTTCTCCTGTGTTGGATCCCAGATGCCTTCTGTTGATTATTTAGTGTATCTGATTTTATTGGAAAAAAAAGTAAGTGGTTGCCAGTGTGCATAGGGTGACTTAAAAATGTAGTTTGTGTTTTTTTTTCTAAACCTGTAGCATTTTTATTTTCCTTGGGAGTGAGAAGTTGAAGAATTTTTCAACTCAAGCTGTAATGTGTAGTATATCATTTGCTACACGTCAAAAACCATTCTTCACTGAAGAGTAGGCTTTCTGGCAAATTGCTTTGATAGAAGAAAATAACACATTCTGCATGATGCGTTTCAATAGCTTTTCTAATGAAAAGCATCAGATAAAAATAAAATGCTTTCAGTTCTATAGATCAGTCTGTAGTTGATGAAATGCTGTTTTCTACTCCCATACATTAGAATTTAAGGGCAAATACATCCTGTCAGCTTAATTTCTCTGTGACTCAAATTTGTGGTACAAAACCGAATCTCTGCATATTTCTTTTTGCAGTGAAAAAAACCAGAATCTCAGGAACCCTTGAATGCAGTATTATATTTTGGCCTTTGTATTAAATCACAGCATTCTTTGCCTTGGTGGGTGGTGGAAATAGCTTCTAACTCTTGTTTTGCTGCTGTTTTGTCTTGCTGCTCAGTTCTTTAACTGAAAGAATAAAGACTGCTTTCCCATGATACTTCTAGCAGATGTTGTTTATGGAAAAACTCCAGTGGCAGAAAAAAATATTCAATTTTTTTTTAATGCGTTTAGTTTAGCCTAAGAGTCTGAGGAACTTTCTTTTTTCCTTTGGGGAATGATTTTTATGTAGCATTTGTAAACCTAGCGTAGTGCAGC
Organism: Polioptila caerulea; assembly: GCA_013397295.1. Taxonomy (NCBI): domain Eukaryota; kingdom Metazoa; phylum Chordata; class Aves; order Passeriformes; family Certhiidae; genus Polioptila; species Polioptila caerulea. The sequence continues at coordinate 1,011,751 of VYXF01005288.1, read as the reverse complement.
TCTCAATCATTTCGCATCTCTGAGCTTATAAATTGTATCTGTCATCTGTAATTTTCCTTCTTGGTGTTATGTACTAAAGCTTTTCTGTAGCGTCACTAGATAGATGTGAGACCCTTTTCCCGAGGGACCTGGTTAAACCCTGGCCTCTTCCTGTGCCCCAGTTTCTTTGTTAGAGATGCTGCTGGTCTGCTGCTGCTCGGCATTCAGCACTGTCGGTATCTCTGTTATGTGTGGTGTTGAAACCCAGGCTACTGTTATCTTACTAAAATCATGTGAAAGCTCCTTAAGAAATAGTGTCTCTCTTCTTCCCATACCACACCTTTGTCTCAGGAAAAAGCTTGTTCTGGGCCGAATTTCACTGTTCTGTCATTATTTCTATCATTATGCAACCATAAGCCTGAGAGACACTTGTTTGGTCAGTGGCCAGTAATCTGTGGAAAGACATGATTATCATACTATATCTCACTTTGAATTTGTGTTTATGGCTACTTGAGTTGTACATATATTGGAGCTTTATTTCTGTTTTTTGAATGTGTAGATGTCCTTGAGTTTGGAGAGATGTGATGGGATATCTCACATGGCTCCCATCCTCCCCCGGATGAACACTGGCTCTTTGAGGACAGGCCAGGGAGGCAAGGATGGGGATTTGCCCTTCAGATGAGAGAGCAGCAGAAGTTTTGCTTTGGGATGGATGATGGGCCAGCTGATGGCAGGTTGGGATTATTGGATGACATTGTTTTGGGTGTCTGCTATAGACTGCTTCAGGATGAAGTAGTAGATGATGCCTTCTTCAGATAACTGGAAGAAGTCTCATGTTTGCAGGCTCAAGTTCTCTCACGGATCTTGAACGACATGACAGCTGGAAGGACAGCACAGCAGGATATAAGCAATCCAGGAGTTTTCTGAAGTGCTTTGGTGGCTTTCTAACACAGATGCTCAAGGATTTAAAGGACAGAGGTGATCTCTTGGACCTCATACTTCAAAACCAGAAAAGACAGGTTGAGATGTGAAGATCAGGGTTGCAGCAGCTGTAGTGACCTTGGTCACCTTGGCTATAGAGACCATGAGGTGGTGGAGTTCAGGGTTCTGAGAGGAAGGAACAGGACAATTAACAGCATCTTGAGAAAACAAACTTTGGTATGTTAAGGATTCTGCTTGGAGGAGGTTGGTAAAAAAGATGTTTATGCTGCCATTCAGCAGGACAGGGAGAGGCTGAAGAAACGGGCAGAGGGGAATCTCGTGAAGTTCAGAAAAGAGAAATACATCTGCACTTGGAGAGAAATAACACAATTCTCCAGTACAGGCTGAGGGCCAACCATCTGGAAAACAGTTTTCTAGTAAAAGGCTGTGGGTAACCTGGTAGACAAGTTGATTGTCAGCCAGCAATGCTCCTTCAAGACAGTGAGCCAAAAAGCATTGCCAGCAGGTGATCCTTGTCCTCTGGCTAGCATTTGGGTAACAGACCTGGAGTGCTTTGTCTAGTGCTGAATATCCCAAAAGAAGAGGCATGGACATACTGGACGTAAACTGTAGGGGCTGTAAAGCCTGTTAAGGGCTTGGAGCATCTTTCAGGAGGGAAGGCTAAAAAAGCCACAATTGTTCAGCCTTGAGAAGAAGGCAGCTCATGGTTGTGTATAAATATGTGTTTAACAGCATGAAACCTTGCTTGGGATGCCCTGTGACCTTACAAGAGGCAGTGGGCAAAGGCTGGAATGCAGGGAATATCAAAGATTTTGCCCATCTTTACCTTGAGTGTTTTTAATGATACAGATTGAATTGTGGTTTTCACAGCTTATTCACCCTTGAATGTTTAATTGTTTTACTTTCTACATTGATAGTGTCATGGTGTCTTTGCACATCTTGCTGTAAATCCCTAAAGAAATACCACTGTATGATTTGAACAAGCATGTATTTACAGTTAGTGTCAGAGAGAGAACTGTGCCACTGGGTGAAGCTGAAGCAGACTATGCACACAGTAAAAGTAGTTTTATTGAAAGTTTAAGAATTTAGGCAGCATGACAAATGCTATTTAAAATACTTGCTAAGAACACCTGTGACTTTACAACTTCAGTATCTCGAGAATATGTTACCTTTTGTAACCTGTTGTGAGTATAATCAATTAGTACTATCATGCAGTATATGCTTGAATTATTAAAATCCATAATTATTTGTAGAGAAGCAACATTAGATCCTTATATTAACATACCTCTAAACATAGAACTCTGTGTTGAAGGCTACACAGATAAGTATATCTAGGTTTTCTCCTCCTAGTTTCCAGATTTTTCTGTATGGCTTCAGATTTGAAGAAATACTTTACAATACTACATCAAATATGAAAGATCATATGGGATGTGCTCTGATGGGAGCAGAGGAAGAATGTAGTCTGCAGTTTCCTTAACAAAAGAAAGTCATTATCTTCCCTGTTAGTGTTCCTGCAGTTGTTTAAAAGATTTTTGAAGTCTGCTTTACTTTCTGATGGCAGTTTTTTGTAGTAACAGCTCAGCTTTACTGATTTTTGACCTGAGTTGAAAGAAAGTAATAAAGTAATGTTTCAATACCTTGAATTTTTTTTGTAAGGTGTGTACTTTTGTAGTAAACTGGTAGCATTCCCTTCTCTTTGTGATGTACATAGGTGAGACAAGGTTTATGGTCAGAGATTATGCATCTGTACCTCTAAAATAAATTCTATTATTATACATAGAGTTCTTTTTCTAATTATATCAGTTGGTCTAAAAAAAAAAATTGCCTCCTGCCAACAGTCTTGTATACTGGAAAAATGCATGCTAGAAATTCATTAGAGAGAATTATGTGGGCTTTGGTTGGATTTTTTTTCTCCAAATGGCAAATGAATTCAACTGCAATGAATGCATATTTCATTGTAGTAGAGGTTTTCGGGCCTCTCTTAAAGGCAGAGCTAGTCCTTCCCACCACTGTGCTCTAACAAACAGCTCTAGCAGGGAGTGCTCTTTAACCTTTGTTGCTTCTGCTTAATTGACATAAAAGAGAGAGTAAATCCTTGCCTGCCAGGAACAGTAGGAGACAACCTGGTCAATGCATTGCTTGGTAGTGCAGCATTTTGATTCAGTGCTGCAGTGTGTTGGTCTTTCAGAGTGGATAGTCTCCTATTTGTTTTTTAAAAGGGATGGTAACAACTGAGAGTAGGATCTACAATTGGCCTGTCATTGTCAGTGGTTCAGAAAATGGCAGATGCATTGAAAATAGGGCATGAGAAGCATACCAGGTCAATGCTGAATACCAGCTTCAGTGAGGCATTAGTATAATTTTTGCTCTGTCTTCTGTAGGCTGTTCCCCACAGCTCTTCTTGCCTGGCTGATATTTCTGTTGGGCTTTCATTTCAAGCACCCATTGGAGGGAGAGACAGCAGTTGCAGCATCTGGTTCTGTTTAGGATATGTGCCCATTAACCTTGATCTTTCATTAATACTTTTCTCTTGTTGTGAAATCTAGTAACTTTATTAATGTTTTGTATTGGACTCCTGCTTAAATGTCCACCTCCATGATGTCTTTCATTAATATTCATGGTGACAAAGTTGGTAGTAGATGTTGCGAGACCAAAGAACAGCATGAATATATTCTGCATACATGGTTGGGTGTGTGAACAACCTTTTATCATGCCAAGTATATATAACAGTTCTGGTTTTGTTCATGGCACATGTGAAGGCAGAATTAGAGACCTCAGCTGCATGGAGTAGTTGTCCATTTGCCAGCTTGCCACAAAACAGGCAGGCAGGGGTCTGCGTGCTGCTGTCCATTATCAGCTGCTGCTGCTTCTCTTTGTCTCTTTTCACACTTCATGAATCCAAAGGAGGATTCAGCTTCCTTGTCATTTTATTGTGCAGCTAGTTCAGATGTGCTTCTACAGGAAAGGTGTCTGTTTTCTGTGCTCTTGCTGATTTTCCTCAGCGCTCCCACCTGTGCTACTGGCAGAAGTCTCTGGGTTGGATTTTAAGATGATGTACAGAATTGCATCCTAGAAAGAGTTGTTTGCTCACAAGTTAGTTGTGGATTTTGCCTGAGGGTGGATGTCTTGAGGCTTGGGTGGAGTGCAAGGGTGCATTGTGACTTGCTGAGAGCTCCAGCTGGTATGCCCACTGGCTGATTGGAGTAGAAATGATGTTTGAAATCCCACCAGCTGGTGAGTGTAGGGCATTGAGTGTCTTATCTTCTTGGAATCCTTAGCACTGAGTGACTCCTGTTGATAATCTGTCAAAGGCCATTCTGTTGTTGACTTCCGCAGAAGTGGGGTGGAGAGGAATGAGGAAAAGCTTGCCCTTCCCTCTTTGCCATTGCCTTTCAGGCAGATGGGGAATGTGCATGTATGCTTGTGCCAGAGCTTGGTTATAAAACCCATTCTGAGGAAGCAGAATGCTTGAATTCAGTGGTGCTGCTTCTTTACGGGATTTAATCCTTGTTTTCCTCTTGGCGTCCTGGCCACCAAGCAGTGCATTCACCTAAAGTGAGCTGGGCTTCCTCTGCTCTCACTGAAGCCATGCAGCAGTGCAGACAAAATGGTAACTTCTAGGGGCCAGAAGCAAGGGACTAGGGACCTTGTTGGGGAACAGCTATGTTGCAAGGTTATTTCATGGATTTGATGCCTTATGTCTTGGTCATCCTGCTTTGCTTACGAAAATTACCTCTTCCCCTTTTGTTTGCCTGCAGAGAGACCTCAGAAAAAGGTCTTTCTGGAGCAGTATAGAAAGTGTGGGGAAGGATTGGCTGTAATTCCCTTTATCCAATGATGGAAGGACACGTAGCTGATGATTGGAAATAAACAGATAAAATTGTGTCCTCATTGATTTTTGTTTACAATGTAGGAGAAAAAAATGGAATCTGAAGTAAGATTTGAAACAAGAAAGTGTTATGTGCCATTTCTTAATTTTAAAGCACAGATAGCCTTTAGTTGGTCATTTGTAAGTTTGGAAAATGGGAGATATAAATACTGATGTCCTTAAGACACAGAACCTAATAACATAATCTGTCCTATAGCTTACTTAATTAATCTTAATATAATAACGTAATTGCCCAAAGAAGCCTTAAAAGCTGAGGCAGCATGTGTATGTGGAAAATCCATATTGGCGTCTAAGGGAAATTTGAAATTAGAGCAAATGCTTACAAATTCTTTATCTTGTCAGCAACAGCTCAAGTGCCTGCAAAAAAAAAAAAANCCCCAAGAAAACCCCGAAGTGAAAAACCACCAAACCCTCATCCTATCTGGTGTGTATGTAACCATGAAACAAGTTAATTTGCAATTTTCTTCCTCCTTTATATCTCCTTCTAATTTCTACTGCCTATGTTAGCCCATTGTGACAATTAGGCAGTGGATTCATAAAGGTTCTAATTCTCTTTGCTGTTAGTAGTAGCCTTTTTATGAAAATGTTTTGCTGAACACAGTAAACAGTTAGTTATGCTACCTGTGCCAGATGGGTTTGGAGTGTGACATGTCTCTAGCACTGCAAAGGCTCTAGCAGCTCACATGTTGCTGAAATGTTGCTCCTCCCCTTAAACAGCATTAGCAGCAAATACGTCTTTATTCCCTCCTATGTGTTTTAGTTCAATTGTTTGTTGTTTTCATGTATTTCCATTTATGTTTTTTTATTTTTTATTCCCATCAACTAAGGTGCTGAATTTTCAGGGTAAAGTCTCAGGCATGAGAATTTTTTGTTTCAGGAGAGAACCATTGAAAGAAAACCAGAGATAAGTTATCTTGGCCACTTGCACAGAAGAAAATAGCCTACTAGTTTGGCTTAATTCTCTTAACTTTTTTTTTTTTTCTAGAATTGAGTGCCAGTTGTAGTGGTATTCTTAAAAACAAAAAACTATAAAGAATGAGGGCTGTGGGATCACACTGTCTGTTTATACTTTCCAGTGAGTCATGCACTTATCTGTTACTTTTTTTTCTTCTGTTGGCTGACATCGACCCAATTTTGTCAAAAACTAGTTTTATTTAAAATATGTGTCCGGGTGAGAGAGACTTGGCTGGTTTTCCAGCGAGAGAAGGGGTCTGTTTGAGATGTATGTTCTTAGAAAATCCATATAATAGAAGCCCCTATAAATTCTTTCATTGCAGGAAAAGCTTCAGTTGTGGGTCAGGAACTGTTACTAAATAGCAAGTTGTAGGCTACTTCAGTGCTTATGCTTATGGCATTATTTTTCTCATTGAGGCACTATTAATTAGGCTGGCTAAACTAAGCAGCATTACAAGTGTTGCCAAGATACTCACAGAGGCGTTGGGTCTGCAATCCAAACCAGCTATTAGAGCGTGCTGGGTGGATATGCTGTGCTGGCCAACAACCCCACTGCACTGTGGATCATGTTGGAGCTTATCAAATAGAGCCAGAACCGTGTTAGATGCATCAAATTAGGGACAGGTTTCTTGTTGGCATGTGTTTAAAAAATTGCAGATATTTATACATGTACGTACGTATACATGTATGTGTATATATATATATATGTGTATGTTTATGGTTGTTGAACTCTATTGAGTAAGCTTTTAATTCTCTTTGTTCGCTGGCCTTTTTGAAAGGTAAAACATTTATGGCCAAAAGGAGTGGCTTACCTCTCCAGCAGTGCTTCAGAGCACAAATGATGCTTACATAAAGGAAGAACACTTACTGAAGTTGGAGTAAGATACACTAAACATGCAAGAGTGATTGAGTCCTGTAGTTTAAAGGGAAAAAACAAATGAGAAGTTCAAGGAAATGTCATTTGTGTAACTGCAGATTGATTTTATATGTGAAATGGTATCATTCATTTAAAAATGTATAAATGTAATGCAGATGGAAAATAAAGCATCCAGTTAATTTTTCTTTTAAGTAGTAGTCAGCTGAAGAAACAGGAGTGTCTTTAAATATTGTGTAATATTGCTTGTTGCACACATGCTCTGCACATTTTATAAATATTTACTGCACTGACGTATGGTACTGTGAGGGCCCTCCAACCTTCCTAGGGATATCCAGCTCTTAACAGGCTTTTGGTGACTATTCTGTCTTTTAACCGTGTTCCTTCTGTCTTTGCTCACTTGCCATTGAATATCTGTCAGGGACAACTGTTGCTCAGGATAAGATTTGTAGTAGAACATCAATATTTATAACTGTCATATAGTTTAGCAGCTACACACTGCATTGAGGAACACATTTTGGCAAGTATTTATTTTGGAGTGTTAGGACAGATTGGGATCTCTTTTGTGGAGTGTACTCCTGCTATGTTTTCACAAAAGTGTCTTTAAGTGACTTTTCTAAGCTTCTGATGGATTCTTGGTTTAGTCATATGAATAAATATTTAGAGAAAGGGCTACATTTGTTTTAAGATTAGAATGGTAATGATATGAAAATGCAGTTATGGATCTTTTGAGGACAGTGAAGGATTAAAAAGCATTTGTGGCTGTTTTAATTGGAATATAAGTTTTTAGGGAGCTAGAAATATGGCATTATAGAGGATTTTACCTTCCTCTTAAAATTTCAGCTCTGTTATCAAACACTTCTAGTATGGGGGAGGGTGGAGGAGTGGCATTCTGACTCAAAAATGCCTTCAAAATTCCACATCCAGATCTGGTCGAGTGTTTATAAACTTTTTAAAGCTTTATCCTTCTTATCCCGTAAAAGGAAGCCGTTTTTTCAGAGGAAAACCACATAAGTTTCAGTTGTGTTTTATTTTTCTGTGACGCAGTGTATATTGAAAGATTGATGCAGAAGTGCAAAACTTTGCACTTAAAAACCTGATTTATGGTCTTGACCACAAGACACTCAAAATAAGAATGAAAACCTGTATTGTAATGCAGATTCATGAAACTGCTTTTATCTTGTGTCCTAGTAAGATGCCTTACTGCCCCTTTTTGTGTCATCTAAGTCATATCTGAGTGATGTTTAGAGCACATACTCCTATTACCTAAATAAGAACTCAAAAAGAGGTGCTAATTTCCTAGGAGGGATTGCAGGTGATTAAATGTAAGCAGGTATCCCACGTTTACAAGCATCTTCCAGTTACTGTAAGGGGGCAAAGCCATGGGGGTGCGGGCACACACCCGTGCTGAGAGTGGGGAGATGCACGCATTTGACTCCTGGGTCAAACTCCCCGTGCACTCTGGGGCCACAAAACTCACTCAGAATTGGAGGAGTCTGTTCAGTTTCGATCAAGATGACTTACATGTAAAGGCATTTCATTCTGCACAAATCCTCACCCCTTGCAGTCACTCTCCTTGAAAGGCCTGCCTGGAACAAAGGAAAGTTGCGATAAGAGCTCCACAGATTTTTTTAGGAATGCCTGCATCTCAGTAGGTTTTAAATGACCATTTTTCTCTTTCAGTCACCAGCTACTCCCGGCGCTTGGGGTTGACCTGACTTTCAGCTTGGCCTGTTTGATTGTTATTTTGTCTTGGGGGCTGCCAGACCCGCTGAGCCCATAGCTGGGGTCAGGGCATGCTGGCATCCTGTCTGCATTGTGTGCCCGTGTTCTCACTGTGGACAGGGCTGGGCTAGGTTTTTCCTCCAGCATAGAAGACCTGAAATCGTGCCCAACTTTATCAGTCCTTCTGAAACTGGGCCGTAGCACAGAGGGTGTTGAGGCTGGAAAGGAAGTCTTCCTGAGGGAGGCTGGTTCTGTAACCTAGTTGGTTTTGGTGTTCACCGGTGAAGAAGACCTTGTGAGCCCCTCTTCATCAGTTTTCTGGATCTTGTTCTTTACAAGTGTCCCTCTGCATTAACTTCCTAATGAGCCCTGGTGTGTAATTAGGATGCTTTTAATTACTCTGCTTGGTGGCCTTGCCTCATTAATGACTTGAGGCTGACACTCTGGATTTTGCCGGCATCTATCTGCAATGATCTTTAACAGCAAGGTTTACAGGTTTTTTTTTTTTTACATAAATTTTCATTTTAGGTAAAATACAGGTTATAGTTTGCATGTGAAAATTAAAACAAAATGTTTGTTCTGATACAGATATGAAGGAGATCTGCATAACTAATGCAATGCAATAGCTTTCATTAGCTCACATTTTGAAAATTATTTCAGTTATTCCTCATCATTTATCATGCCTATATGTGAGTTATGTGAATATTTGCTGAAACGTAATTTTTTCATTCTTTCAGCCTTTCTTCCAGCTTGTGAAGTTACGGAAACTTGGACTTAGTGATAATGAAATCCAACGGCTCCCTCCAGAAATAGCGAATTTCATGCAGCTGGTGGAACTTGATTTGTCTCGAAATGGTAAGCCCCAAAGTTAATTTGTTTGATTCTATACTGTCCTATGACGTGGTCTAGAAAACTGGGTTAGTAGAGTTTTTCTGTCTCAGAAATGGTTACCAGTGTCCTGCAGAACACTTTTTTGTCTAATTAATGGATTTGTCTCTGGTTCTAGATGGGAAGGGGGAAAGCGCAGAGGGGAGCTTGTAGTAGAAATACAGTAATAAAATAATGCTTGTAGCATTATTATAACTGTAGTTCTGTGTTTCTGAGAACCTGCTTTATTTTCCAATTTAAAAAATGCTTTATGTGGTAGTTTTATATGTGTATCTGTCACAATGTTGACTTCTTTTTCCAAGCTCGCTGAAATGCCTGACATTTAAAGATGGAAAAAAAGAAAAAAAAAACCAAGTTGAAAAAAAAAAAAAGCTGCTTTCTGTCCTAAAAAAGGACTGCCTGTGGGTTAGAAGTCCAGTTCTTTATCTCTGCTCTGCTCTTTACCTGGGATTAGCAAGAGGCAGAGTGCTGGTATTTCTAGTTGTACTTTTGGAAGAAGAATCAGTCTGTTTGTCAACTGCAGAGATAAATTCAGAAAAGAATTCTGGAAGAAGCTATCTTCTAAAGTGTGTTGTTGGAAACAACATGGGTTTGTTGTTTGCTTGCAGTGCTTGCTGTGTATATTGTCCTGCATTGTGATGGAGTGAAAACATTTTTTTTTCCTGTGGCCTGGTGAACTGACTAGTTCTACAAGTTCTTCAGGGGCTGGTGGGTCACCTTTAAGCAGCCTTATGACCTAGTGATCTAAAAACAGTGAATCTGTGTTACCAAATTAGAGCAACTGTCAGCTATTTTTGCCTCCTTACATGCAGTAGATGTGCACAAAATGCTCTCTCCTCTGTGACTGAAGGGGTGGGAATGATCAAGGTTGTGTAACCTTGTAAATAAATGAGGGTTGTAATTGAATAGTCAAGAAAATAAACTCTAATGGGGAGCCTTTTTTTCTTTATGGTTTGACTTCACTTTGACTCTTTGTGACTGAAGAATATTGTTGGTAGTTCGCCTTTCTATAGCATATTTCCTTTATTTGTTTGGTGCTTTACATTCTGTCTTTATCTGATAATATAATTGATGAAGCGTGATGAGTCTCCAGGCAATTGCTGAAAAAATTTCTGTGAACCATGTAATTTTATGCACATTTGGGAAACCTTTTAAAAGAAGAAAACTGGGAAAAAAAGCAAATAAACCAGGGACTGAAGAGACAGATTAGTTAAAACATTTTAGTTGATGTGGTATGTGGCTGCTGAGTTGGGTGCTGTCAGTGACAGACCTTAAGAAACCCTCTGTTGGCTTAGTAATTCTCTTTGCAAATGAATAACTAGTTGGAAAAGAGCTGGTGGATCAGAGCCATGTGAACTCTTGTCAGCCTGACTTGGAAGTTGGCTTTAGAACTCAACTGTAACAAGAGCAGATGGTGTGAATGTTTATGGCTGGGTAGATGTGTGTGTCATTACAAGTTACTGCACAGGGAAGTATTTTTTCCAGTGATAGGTTGAACTAATACAGGTGGCAGGGAGCAGTTGCTTTCCTGTATCCAAGGTTCAGTGTTAATTACCCATTTTATTGCATGCTTGCTTTTCTCTGTGGTTCGTTGCAGAAGGTGACTGATACCATTTCCCTCTGCTTAATTATGTCACAGTTACTGCATGACTTGACTCTGCAAATTGAAAATCCACTGTGCAATGTGGTGCAGGGGGGCTGTGGTGGAAGATAACTTGTCTTGCTTTCCACTGTTTGGCCATTTTATGATTGTCTCATGGTTCTCCAAATCAAAAGACAAAATACACGCCATCTGGGATGCTGCAGGGAGAATTATTGCAAAAGATTTTTGAGATTTACAGTATTTTAATTTGTTAGCTTTGTATTTTGAGCCCACCTTCCAGTATGTCTTGTTCCAAACCTGCCACAGGTTATTCCTGTTCAGTGGTTTGTACTCCAAAAGATTTTGTTTTTCTGATTGCCCAAAACTACTTAGGAAAAAAAGCCAGGAACTCTTCGTATTCCTTTCAGGCAGAGAAAAACAGCCCTGCTTTTCAAAATGCAGTATGCTGCATGAATAGGAAAGTGTGATGGTGACATCTGAGCTTGGGAAATAAGAGATCATTGTTCTGTGTTTTTTGTTGTTCTAGTTGTCTGGTTTGGTGCACTAATTGCCTTCAATTCTGGCCATTCTGTTTCCTCAAGAGCTTAAAAACACAGATATAAATTCATTTAATGTTCTCTGCACAGGAATAGCTTTTTCTATTTTAACCTCTCATCACAGAAGGAGGAAGTGGTTTTGAATGAATAGAGTACTTCCATTTCTGCCATAATAAAATGGTAACATGTCTTCCTTTCTCCTACTTTGTAACCTTTTGGCCAACATATGACCTTGGAAGCCACATGAGATGGTAGATATATCACACTGGTGGACTTGGGTGCTCTTCCAAGCTGCAGTGGCCACCTGTGCTTGGAGCAGCTGTGAGGTGTTGAATCTAGAGGAGGGATCAATCTCTCCTGATCTAAGGAGGTAGCTCTGTACTCCTGTGCCATGCAGTGTTATGCACTGTGTAAGTATCCCTGCTTTGTAGACACTTGGGAAGGGTCCATAGGGAAACTCTGAAATGTGTCTCCTAAATTCTCAGGTGTTTTAAAATGCCCAAGACATGCTAACATATATGTTAAAAATGTGCTACAATTAAGAATTCTCTAAGCAGTTTCTTGGTTAATGAGTGAATCTAGAACTCAAAAATCTTTCAAAGAAATAAAACTAAAAAATCTTGAGCAGATGTAAATTTGATGCTCCCTGTGTATGTGAGAGAAGTCTGGGGAGGGTAAGGATAGCCTCAGTGGTGCAGAAGGAAAAGGATTTGGGAAGGCTAGCAGCCATATATTCTTAAACTTTTTTTGGAGTATTTTCATGCTGATGCTATTTCTCATTCCCAGCAAGGCCCATGTGTTCATGCAGATTTTCCTAGGAAGCATCCCTACTGTGCTTTTCTTGTCTGGCTAAGGGTGTTATTTACACTAAGGTTGGAAAGATGAATCAAGGACTGGAATATAAGATGGCAGAGAAGCTGTGCTAAGAAAACAATATGGTGATGGTGAACACTTTGAAGGTTGGCAATCTAGTTTATCTCTGCCTCTTGGTATCAAGTTGTTCAAAAAGCTCATGTACTCACTCTAAGGCTAAAGAAAACACACTTGTAGGATTTCAACAGTGGATGCCTGAGCTTTTGACTTGCTGGCAAAGCATGTCTGAAACTCAAGAGTGTTCCCTGAGGAATCTTCTGAGATAGATACTCACCTGCTGTGTGTCTGAAGCTGCTGCTGATTCCTTCAGACTACCCAGGGTTGATTAAATCTTTTCCTGGATTCTCATATCATGGGTGAAGATGCTGGGTCACTGAAGCATTCTTGCTTGATCACCCTAAAGTTTGGGTAGGGCTCAGGTACTTTGCATTGTGCTCCCGTGCAAGGGGGAGATTCTGCTCTAAGCACAGTCAGAAGTGCCTGTATGCTATCTTTTTTCCCACAGCACTTGGACATTCTCTCAGGTAAATCCTGAAAGACCCTGTGATTCATAAAGTGCAGTCTCCAAAGATAAAAAGATGTGCTCGAATTTCTGCAGTTCTTTCCTGGTGCCTCGACTGGCACTTCATTAAGCTTCCCTTTCTCCCAAAGGTGTGCCCTGTGTTTCAGATCCCTGTGAGTTGTAGCAGGTTGCTGCCCTACCCATGCTGCTCATCCCCCAGAGATTTCCTTCAGCAACTTGGCCCCCCATTTTCTTCTTGCCCAACCCCTGGAGGCCAAATTCTTAAAGCTTAGGCCCCTGCCATCCCAGGTTCATTAAAATGTTAATGGCTTTTCTTGTTCTGTAGCTTCTTCTAGACAGGAGGGGCAATGCATAAAGTTTCTGTAGTTAATTTAATACATGCTGATATTCAGGATTATGTATACTATGTATGCTTGCTGTGTTCTTGCAGAGGCGGTGCAATCCTTTTTAGCATCCCTCTTCTCCAAGAAGAGGAGTTTTGTTTGCCTTTGACAAATATTGCATCCTTCAAGCTCCACTGGTGCTTTTGTCATAATATTGCATGTTCCTTAAAATTCCCTGAAAGTGTTAACTGTTGTATTCTTATTTGAAAGAAATTTCCATCCTGGACACACTTTCTCTTAACAGGTGTGCTGTGGAAGCCAGGGTTTTTTTTCCTAATGTCATACACCTTTCACAGCCATTGACAGATTGTCAGCAGCTTGTTTCATTCAGCTCTTCTCATATAAAAAGAAAATCACTGTGATCTGGAATACTAGGCATTAGGCACTGGAATGGCTTTCCTGTCCTTCCCAGCTTCAGGAGTGCCATTTGAACGTCCTGCTGCCCCCCCTTTCTCTGATGCAGGCTGACCCCGTTACTTTTGTAGGAGAGGAGCTTCTTGCACTGCTGTGTCAACCCGTGAGCTGCTGTTTATTTGTGATCAAAGCCTGGCAGGCTTTTCTGTTGCTCCTCTTGCTTCCATTGAATGTGTGTGCCAAGGACTTGGTCATGCAAGCCCGTAGCATTGGTAATTGCTGTGTGCTGGCAGTTTTGCACTGACTGTCTGTAGTGACTTTCCAGCTGACAGCAGGTCAGGTGGTTCAGGTGGTGTGGTGTTCTGTGGAAGTGGTCTGTAACCTTGCAGTTTGGTTTTATGTCCAAGCCCCGAGACTCAAAACTGTGGAAAAGATACAAGTGTGAGTGCAATGGGAGAATTAAGTGGTTTTTTATATTGGTAGATAGATCATTCCAGTTCTGTTTGCTGATTCAGCTCCTGGTGGAGCTGAGAGCCATTACTTGGTGAACTGAGGAGTGATGGATTTTGCTGTGGCATCTGTTGAGGAAATCTGTGGGTGGACACATCTTGTTAACCTATATTTGGCTCTGTATGATGCTTGATACCAAATTTCAACATGATTGTTTTCTATGATATCCAGTAAGAATAATACTGTTTGTTTAATGTGGAGAGGTCATATTTCATAACCACCATAGGGATGAATTCTGGCTACATGATATGTTAATTGCTACCCATTTTTGTAGTTTCTGGTTCAAGGGAGCTTATGACTGTATTGATAATGTGGTTGTTCTGGACACAAGTCTTGTGATATCAGGATATTCTCATTTCAAAATCCTCTCTCTACACAGTTGCCATGTGCTGTCATTTATATGAAAATAATTACAGATTTAACTGAAGATAAATATACTACTTTAGGATTATTGTAACAGTAGAGATGGTTCCACACAAGCGTGTCAGTAGTCACTATACCATGTAAGGAAAGACTACACTGCTGCTATGCAAGGTCTGGGCAGAGTCCAAGATTTTGGAAGTCAGTCTCTAGAAGATTGGCATCCCAAGTGCTCCATGAGCCTTATTTTTGAGTTTTCCTTGCTTCCAAAATTGATCACAGTTGCAAATTTAGAAACTTTTATTTTGTTTTGTCTTCAGCTCTCAGGGTACTTGGAAAACTCTACAAAAAATGATATTTTACTGTTCCACTTTCAACTACAGGTGGTTTGATATTTCTGCTTTTTATTTGAGGTGTTCATTCTTTTTAGCCACTTTACAACCTAATTGAAAATCTCTTTAGAGATCTTGGTCATTCTCAGGACACCACATGCATCATGTGATAGGTAAATTTAATTCAACAAGTTATTAGAGGGCCAAGTGAGTAGGCAGAACTTTCCTGCAGGGTGTCCATCAGTCCATCCTGCTAAAGGGCAGTGTAGAATCTTTGCTCTACTCTCTCACACTCAGCTCACTTGTTTGTATCAGTGCCTGCACATCAGTGCTTTCCCTTTTTACTTTTTACTGCTCTCTGAGGTATACCTGTCATCTGTACTGTAGGATTGCTTCCCTTCTGCCCACAAAGTGAGTGTTCCCCTCTTTCTCTCCCCTACTGAAAGCAGGATAGCCAGTATTTTTTCAAATGAGAAATTCTGATGAAGGAAAGACTTCAGCATTTGTTTTGGTTCAGCCTAGGCTGGTGGTCCAGCTGTTTTACTGTGAAGAGATAAGCTAAGTAGGGAGAAGCACTTTTGAGTCTCCTGATCCTGTCCTGCAGCCTCCCATGGACTCTGCTGTCTTGTCTGGCAGCTCCTGCTGTTGCTTTGTGCTCCTGCCTGTCTGGCTGTCCACCTCTGCTGCATTTCCACAGCATCTGAGCAGAGACTTCCTCCATGAAATCCTCTTCTTCTCTGCCTGCCACCTGCTGCCTTAACATGAATGTGCTGATACAGGTTTGATGGCAAATAACAAAACCTAGAATGCTCAGAAATAGATGGGAATTGATGCTTTCTTGCTCAGTGGACAAGGAAAAAGCCCAAGCCAGCAACCTGTGCTGGAAGGCAGTAGAGTTGACAAATGGATCTATCTTGTTAACATATGCAGCTGCTGGATGTTGCTTGTTTGCATTCTGACTGATTTGTGTCCAAGTGAGTGCTTACAGACAAACAAGAATTGCTCTCCTGCTCCTGCTTGGACATGTCTTATCTGATTTGATAAAGTATCCTGTGCATGCAGTTGCTGCAGCCCTGGTGTGTACACCTGAAAGTGATGGAACATCCCACCAGAGACTGTGGTGTTTCGTATGGTGATAGAGTGGCTTAAACTTCAGTCTACGTCTGAATAGTGACTGATTTTTGGTTTTGTGGGGATTTTGGGGATTTTTTTGGTGCTAATGAAGACAAAGTAGACTTGGAGATAAGATAATTTTTTGCTCTTTTAGATGATAGCTTGCTAACAGTTGTGTTGCATATTTGAGTTTTAATGTTTGGGTTGGGGTTTTTTTGACACATCTAATTTCTTGTGACATACATTTTCTTTGTATTATCCCCCATTTCTCCCTTGAGGTTAGTTTAAAATTTGTACTTAAAAGCATCATCACTTTAATGTCTTACACATGAAGTTTAGGGATCGATGTACAAAGGAGCATATTAGGGAAGAAACAAACACCTACTGCAAATTACTTTTGGACTCTGGAGATCTGCAGAGTGCCTCAGACATGCAGAAATTCTTACTTGCTTTGAAGAAGTGATGTAAAACTGAATCTGATTTGCAAATCTGTGTCACTAAAATTAATTTTATGTCAGTAGGCTGGAGGAAGAGGAAAGCTTTACATGCAGCAGGAGAAGAAGTAAGGTAAAGAGAGAAATTACTGGACCATGTCCTTGCACAGGGCTTCTCATCAACAAGAAGGAAGAAGCAGCAAGTGCTGACTGTGATTGAGGAAGAAAAGATAAATGAAATCTCATGATAGAGTAATTAAATTAGAGAAGTCTAGAAGATGTTATTTTTAAATGGATTACAGAAAAGTGGATTTTTACCATCATGTTCTTCCAGATTTAACTGTTATTTCTGATGAGACTTTGCTGATGTACTTATGTATGCATCCAGCAATAGTGTCTTCATACAGATTCAAGGGAAAGCTATGGAGAGGAGCAGGCCAAGTTGGAGGCAGAAACCTTAGGTCTACCTCAAGTGTCAGCTAGAGTGTTAACAATACAGATAGAAGTGACATAAAATAAAGACTTAATTTTCTGGATAATCTAGATTAGAGATATGTCATGGGTTGCAGTGCAAAATGTAACCAAAAACTGTGTATTCTATCACCATCTGACTGCAACCCATGACAAGATCATAAAATGGCAATCTGCAGACAGACATTGTTAGTTCTTGTATTCACAGATTTGTTTGGGTTTTGGTTTCTATTTTATTGAGAATGTAAGGTAACATGACAATGAAGTTACTGAAGAATTAATCTGGAATAAATCTGGAACTTTTCTCTTGAAACACTTTCTGTCATCCACGGCTTTGTAGGTAGAATACTAATTTTCACATTTTTTTACCCTCTTACTTCTCAGACTAAAAGTATTTAATTCCTGTTATCCTTGAGGTCCAAGGTGGAAATCCTGATAAAAATATCTCCACTAACTCTTCTGTTTAACTCTTGACTGGCATGTATAAGTAAAAAGGTAGAATGCATAAATTTGTTGTCAAACTTAGGCTCTTCCACTTAATTCACCTGGAATATTGTTTCCTTGTGATCTGGTCTTCCAGCTCCCATCTCCCCCCCCCTTCTTTTTTCCTCCTGTGTAGACTTTACAGCTCCTGAACTCTGTTCCTGCTGCAGCTGAGAAGGATAATCTGTTGAATTACCACATTCTATCTGTTCACAAACCCAGCTTGTTCTTATGTCCCTGCAGTTTTCTTTCAAGTAATGTGCCTAATATATATGTATGCATGAAATGCTGTTTTGTGAGGACTTCTTTCCCTGGTGATCTTCTTATTTTGAAAAGGGATGTTTCTAGAAGCAGTGAGGAGGAGAAATGAGACATGTCTCTTCAGTTTCTTGTTAATTATTTAGTAAGGACTTTACTTGAGAAAATGCAACCTGAACCTGTTGGTGAATTTTCCTTAAAGCTTTAAAGACAGGTCTTAAAAGAGCTTTATCTCTTCTATATCCTCAGCCTCAGAGCCTGAAGAGGAAAATGTTACAACCTATTAAAGAACCGCTTAATCTCTGTAGACTTTGCAAGAACCGCACGACTCCTGTCATGTTGTGTGCCAAAAATTGTAGCACTTCATCGAAAGAAGTTGATTACTTCTGACT
The DNA here is from genome assembly GCA_013397295.1 of Polioptila caerulea. Classification (NCBI taxonomy): domain Eukaryota; kingdom Metazoa; phylum Chordata; class Aves; order Passeriformes; family Certhiidae; genus Polioptila; species Polioptila caerulea. The sequence continues at coordinate 993,875 of VYXF01005288.1, read as the reverse complement.
TCAGGGCTAGTAGCAAAGCCTCCTGGTTTTGAAAAAAGGGAAACCTGCCTGATCATTGTGCATGTCATTATCTCTGTATGGAAAAGGAGGGAGAGGATGAGTAACCTTCCTCTGTCCCTTCCTTCCCCCTGCAGAATCAGACCCTTGGGAGCTTGATTTGGCTGCTTTTGGGAGGGTAGAGAGAAGTGGTGAGGACATCTGTGACACAGCAGCCTGCCCAGCTGGGCTTTCCAGCCAGAGAGCCCTTCAAAAAGACAAATGCTTGCAGCACAAATTGCCACTTGAAAGGTATTTGACAAAGTGGGCAGTTTCCTTCCATGTTTAGTAGGGGGAGGAGAGGTGGAGAAGAGGGCTGAAAAACAGCTTTTCCAAGAGCAGGCTTCTCAGAGATCCCTCTGAGAAGGTGGGTGGCTCAGAGGAACCTCCCTGGAAGTGGCAAGAGAACCTTTAGGCTCCTAAATCACTTGAGTATTGCAGCAGTTAATGCTTCAATGGACCATTTGTGTGTGTGGGCATACGCATAAATACCGTAGTTGATAATGTATATTATATATGTGTCAAGAGGAGGATGAAGAATGATCTGTGTATTGAATTGGATGGATGAGACCTGGTTTGCTGCTGGTTATCTCTCCTGCCAAAAGCATGGATTCACAGTCTTTGAGTCTAGAATGGGCTTCCTTGGCTTTAAATCCAGTGTAAACTAATCAACTGCTGAATTACATTTATGAATGACTGCTAGTCACTAAGCAGGTGAAGGTGTTTTGTCTTATGTAAAAGTGCTGTATATACCTCTTGGTGGACTTCCCACTATGGCCAGGTAAATCAGGTCTGTTTGGCTTTGGCTGGGCTGTGTGTGGTGTGCCAGCTCCAGTGCTCCTAACGCAAGGTGCTCTGTGTTGTCTTCATAGCTGGAAAATATGACTGCATCCAGTAGTTGCTCCCTGAAAGACTCTTGCTAAACTCTGGTATGCTAACCTCTTCCTTAGGAATGTGGTGCATCTCTCATATCTGAGACTTAAGCGAAGTTCTTGCAAAAATACTTTTTACTTTATCTCAAGAGTCACTGAGTAGCTCTGGTCTGGCAGCCCTTGTCACAGCCTAGGACTTCCCTGGCCATTGCTGTTGTGATATTGATTATGTGTTTGAAATTGTGTTCAATATTGCAGGATGTATAAAGGATGCTGGCTGTAGTGTAGCCTTTGTGTAGATGGAATATTATCAGTTCTTGAAATTTAATACAGAATGCTGGAAAAATGTGCCATACAAAAATTTTATAAGTTTAAAAATCACCCTCCCAGCCATTAGAGGAAGAAAAGTGGAGGAATGTGGATTGAGTGATGTAACAGTTGTAAAAATCTTCCAAGAAAAAAGGGGAGGGAAGGAGGAAGAAAGGATTATCATCATGCAGAAGGATTTTTAGAAGTAATTTCCTCATCTAGACAGTACAGAATAGTGTCAAACTTACTTCTAAAGTTACTTGTAGAGGTCTTGCTAAATTGTTAGCAAATTCTTGTGCAAACTGTAACCATAAACATCTAAAGAGGTGTTTTGAATGGAGAAGGGGACACATGCCCTCTTGTATACATGACTGCTGAGCTCTGTTTTGATCCACTTTTGCTACCACAACTTCTTTTCTGCTGTCTGTGTATCTGCACTGCCCCACGTCACAGGGCTTTATGTTTGGTTTATGGCTTTATTATTAGCAGTGCTGCACAATCTGCATGTCAGAACATCTGTGGCATCGTGTAAAATGCAAAGCATTCATCAGAGTGTAGCATTAGAAGAATCCTAGATATTTAAGTAGGATTTGAGGTTATCCCAGCAGTGGTAAGAAAAGTATTCAACCTCACTGTTGCTGATATTGGCAGGTATGTACATGTCAATGTCCATAACAAAATCAAGTAGTCAACACTAATGATGAAAGGTTCTTAATCCATCAAGAGACACAAGGATTTCTTTCTATATTTTAATATCCTCTGCTGCATTCCAGTTGATTATGTCAATTTTTTTTAATGTACCATTATCTTTTCTGCTACAATTATCACTCCATTTTTTTGTCATATAGTAAAATGTGCCTCTTCTCTTCTGAATTCATTTATTCAATGCAATGTTATGCTAGTCTTCACATGTAGTGCTAAAGTATCTTCTCGTAACTTGTGATTTGCTTGAGAAATCTTTTTAAGATCCTTGGCAATGAAAATGAGTTACATTTCAACAATTTTGAATTCAGTAAATGTATAATGATCCTCATTTCAGAGAGCTGCACTGATGTTTTGTCCATCCTTTGTCCAGATAGACAGAGAAGAGAAATGAATAGTGAAAAAGTATCAAGTGAGGGGGAGAAAAATGCTCTTTACAGAATCAGAGAATGGGTAGTATTGGAAAGGATCACAGTGGGTCATTGACCCAACTTCCCTGCTCAAGCAGGATTGCTCTAGACCACATTGCACAGGATTGTGTCCAGCTGATTGTTGAATATCTCCAGGGAGAAGTCTCCACAACCTCTCTGGGCAGTCTGTTTTAGTGCTTGGTCACCTGCACAGTAAAGGTGTTTTTCCCTATAGTCAGGTCGAGCTTCCTGTGCATCAATTTCTGTCTGTTGCCTTTTGTCCAATTGCTTGGCACCGCCAAGAAGAGCCTGGAAACATCCCCTTGGCACCCTCCCTTCAGATACTGATAGACATTGATGAGTGCCCCTCTCAGTTGTCGCTTCTTGAGATGAACAGGCCCAGCTCTTTCTTTATAAGCCTTTCTTTATAAAAGAGGTGCTCCTGTCCTTTAATCATCTTTGTTGCCCTCTGTTGTACTTTCCTCTTTTCTACCCCTCTTTCTCCATTACACCTCTTTTGGGGAGAAAAACTGAACAAAATACATAGGTAGTCAATTCTGAGTTACTCAGCTAGGAAAAGAACTAATTTCCATATTTTTTTCAATGTATTTAGGTCATACGTGGTTGGTGAGGTCAGTGGAAATGGCTGAAAACTTTGAAACAGAAGTCTGACCTTTACTTAAAAATTTACTTTTTTAAAAAAAATTACTTTCAAAATCAATCATAAGGATTACTTTTGACATTCAAGGAAACCAAAATATTTGTTTAATTTTTGCTGGATCTCAGTGACAGTAAACAGGAACTTAATGAGAAGACTCACAGTCTATTTGTGGATATTCAGTTTGCTGTAAGAGTGCCAGAAGAATTTTATTTCTAAGATGTACTTGACTTGAGTAGATAAACGTGCTTGGAAAAAAACCCACCTTTTTCTTGTACAAATATCTGTGTTTACTTCCTGGCAATCTGAAATGGTATATTAGCACTTATTTGCAACCTGTCAGTGTGAATATAATTTTAGAATTACTTGGCTGTGGTGTAAGGGAAGACATGGGTGTATGTTACATGTGGAGAGACTTCTCTTCTTCCTTCCACTCTTCTCCTTTCCCATGTACTTTCTTCCACTACAGAATGTGGGCATGTATTGATCAATTCACCAGAGGTTCAGATTATAGTTGGGTCTTTAGAACAGCCCTAGCACATGGATTGTCTGATTCTTTTGATGGGCAGAGTCTGATAAAGATCAGTCCAAGGACAGGTGAGTAGTAGGAAGGAGAATGGAGCAGGAGAGGAAAATGGAGTGTGAAAAAGCACAAAATGGGTCTGCTTCTACAGTTCTGTACTTGGACAGGGAGCAGTCTTGCGTGTTGAAATGTCTTGAAAGGTACCAAGATAAATCCTTGCAGTGGCAAGTTACTTACTGTCATGAGGCAATAATTTTAGTGCAGATGCAATACAGTTGCTGACAATTTTTTCCTTTTTTTTTTTCTTCTGCAGATATTCCTGAAATACCAGAAAGCATCTCATTCTGCAGAGCACTACAGGTAGCAGATTTCAGTGGCAATCCACTGACTAGGTAACTTCACCTTCTTCTTAGAACATGACATACCAGAATTGCATCTTGCTGTAGCAATTACAATTTTAAATAAGCCCTTAAAAATTGTGACCTAGACTCTGTAATGTTGCCAACAGTGTTTGTCTCTGGCAAGCACTGCAGCAAAAGTTCAGATTTAAAAAGCAATGTGCATTTTTCTTTGGGTGGGGATGAAATTTGTAGCCAACCAGAAAATGCTGATTTGGTAAATCTGATTGTCTGTAAAATGATTTTCATTCCATTTCTTAAATGCATAGGAAAACCATGTTCATGCTTGGGAAAGATGCAGCAATGGTTAGAGCGAATGAATTGGCACAAACCCAGGTGCCTGACAATTTGGAATAGACTTTAGATCAGCCGCTGCAGATAATGGCTTTTACTAATGATTAAAGCTTGGGCTAGCATTTCATCACCCTCCTGTCAATTGGGACACAGTGACATGCAGTAACATGAGGCAGAGATGCATTGTTTGTCAGTGGCTGCTGTGTCTGCTGCCAGCCTCTGCTCTGATGAGCTGAGGTTTGGAGGTTATGCACACTTTTAGTATGGAAAAGGAGTTTAGTTCACATTTCTCTGTTCAGTTTGCTGAAGGATTTGGAATTTATCTAGTAAAGTGAGGGTGGAGATGGCAAGGAAGAGGTGATTTGCTCGTTAAAGCCTCTGGATACTTGGAGAACTGTTTCTTGAACCAGCAATTGCCACAGAGCTCCTTTGTGATGCTGAGCAAGTCACATAAGCCGGAGTGTTTACAGTGGGTGCTCACTGACCTGCTTTGCTTTGTACTGAGATGGCCAGACACTTGCAGGGTTAGCTGGCTGCCTGGGCTGCTGCAGTGCTAACAAACAGGAGTCTGTAAGAGCTTAAGTGTGTCCAGTAGTTTTGCAAGACTGCCTCTCCCATATGTGCAGCTCAGATTCTTCAGAAGTGCGCTTTGAATATTGCCCATAGTGCCTCCTAAGTTCTCTGAAAGTCACATCGCTGAGCATTAAAGGGACACTTGTGATCTTAATCCCCGTGGCTCTGTAGCCTATTTATATAGTGAGGATAATAATACCACAAAAATCCGGCAAAGCAAACTGAGGCTGAACTGATGTTTAGATACACAAGTGGTGAGGGTCACTGAGCAGCTTTCTTCCAGGCATCAGTTGCAGTGCATAAAGCTCAGATCTGCATCTCGTGGTACTGAAATCAAAAGTGTCAGTAGTAGTGTTCTAGTTATCCTTCTTCATTTTGTGTGCTCAGTATGGCCTGAGGCCTCAGTGATGTGTTTCCTTAAACAATACCTGTAATGCACAGCCACAGCTTCGTGGAATTCACCTAAGAGTTTTTCAGTAGTGTTGAAATAGATCTCCTAACTCTTTGTTGATAATTTAAGAGAATTCTAAAAATTCTTGATAAAGTGGCTCCAAAGCGTGTGCATGTCCTGGAAGTCATCACTCCAAGCAGTTCAATAATTTAGAAAGCACAGATTCCAGGAACTGTTTACGTACGGTTGCCAGGTATTTCTGTGATGAGATCCAGAATTTCAGTTTTACCTATATAATGACATGTAAGTTTTTGCACTGATTTGCCCAGGCAAAGTGGGAATGTCAGATAGTTATTTTTGTGTAATATTCTGGAACTTTTTTTTTAGCCATTGATTCTTGTCCTTATTTCCTCTAAGCTTAAAAGCCAGTTGGAGATCTTTGCAATCAATGTCCTACCACTAATATGTACGTTACTTCATTGTCAAACTTAAATCACTGATGAAACTGAGCATTAAAGGTACCTGGCAGACCATTTTTCCAGCTGTTTTCAGATTTTTTTCAGGTTTATACATTATTTGTATCAGTAAAAAGAAGGTATATTTATTTATAGATATAAATATACATGTAAAGATTTATTATAGATACTGCCTGCTGTAGAGAGAATAGAATAGTTCTAGTTGGAAGAGACCTACCATAATTGAGTCCAACTACCTGTTAACATCAGGGCTGAACAAAAGACAATCAAACCATTTAACTCCACTCTTAAACCTATTAGTCTAAATGGTAATGAGTGGTTCCAGTGGAGCTTGCATTTTGAAGATATTGAGCATCTTCAGTTAATAAGGTCCAGAATATGAAGCAGTGCAGTACAGAACTGATCACATGAAAACTCCCTCTTGCCCCACACTGTAATTTGCCTTTTTCCTTCTCCCCATTGCCCTGTGCAGAGTTTATTTGCCTGTTGGTGTGTCTCCATTTGGCAAGTTGCCTGCAGGTCATACCATGTGCCTTGAGCTGGGTGATGGGGAGAGCAGGAGCCAAACCAAATGCTACAGCTTGATTGATCTTAGGTTGCATGCTCTGGGGGTCAAGCAGAATTTGAGTGGCTGGGCCAGGGGCTTCTGCTTCTTCACCTAATTGGCCCCTTTACCTCATCCTGTCTCTTGTGCAACTGCAAACTGAGCTTCTTGGTATTGCCAGTGAGCAGCAAGTGGCACAGGAGCCCCTCAGTGAGAGGGAACAGGGGGCCACACCTTGCAGAAAACCAGCTGGGTGATGGACCTAAAGGCTTTGGGAACTTGGGAAATGTTGTGCATATGACTGCATTTTATAGTGTAAGAAGGGAGGATTAACATGCTGTTGTGTTGTGAACCAGTAAATGTGAAATGCTGTAGCAGCAGAACATTGACTTCATCCTGAACAGCATGTTTCTTCAAAAAAGCAGCAATTAAAGAGCAGCCTAGCAGCTAATACAAAATGGCCATGCTATAAGCAAGTATGTAACTGGAGTCTGAATAAAAATAAAGCTTAATCATTTTGCCATTTGGTTATACAGGAGAATAATAGTAAAAAGGTTTGCATTGTTTATTTTTGTTTTTTTTAAATGTGTTTGATTTTATTTTTCAATTTTGTGACAATGCTTAAAATGTTCTCAAGCCCTGTAGTATTTTGAAGTTGCAAATTGGGTGTAGGGAAGAGAGTGGTGTATCACCTGTTCTTTGATACAGAATAAACTTTAAAGACTCTTAAGGATCATTAAAAAACATCTATGATTTAAATTTTCTGAGAGTCATGCTGGAATCTGGACATTAATCTCTCTGTGTGTATTTGCTAAGTAGAGTCTTGCTCATATGAATGAGAATACTTCTGCAAGTCCTTGATTTGAATTAATATCTCCATAGGTTGCCTGAAAGCTTTCCTGAATTGCAGAATCTGACGTGTCTTTCAGTGAATGATATCTCTCTGCAAGCACTACCTGAAAACATTGGGAAGTAAGTTCTTTGCACTTTATTACTTTTTAAATTTATTTTTTCTTTATTGTTGTACTTATTGTATAAATGACTCACATAATTATATTTAATATATCTATAAAATTTACAGGTCAACCCTTATTTTTTCTATCCTTTCAAGTTGGAGGGATCTGTTTAAAAAACCCTAAAACACGGCATTTTCACTTGAAATTTGCAGGTTAATGCAGAACCTAAAGTGTATGTGTATAGTTCAACTCTCTTCTTTAGGATTTAAAATAACTTGGAATTTTAGGTGCAAAATTAATTCAGTGTTTTGTCATGCTGATCTGACCTTTTGCTTCCCTAAGTAGATCATTGATCCATTATTGTGAACATGTCAGATGGCTTGCAGCTTAGCTCAAAACCAGGCAATTGCTGGCACAAGAACAGATGGGTAAAAGCTGGCTGTGATCAGGGTGGAAATTTAGAAGCTTCCTAACTAGCTATGAGAGCAGTCTGGTTTTGAAAAAAACTTCAGAGGGAGCTGTGGCGATGAAAACTTGTGGAACAGCTCTTAAGATGAAATTTTATGTTTTTAAGATGTTTGTTCACTCTGGAAGGTAGATCAGTGTTGCAAGGAGAGACTTTCAACGTGGAAGCGTGTGGAAAGTGAAGGGAACAATGTTTATGTGTCTCCTTTTGACTGAAATAAACATCCACGCTTGCAGATGGGAACTCTCTTTCCCCTTAGTGGAGAGAAGAGTGTCTCTTCCAATTTGAAGAAGTAGTAGTTCTGTGTCTCCTCACTTAAATATATGAGAATGACTGAGCTGATCCAGCTCAAAGGCTCATCTAGGCCAGCTTCCTTCTGCCACTGCTGTAAGTAGATGCCTACTGAGGGTTTAGAATAACAATGAATGTGTGTGTGTGTGTGTGTGGTGACTCTTTTTTCCATCCTCTAACTGTTTCTGGTTCAGAGGATTTCCTGAGCTTTGGATTTTGGTTTGTCTAATTGATAGCCCATAATGAATCTCTCTTTTGTGTACTTGTCCAGTTTCTCCTTGAGCATGTGTAGACATCTTCAGTATTCTCCCCTGTCAAATAGCTGCACACAACTATTACCCATTTTACTGGTTTGTTGTTAGTTCAGTAAAACCCAGATGTTTCTAAACAGAGGAGTCCTGCAGAAAGGATCCTAATCATAAGAACTCCTGCAATGTAGTCAAGTTCAGACTGGCATTACTTCAGCCACTTCCCATGGCTATGAAAGCTCTCAGCTGGCACCACACCAGCTGCAACAGAAGTGGAAAATATCTTTTGAAACCTCCCGCAAGCACTAACAGGTACAGATAGTGTGTGCCCAGTGACTAGGGCAGAGTCTTACCTAAAAATTGCATGGGCCAGGACTTTTGTGATATTCTTCCTTCACTGTAAAATGCAGCTTTTCAGTGCAGCTTTTCATGCAGCTTTTTCAGTGCTGGCAGCTAAGAAGAGGGCTGTTCAGGCTTTGTATTTACTGAAAATCAAGGCGAAAAATTCGGGATCCTGCCTGATTCTGAAAAGAAATACAAGAAACATGGCAAGCATGATTCCCAAAAGCATGGTGTGGACTGCTGCTTTGCAGACAGTAGCTGCAGGAAGGTTATTGGCTTCCCTGAGAGCTCACTGGCTGTGGTGGCTCTAGCTTCTTGCTTGTTCTGCCTCTTGTTTGGTGGTGTGAGTGGTGATAGCCTCTGTCTTGAAGCAGATGACTGGAAACGCATACGGTTAAAATGGGGAGACCAGAATTTGTAGAGATGTTGGTATGTGAAGCTGTGCAGGAAAAGAAGGCANGGTGTGAGTGGTGATAGCCTCTGTCTTGGAGCAGATGACTGGAAATGAGTACGGTTAAAATGGGGAGACAGAATTTGTAGACATGTTGGTATGTGAAGCTGTGGAAGAAAAGAAGGCCAAAATTTGCCTCATACTGATCCTAAGCAGTTCATGGAAATGCTGTGATATTGTTTCAGTGTGAGCTCTTGCAGAACTGAGCAATGCAACCCGTCCTCTCTACACATCAGTATCTGATCCTTGGTATTGAAACTAAAAATCTGGGGTCCTTACTTGTGTCAGGAAGAGCTTCAAGCTTGTCTGGTGGTCTTAATGAGTTCTCCTGGAGGGACAGACTTTTGTTCAAGTCTGATAGGCCTGCTTTTATCTGGGAAGTGTTCCCACATTAGCTGCTTAGAACATGAATATTGTATTTTTACAAAAACACTTTAATCTCATTAGCATAATTTTTTTATTATCAGGTTTATATTTAAAGAAGCAGAGACAGATGTGTGGGGCCATTGTTTTTGCCTCATCAGGTATTCAGAATAGATGGGAATACATTGGGAAGTGAACAGGAAGCTTGGACTGAAAATGCATAGTTTCTAACTCAGAAGAATGGTAGGTTGCATGAGGGAAACTCATGGGATGTCCACCCAAAGTGTTCCTGAAGTCTGTTGAGGAATGTCCAACAGAGAGATCCTGTCAGTTTCCAACTCAGAATTGTTGGAAGGTCTTGTAGTGAACTGGAACTGTAACCTGAAGTCCTTATGGATCACTTCTGAGAGTGAATTTTACTGATTTTTTTAGCATTAGCTCTATAAGTAAGAATTTATTTTATTTTCAGTCTGTCCACCAACAAGTGCAACTCTCCTATTTTAGTTGGCAAAATTTTCATCATTTACTGTGAGTGAATTTGATGGTGCTGCCAATCACCTTGTATTTGGTAAAAGCAGTGTAATGCTCTGTGGCTTCTCCAAAGGTAAAACCCACAAACTTGTACTTGTTCCTTCCTTTGTTCTTTTTCATCTACTGGGAGCCCATTACCACAATGCTGGGATTTGAAAAGTAATGCTAATTTTATTTTTCTGGCTGAGCTGACTAAGTAAGAGTCTAAAAGGTGTTTGGATATGTTTGCAAATGCCTTATTGGAGTTGCAGTATGCTTTAGACAACAATGCATGTTGTTATTTGATGGAAAAGGCTGGACCTATGTGCTCTGTATGAGATCTGCTAAGTAGTGAGCTAACAAATATATACTGATATTTATTCTACTATAGCTGGACTTGTTTGGGGAAAAAATTGAAGTCCCTGTGCTTGCTGCAGGTCTTCGGCCACTGGAGTATGTGGAAACTTGGGGGAAGTGCATCCTAAATGCTTACAGTGTTATCTCAGAAACTGCCTAATACAGCTGGTGAAATCTCTAACTCATCTTCATGTGGTACAGAGATCAGTATGTACTTAGCATCTCCTTATTTTTTTTTTTAAGCTACCTACTTATAATCTTGTGGTGATGGAAATTTGCCTTACTGTCTTAAATGGGGAAAGCAGCAAAAGCAATGGCAAATCTTTTTACGAACAGCAGTACTTTAATGTTAGTAAGAAAGTTCTTACTAATGACAGATAATAGATTTGAATTGCCTTGTGGTGAACCCTTAGTGGAAGAGTGTCTTCCTTGTGAATTCAGATATCCAGTCTGTTTTTCCCATGATCTGGTGTATGAGTGCCAGAGTTCAGCTTCACTGTCCCAGGCCAGTGTCTGAACTTGTTCAAACTGCTGATATGTGGAGTTCCATCAGTACTTTTACTGTGCTGTTAAGCATTCTTCTGCTCAGTTCTTTTATATTGTTATTTTCCCTTGTATTGCCAAAAGGAGTATTTTTAGGTATTTTCCACTGGATATTTAAAGAACATAGGCAAGGCCTTCCTTGAACCTTTTGTCTTTCCTCTTGCTTATGCATAGCCATGCTCTGAGTATGTCAACTTCTCTTATTCTGTATGACTACTTCAGTCTGCTTTTCTTGTTCTGTTACATGTGCTGTTTTTTCTTGTTGGATGAAACCTACTTCTTTTAAACTCATGTATTGTTTCAGGGCTTTCTAGAAAGATGTGTGACTGGATAACAGACTAGATGTCCTAATATTACCAGTGCTGCTTTTTGTGTTTCTCTGTGATTTGTGTTCTCTTAACTTGTGGTTTGGATGCTATCTGGAGTAAAACAGTGAATGCTAATGCATGGGAGATAGCTAAGCTGATAATTAGGTGGTTGCAGCTTGGAGCAGGACTTGTCCTGTTGGCTAGTTGAACCATTTGGAGAAACAAGTTACACCATTTAAGCTATGAGTAGGAGTGTCTTTTACAGCCTTTCTCAGTCTAATGAGAGCAAGCCTTATTTCCTTGCCTATTCTGCAGGGCCGTCTGTGTCTAGAGCTGCCCAACAAGCAGGCATAACCTGTTCCTCCCCGTGCAGGTAACATTTAGGAATTTCCCCTTGCCTCTAGGATTATTTGTCTTCAATGTGGCCTTGTTCACATAGCACCCAAAACACAGGGCATAGCTTTTTCCTGAAACTGAGAAGTCAGAGTATTTGTATGCAAGGGTATTTGAATAAATTGGGATGTTCGTGAGGCTTCCTAGGGCATGTCCTAAAATAATAGCATGAATATTCTAATGCCCAGCACCTTTCTTGTCCATATGTGTTCGTTCTGTAGTGTTGGCTTCAGGCCACTGTAATACTGGCTTTTTACCAGTAAAGATTGATGACTTTAGAGATCTGCATCGTGGTCTTATGGCTTAATGTCTAGAAAGAGAAGAGAGATTGTGTCAGCTTCGTGTGTTTATTTGTGGTTCTTAAGCTTGACTAAGATCCAGGTATCTTCTTTGGAAAGCCTTTTATGTGTCTCTAATGTTTAATCTAGCATTGGACTCTCAGAGCAGTGCTTCATGAGGAATTGGCTTTAGCTGAAAAAGCAGTCCTTTCAGCATGAAATGCGTATTTGAAAAAGACAGTTATCTGTCACATTCTGTAGGGGTGGTAAAATCAACTAAATTCTTAAAAGCCTGAAGCAAAGGACAGAGCTTCACTAGTCTGCTCTAAATCATGATTTAAGACCTGCTGCCCATTGGCACACCAGACACCTAAGTCATACTCAATTTTTAGCTTTCACTATTTTTTCAGCAGTCTTGTCTGTGCCTAGGAAAGATAAAGATTACCAGATTACTTTTTTTTTTTTTTGATGTTAAGCTTTAAAGTGAGAGATTATTCATGACTGGCAGGTAGGGTATTTTGAAAGTTCCCTACATGGCAGATGAAAAAAGCTTTCCTCTGCCATATGCAATCTTTATTTCTCCCCTAAAAATACACAGATGGTCTCCTACTTGGACATGATTTCAAAACCCTGAGGATTCAACAAAAGATTACAGAAATATAACGATTTGTAGTTTTACCATCACTCAGAGTTTCCACCTCCCCCCACCCCATTTTTAAAGACAACTGCACAGTGTGATGCAAGAAAGTAGCATAGCTTTATTTTAGCTTCAGAAACTTCTGATTTGGGAAGGGGTGAATTTCTTTAGATATTCTGATGCTGATGACTGATGAGTCTGGTTTACCCCCAAGCTGCAAGCAGGCTGAATGGATCTGTGGAACCTTACTACAGAAAGGGAATTTCCAGGTAAGCAGAGATATTTTCCTCTTAACATTTGCAGCTAGCAGGTAGAATGCTGAACTAGGCATTTCATTATGAAAGTGAACATAATGAAGAGAATAGAACAAATGTTGCTGTGCTTAGGAGCATTGTTTTGCAGAAAGATTTGTTAGAGGCATGCTTTTCAACAGTTGTGGAACCACAAATACCCAGAGATTTTGTGTTAGTCACTGAGGGTGATGATTTTGCATATGTATGTTTCATTCTAGAGGTTTCAAAGTTTCTAGAGGTTTCAGCAGCTTCTGAAACAGAACCTCTAATATCGATCATGGAAGAAGTAGGTGGAGAATAAAAGATCTTCAAAGGCAAGGGTGACCTGCTCAATACAGATGGTCCAGAAGCAGCTCAGAATGGCATTCTAATCCTTAGAGTGGATTCCTGGGCCAGTCAGTGGCTGTGTTTTTCTTAGTGGATGTTTCAAGTGTAGACTATGCATCTGGTAGCATCACACAGAATGGAAAATGTTCTAAAAATTGTGTGGAACAAGACAATTTAATTCTCTCTTCAAGTTTAATTCTCTCTGTAGGTGGTCTGGCTAGGCTGATAGAAATAGTATTAAAAATTCCTACTGTGGCTTAACTGAATTTAGTATGGCGAGAACTATTTACAGAGTTGGAGTAGATAGAGCATTCAGTGTTAATCACAGCTGGTTGGTGAATGACAAAACTGAATGTTGAGAACTTGGAAGTTTACTTCAGGAACATTAGCAATGTAGTGGTGGATGCAGTGCCATCTGGCCTTTAAATAAGAGATGTTGCATCCTGTATGTTACACAAGAAAAAAGATATTTAGCATATATTTAGCAGTATTTTTTTAAAGTAAAATAATTCATTTTTTGTTGAAGTCTTTGAAGATTGATGTTGCATGAGTGGAATGGAAGATACTTTAAAAAAAAAATTTTGTTCCAATAGTGAATTGACTTAACCTTCCCAATCCATTTCAGTAATCTTGATAAGCAAATAAGACCAACTTAGACTGTCTTTGTAACATGTTTAGAGAATTCCTTGGCCATAAATTGTAGAACTTTATTTTTAAAATTTGAGACTTGTACTACTGGCCTTCTATTGAGGCTTTCTTGCAGTGGCTGGTAACATAGTGCCCTTTTATCCTGTTTTTACTTGAGGAAGATATGTAGCTTTTTATGAGCCAGTTAATAGTACTGACAATTCAATTCAAGTAACTGATTATGCAAATGAACTTTCTCTGACTTTCAGTGTTCTTGCTGTTTAAGTCCAGGATGACAAAATTATCAACTTCACTTTTTTGTCCTGATTTAAAATCCGTATTTGGAAGGAGTATTTCCCCACCTTAATTTTTGTCCAATTCTCCCAGGTCTGTAGAAAATTACAAATGTTAAGAACGTAACCCTTAGTTTCAGATATTGTTACAAGAATTACTGCTAGAATGCTGTTCTGTTTATCAAACTCTAGAAGTAGACTTCTAAGGAAAGCCTCATGCCTTTCCTCTGAATATTATACACTTAAACTTGAGAGGAAAGAATAATGTTTAATTGATATACAAGTTACGTGAAGTTACTTTGCCTCCAAAAAGGAGGAGGAGGAGGAGGAGGACGAGGAAAGCTTTCAAAGATATTTCTGGAAGAATGGTCTTACTGGTGAGACAAAATAACAATTTCATCAAAACCAAATCTAGTTACTTTGCTTTCTACTTGCTTTTCCAGCTTCCCTTGTGTTCTAAGGTGGAGCCACAGGACTTCATGTGTGTGAAGATCAGTCTGTTTTGAAATAAGGAAGTGCCCACAATTAGGAAATTAGTACTTCCTGTAATTTCTAGCTCATGTAAGAACTTCTGGCATTCCGTACCTGAGAATTTGCATAAATCACTCTCCCCTATTGCATGGTGTGGGCAGAAGGTCTCTTTTTCAATTCTGTCAGATCAGTTTCACAAAGGTTCATCAGTGCTCTTTTTTATCCTTCACATTGTAAGACAAGTTTCTATGAGCAAAAGGTAACCAAGGCAGGACTGTTGTACTATTTGTAGGTTACCATATAATGGATATGGATTCCAAGGTTCTTTCATGGTAACTTTGTCTAATTCTATGCCAGCATTATGCAGTAGTTGGAAGCAAAATAAGCATGTAGTGTTGAACCTTTTAAAAAGGTGAGAAGAGTGCATGCCTGGAGCATATAGACCAGCAACTATGTGGTTATGTGTTAAGAGACTCCTAGTAATTTCTGGAAGCATAAGCCTTCCCTATGTGGCTGATACTGCTTTTGATGTATTGGAAATGTCATTACACCAAAAACCCGCATGGAGCTGGTTGTTCAGACATGGGGAAGGCAGGCTGCTGGCAGGGATAGTAACTGGGTGAAATAAGGCAGACTCAGGGAGAACTGAAGTGGTAGTTAACTCTGGAAAGGGGTACATGCTACAGGAGTTCTTGTAACAATCCAGCTTTAAGCACCTAATTTGATAGAATAGTTTGGGTTGGTTGGAATGGACCTTCAGAGATCATCTAATCCAAGCCTTCTGTTGTGAGCAGAAATACCTTTTACTAGATATGGATGCTCAAAGCCCTGTTCTATCTGACTTTGGCTTCTAGGGAGGAGGCATCTGCAACTTCTCTGAGTGTCCTGTTACAGTGTCTCACTGCCCTCATTGTAAAAAAAAATTCTTTTCCTGACTGGAAAATGCCAAGTCTCTGAGGCTGTCCTCACAGGACAGGGGCTCCAGTCATCTCACCATTTTTGTGGCCCTCCTCTGGACCTGCTCCAGCAGCACTGTGCCTTTCCTGTGCTGGACGCAGCACTGCAGGTGGGGTCTCAAAAGTGCAGAATAGAATCACTTCCCTCAGCCTGCTGGCCACACTTCTTTTGTGCAGATTAGGATGATGTGGTTGATGTAACCTTGGGAGTTTGGACATTTGGTCTTTTCAGGGTCTGTGTGCAGTTGAGGAAACAGCCAAGAGAGGAGAAGACAAAAGAGGGTTTTTTTGGGAGTGACTTGGAACGGAAGCCTGTCCCAAAGGGCTGTGCTGTACCTTCAAATACTCAGAGTCTGAGTAAGTGGTGTTTTGAGAGCTGGCTAGTTGTTGATTAACTGTCATTTTCTTGGGGAATAAAAGCTGCTAAACATCATGCTTCCAGTGAACTGTTGATGTGCAGCTGGAAGCCTTGTGGGATGGAAGTGGCTTAGTAGGATCCTGTCACAGGAGTGCGTAGTCATCTACTGGTGTGTCCTGGGCCAGGGTCATACACATTACTGGTAGTTTTATTTGGCCAGTGGGGATGGGCTGTAATATATTTAAATATGGCTAGTTTGATGCATTTTTATGCCATTGTCAGAGTACCAGAGTTACCTTATCTCTTGGAAGACCCTTGAATAGACAGAAAAACCATGTTCCTTTTCTGCACAAAAAAAGAGGACAGTAAATTGCCTAGTTTAGACTCCTTTCCTTCCCAGTTTATTATCATGAGGAATGTTTCAAATTGTGTGTGTTGTATACCCAGGCAGGGTATCTAAGTACCAGTAATCTTCAGATGCTGGTGCAGTGAACTGAAGTCCTTTGGAACTGGTGCACTGGTCAAAATGTGGACTTTATCTCTCATTTCTGTGTGCTGCATCCTTGGGCTGTGTTCTGGAGTCATGGCTGCTGGTGGATAAAAAGTGTAATACCATATTCAGAATCTATAACCTATCCTTATTGTGCAAGACCTCCTCTTATTCTGTATAAATATGGGGGCTATGTCCTCCCCTTCTTTTTGCAGTTTTACAAATGTGAGGAAAAAATTGCATTTGGGATTTTATATTCCCGTAACCAGCTGAAACTTGCTGGAAGGGGTGCAGGTTCAGGCCATGGATTTCTGCAGATGCTTTAGATCTTCATCTCTTCCAGCTTTGCTTCCTTATTTCCCAAAGCCTATACTCTTGTTTTGCTGGCTCAGCTGTGTGCTGCTTTTGACATGAGGTCAAAAAGTGTAGCTTTTATTACTCAAGAGAAGGGCATTGTTCAGATTTTATTGACTGAGCATCTTTAGCTTTTGTATCAGTTATTTTTGTCATCTCTCTTTGTTTTCACCTAGCTTTTCCCACATTTCTCTTTCCACTTGTGTAATTTTTTAGCTTTTTTTTTTCCTTCTCACAGTGAAATAGCATATGTCTTATTATGTTTCCCAGTGCTTCTCTCAGAAACCTTTGCTGGTCTCTGCCAAGGGCTTGGAGCTCCTGGTCTTTTTGCAGGGACTGTGGTAGAAATGGGGTGTTGTTAGTCCTAAGGCTGACTTTCTGTCCCCACTGATAGAGGAATATGCTGCAACTGTCCCTCAGGGTTAAAGTTCTAGGATAAACTCATAGCAGTTTTGTATTTTATAACTTTAAAAATAAAGTACATTTAGTGTGTGCTGCACACTGAAAATGTAATTTCATCCAGAATAATGACAGAACATCTGTCTTCCCCCACCCCCCCCCTTTTTTTTTTTTTTTTCTAAATTCAGTGTTGTTTTTAAACCTGTTGCAGTGAATCTCTGTTGTTTAGAGAGTCATCTGTCTGTGAAAAGGGTGTTTTGTGGAACATGGTGATGCTGATAATCTCGTAATAAATCCAAACTGACTTGCTTTGAGAAGAAAAAGAACAACAGGCTTTGTTTTTGGTTTTAGTGGATGATTCTAGTCTAACCTTTGTTTTAGAGTAGGCTGCTGCAGTTGATGAAGGAATGTTTGTGGTATTCCCTATTTGTAGGTTGTGTTGAATTGTGCGTTTCTCTTTCAAAACCTGACAGGAATGATCAGGAAAGACACTATGAGCATTTTTGTCTGCTTTGTTGCTATTAGTTTTGTACTCAGTTATTGATGTCACATTCTCTTCATTCTTCTAGTTCACACAATGAATACCAATATCTACAGTTACTGATCAGGGAGATCAGTACAGATTAGAGTTACCTGCACAGGTGGAGTGTTGAACAAGTATATCTGGTTAATACTGAAATACATTTTTAGCCATGTTGTACCTTTAAATTCAACTTGGTTCCAGCCTTACACCAGAAATCGTCTGGAATGCTGAGATGGGTAACTTGTAATTATTTCAGCTAACTTCGTCCTCTGCCTGGTTTGTCTGTTTCCTTGTGCTCAGTAATTTCACACACATGCTCAGTGTTTGAGGTCTGTGTGGTACCTTTTGTAGTGAGAATTAATACAATATTAGTGCTTTTTACAAGCCATGGTGAAATATCTTCTGATAGTGGGTTTTTTGTACGTTTGGGTTTTTTCTTGTTTTTTTTTTCTCCTTTTGCTGTTGTTACTTTGGTTTTCTTTCTCCTTTAGAATATAGATTACATTTACTTGTGCATTTTCTGTTGGATTTTTTTGGGGGCAGTAAGGACTGTTGGTTGGAAAGCAGCCTGCATTGCTCTGTGGTGCGTTAGCATTTCTAAATGCAATTGGTGAACAGCTGCTGATGGATCTTCCTTTAGTCTGAGTAAATTAGATTGCTATTGCCTTTGTGTTTTATGGTAACGTCCCATGACTGATTTTTCTCTACAAGATGGAGATTAGAATTAGGGGAAGGTTCTGAAATCAGTAAAGTATGGTTCACTTTAGTTCTTTTCAGGGACTCCAGAAATACTGGACTCACAGTGCATCTGTAAAACTAAGGGCATAGGGAAAAAAATTATTTCATTTAGTATATTGTGAAAAATTGCTATTTGTAGCTGAGAAGAGGAAGGATTGCACTTTCTGGAGAGAGTGGTACTAAATCAGAAAAGTTATTTGAAAAATAACAAGATGTAGAATTTTTCTTGCAAAAGACTTAAAATTGTGTTTCTTAACAAAACTTAAAATCAGAAAAATGTTAGTACATACACAATTTGTTAAGAACCTGTTGGTAAATGTAAGGACGAGCTATACCTCTGCTTTTTAATGTATTTGAGATTAGTGCTTCAGTACATGAGCATGTCTTTTACATGATAGTATTTTACACGATAGCTGTCACATTTTAGGTTACAGCACATAGGGTTTTTGGGAGCCATTTCTGTAACTATCAAATGGATCCATCTTAAACATAGTATTTCACTCTAATGATGCAGCTTTGCTGGTTTAACCTTAGGTCTCTATATTGGTGGGAAGCTTAATTTTGCTCATTGGGATCTGCTTATATTGGATTTGGACTCAAGACCTTGGGAGAAGTAGAAAGGGTAAAGTAATGTGGGACAGTATCTTTTTGTTTGTTCCAGGGTGGAGTTAGGGTTGTGAGCATGCTGTGGGTGAGAACAGCTGTAGAATAAATAAAGCATTTCTTCCTCAGAAAGCTGTGTCCTTAGAGATGAAAACGTAACCTGGCAGGTAGCTGACTCCCACTAGATGAGAACCCAGGCTGGGGCTGTGCTGGGCCACAGTCACTCTGCAGAGATGCTCACAAGGTACTCACGAGGGCACAGCTGCTAGTGAGTGCTCACAGTGCTGCAGCACAGCTGCCTTCCTTGCATCTTCCTGGCAGCTGTATTGGCCCAGGTGTTTAGGGGATTTATTCTGTGTTGGATTGGGGATCTGTGTTACACTCCTTGCTGGGTTATTTTTAAGCAGGACCAGTTTCTTGAGCTGATTCTCTGCCTGCCCCAGTCTAATGATATGATGAGGCTGGTTAAGATGGTGGTTCCCAAGTTCTTGCTGTTGAATGTGCTTTTCTGACAAAGATATTTGTTGAGCCACAGCCAAAGTGGTGTTAGGTAAGAAAAGAAATTAAGAGATTGCACCATTTTACTCATCAGCGCTTCAACGTGATGGGGAGGGAGATAAGGAGATGCAGGGTGATGTGTAAACACAAGATTACAAGGCGGCTCAGATGTGTGCACATCCCTTTTGTATTCTCTTGATACAAATGAATCATGGACCTCACCTAATACAAGCTTGAAGAGAAAGTGGAACATTAAAAAGAAGGTTGAAATAGGTTTCTTGAAAACTGTAAACACAACCGTAATGGCAGTCTGTGGGTGGCAATGTGAGCCAGATCAGACCCACGTTCCTCTTGGAGAGAAACGCTGCTCATCGCCCCTTGCCTCTCCTGCTCCACTTGTTTGGTTTCCACGAGGATGTTGGATACCGCGTCCCCTCTTGACTTGTGTTTTATGGCATTAAAATATTAATGTGTGAGTTTTCTCTTGTGTTGTCAGAGTGATGGATTGCTTATTTCTGTCAATGATTTTGAGTGGCAGTAGCAGAATTATTTTCACTTATCTTCTAATTGAATTTGTTAATAGATCTCTACTAAAGTATCTTTGCCTATATGGTATATTTAAAACTATACTTCTGAATGAATATAAGAACCCATTGGGTAAAATGGTTGTTTTAAATGTGCTTAAAATGTGTTTTAAATATAAAATGTGCTTATTTTAAAAGCTGGAAAGGGCTGCTGAGACCATAATCAAAGCTCCTGTGAGATTTCATTCACTGTTTTTTGAATGCAGCATGAAACAGGTGCATGAGATAAGAATGTATTTTTCAGACACCATCAAAAGTCAATCCATAAAAAAATCTTATTTTCCTTTTAATTAATCATTACATCAATTCTGTTGCTTTGCTTTGCTTAGAAACCTGTATTGAGGTTTCAATGTGAAGATTTTTCTGGTTTTTTTGAGATTTAATTTTTTTTATCAGCTGCTTTTTTACTGGAGCTAACTGATTATTCTGTAGTGTGGCAAGCTGATATTGTTTGAGGTGAGAAAATATTTCAGTTTTATGTAGTCTGAATGTATGGTCTTGTTTGTTTTGGTTTTTTTCCTGAAGTGTACAATTTAAAATTAACATCTATTTCAAATTTAGCGGATATCTTGTTTTTAATCTAGATTTTATTCAAGGCCTAGCACACTGTCCCTCTTCCCTGCACACCAGGAGAAAACATAATTCTGTTGTCGAAAACTTATTTGCAGTCACCATATCTGATTTTCATTTTTCCCTGGGATGGTGGAGGATTAGAGCAGATTATAGTGTTGGGATAATGTCTGACTCCTTGTGTTCCATTTAGTCATAAATAAACCCCTGAGAAATCTGAATGTTGCTATGGTGATGCTAGTAAAAGCCTGGGATATGGAGTAAGTGAGCCGCTTAGCAGCATCATGTCACTTAGAGTAATGAGCACGCTGTCGTTGGGACAGTGATGGGTTTACCTGGTGCTCTGTAACTTTGGCAGCACATGCCAGGTTCTGAATGTGAGTAAAAGCAGTTCAGGTATAATATAATATACTCTGTTTAGTAACTTGCAGCTACAAACCTTTTAACAAATGGAAGTTTGTGTTTTGTCTGTTTGCTTTCTAGCTTCAATCTGTTTAATCTGAGGTGTCACAGAGAAACAAGCAAAAACTTAGCCTTTTTATTCTGCCTTTCACAGGATGATCTGGTGTAATTAAAACAACAAAAAATCAGTTTAGAGCAACTTGTTTTAAACTGTATAAATGCATACTTTTCTTCTTAAATTGTGGAATATAAAAAGTAAGATGATATTAAAATGTGGATTTTCTTATTTTATTTTTTAGTCTTTATAACCTGGCTTCACTGGAACTGAGAGAAAATTTGCTCACATATTTACCTGAGTAAGTCAAATTGCATATGTTTCATTATATTAACATAAAATGTTCTTATTCTTAAAATTTACTAACGTATGAAACTGAATGACAGCTGGAAAAAATATTCAAAGCCAACTGACAACATGAGATACAGCCTTCTTTTAGCAACATCTACTTATATCCAATACTTCTAGTTGTACTTGAGTAGTAGCAGGAGCCTGCATGGATTGGCTTTGTTCTATAAAAAAGTATTCTATACTTTAGCAGCACTAAAAATGTCCTGCATGTGTTGGACAAGCCCATCTGCTGTGGGAGTGGTGGTCTGGGTTGTTCTCATGATGAAATTTTGTAACTTGAAAGTAGGGCAGTAAGACTGAGATTTTTCACTCTAGACCTTTATAGTGTTTAAATAAGTGTTTACATTCAGAGCTGAGTAGCCAAAAGCTTCCAAAACCTGGAGATGAAACCCTTGGTACCAAACTAGGCCTACTGATGTCTGAAGTCTGACTTCACCTACTGTGATTTTTGGAGAAAAAAAGTTGTCTAGGTGTCTCTGCACTGTTGGTATTGTGGCAGAGGAACTGGTGGTCTTTTGTTAGACTAATTTGGTATCTTATACTTTGGGGATCCTTTCTGTCTGCCTAGAAGGAGCCTCTTCTTTCTCGAGTGAAGGAGTTTCCTTCCTTCACTATCTGATTCCTTTTTGCAAGAGTTTTGGTCACTCTTGTTCTGCTTGTTTAGATAATCTAATAGATACTGTAAAATATTTAACCTGTTTTAATCAGAATCTCTTCCCCATTTGCTTTGGGGTAATTTTTTCCTGTCAGTCTCCCCAGTGCCTTGGTTGTAGCTGTTTATAGCAGTGAGCCACAAGACACTTTAATGTCAGTGGTCAGAAGATAGGAATTGCTAGCTAAGTTTGGCCATGCAGCGTCAGTATGAAGCTATCAAAAATGTTGACAGTTTTATTGCTCCTGGAAAATTCTGACTGTCAGTAATATAGCTGACAGTTCTCTCTGGTTTTTGTGCTACTGCAGCTTTGGGGAAAGTAAGCAAGAGCTCTACAACAGCCTGATTTTGGTTTTGAAGGGTGGCCCTCTCTTGTCTGTCGATTTGAACTTTTTTACATCCTTTCGCTCTTCCCTCTGTTTGCAGTCTCAAAAACTCTGAAGTATTTCAGAAACTGATGGATGGTGTTGAGAAGATAAATGATGGATATTGAGTCTTGACTCATATAGTTATGTGATCACTATGGGGATTTTTTATCCAGTTGCATAACTGTAAATTTCCCCTAAAAATAAATCTAACTAACTGTACTAAAGTATGTGGCATTTGCTACCTCAGGGGACTTACAGTTAAAATAAAAAAAAAAGTAATGATTTGATTGCCCATACTAAATTCTAAGTTTCAAGGGCATACAGTTAAACTGACAAACCAAATTATTTTTTAACTAAGATATTACTGCAAATAGTCTGTGCCTGGTAAAATAACTGTCTGCCTGCAGTACATTGTAATTTGAAATTCAAGTTTCAGTAAAATGAGCTTATTCAAATACATGGAGTTTCTGTTGCTTTAGTCTAATGTGGTTTTGTTTTGATTTATCTCATCTCACAGATCACTTGCCCAGCTGCAGCGACTAGAAGAACTTGATTTAGGAAACAATGAACTTTATCATTTGGTAAGAAACCATACCACTGAAACTGCATCTTGGTCTTGTTTTATGCATCATTTAGATTAAATAGGTTGTAGGATGTCCAAAATTGAAGAAAGAAAAATGCATGGAGGGAGTCTTTTTATAGGTACAGATGAATTTTGACAGTGAGCTGCTGCTTTCATATCTGCTTAGTCTTGTTCAGTACAGTATCACTTTACTCAAAAAAGTGCAGCTGATCTCTAGAAAATGAGAGTACAGCACAGCTTTTTTTATGGAAATAAAAAGGAGTGGAGGGACACAAAATCTTGTCTGTGCCTGCAGTTACAATGACCACATGGACTTGTGTCAAGAGCTGGATGGGCTAAGCACTGATGAAAGTTCAGTTTCCAGGGTTGAGAGTAGGAATCTTTGGGAAAGGGCTGAGGCAAAACTTAGGAGAGCTGAGAGGTCCAACATTGTCACAGATCGAAAAGACTACCAGAAATGTATCTGTCATCTCCCTTGAGGTGATTCAGGTAAATGTTGGATGGGTTTTCAGGAGATCAAGGGTGTGCAGGCAATTTGTTAGTGCATGCCAGGAAAGAATGGTAGCTTACTAAGCTATAGCAATTAATTTGTATAATGGAGTTCCCAAATGCTTATTAGTCACCCTTGCTACTTCTAACCAAGATACCTCTAAATAGTGTTTGCAGTAAGAATTGGTTTACTTAGACTGTAATTATGGGGTGGCCATTTTTTTACTTGAAGCTCCTGTGCTCCTTAACTTTACTGCTTTTTATGTTGTAGCCAGAAACAATTGGTGCACTTTTCAATCTTAAAGACCTTTGGTTGGATGGAAACCAATTAGCTGAAATACCTCAGGTAAAAATGAGCTTTACTGATACTGTTTTGAAGATGTTTTTGAAAGAAAACCTTTTCATTCATTCCTACAGGGAAGTGCTTTAAAATGGAGTATTTTTCTCAGTCTACTTTGCCTGCCTGGGTTTGGTTTTGGGTGTGTAAGGGTTTTCTCATAATAAATCCCTCTGTAAGGGATTGGCCATGATATTGTATGTTGTCAGAAATTTTCTTTTAAGCATTTTGACAAAGGATTTGTTTCCTAATAGGCACATTGTTCAGTTTGTAGGATGACACATCCCTGTTTATAGTTCTTGCCCTAAGATCAGGGAGCTATTAGTTGTCTGAGCTAACCCTCACCTTTTGTATCTGTCTTAATTGCAGTTTTAAAAGTTTTGGGTATGAATTTTTGGGTTTTTTTTTCATTTTTTGTAGTCATCTTCATCCATTTAAGCATGGTATTTTGAAGAAGTACAATAATGGAACTGTTGCCATAAATAGAAATTTTGATTTATGCAGGCAAATCCCCCATCTGACATCAGTCACAGGATGAGGGAACTTAGCATTTAAAGCTTATAGCACTCTAAATTCCCTTTCTTAAGAACTTCTATAATATTTGAGATGGTTCTTCTTCCCTCTTTTTCCCTTACAGCCAAGTCAGAATCTATTTTCTTCTGTTCCTCCTACAGTTTGCTGTTCCCCCTGCTGTTTGCTACATGGATCTCATTGTCAACTGTGTGTCCTGTAAATCAGTTACAGTTTAGTGGATTTAGTTGACTTTGTTTTTGTTGGCTTGGCCTAATAAGTAGAGATGATCATTCATCAAAGGTCAAGTGTGACTTCAGCAGCCATTTTTATTGAAACTGGCCATTATTGTGTATTTTGTCCAGTGTCCAAAGGATGAACTTGTAGGATAAAGGGTATGTGTTTAATGAAAGATCCTCTTGAGAGGCAGATATTTCAAAAGTAAAAGAACTGATCTTAGTTAGGATCAAGGCTGTTGCTCTATAAAAATTTCATATATGTAAAAGTAAATTTCTTCCTCAGCCATTTTGTTCTCTGAAAAGTGATTTGGATGACTAAAATGAGATCTATCCTCAAGTGTGTACAGGGATGTCTGTGTGCATGGGGAATGGTTGGGTGCTCTGACAGCTAGCAGAGGCAAAGGTATGTCTCTGTCTAATAGTTGGAGTGCCATGGTAAAAACTTAAATAGTCATTAATAATAGTAGATGATGGCAGTATAACTTGACAGTTCAAATATGCTTGCTAGAGCAACACCCCCAATTCTTATTTCTTCTACATTTGTTGTAGTTGGGAGATGTGAAGATATGAAATCCCTGGATGTCATGGCATGTTGCTGTAGCAGCCAGGAGAGATTAATCCTAATTTGCCTACGGTTTATTGGGAGGGGTAGACTTTAATTATGTAGTGGTTGATAATCTGCCATTCTGAAAAAAAAAACAAAAAACAAAAAAACAACTCTGCAGTCTTTACTTGAGGAAAACTGCAGGTTTGGCAGTGCTTGACTGGGTGTGCTCAGCATAGCTTGCCTGACTACTGAAGCCAGTTTAATGTTTAAAATAAGAAACTGTGAATCACTTGGCTAGTTTATCATATGCAAAGTGTAATTATTTACTTTTTTCTGCTTTTAGAGGTCATACAAAGAATGGCCAATTAAGAGGTCGTACAGATAATTGTTTTTCTTTGTGGAATTTCATTATGATGGTACATTTTTCAAAGTGCTTTCTTACGTGTTTGGGCATGACTTAAATTTTTTCCTTGTATCGCAGGAAGTAGGAAACCTGAAAAACCTGCTTTGTCTGGATGTTTCTGAAAATAAATTGGAATGCCTTCCTGAAGAAATTAGTGGTCTGACTTCTTTAACAGACTTGCTTGTTTCTCAGAATTTACTTCAAATCTTACCTGATGGCATTGGTGAGTGCAAAGTGAATCCTATCACACAAAACCATTTAATCCACTGTAACTGGAAGTCATTTGGGTTTTTAAAGTCTTTTTGTGCAAGAGATGAGCCTGTCTTGTGTTGCTTTTTATTTCTTTTGCTTAGTAGCAAATGCGTAGCTCTATTACTCCTGCATTTTAATTGTCTGCATAATGACTCCCTCATAATCCTCTTTCAATCTTCACTTGATACCTCCCAAACAACATAAAAGTTGATAGGTCCCTTCAGTTCCCACTGTATCCATTTCACCCTCAGAACTCTTTAACATTGTAAAAT
Organism: Polioptila caerulea; assembly: GCA_013397295.1. Lineage (NCBI taxonomy): Eukaryota > Metazoa > Chordata > Aves > Passeriformes > Certhiidae > Polioptila > Polioptila caerulea. The sequence continues at coordinate 968,002 of VYXF01005288.1, read as the reverse complement.
TTTAGCTTGGAACATGCTGTAGGTCACTTGATAAGACTGGCTGAAAGTATCACTACAAAAAATACAGAATTTGGAATGGTCATGTGTATTTGTCTTCAGTTGGACAATGTGGTTAATCCTCTACTGAACCTAGTGGAAGACTTTTGTTTGCCTTGCAGCCCATTAGTCCTTGCCTTGAGGATTCAAACTACAACCTTTCTGTGTCTGACCCCTTATGTTGGGTTCAGTAACTGAAGAATGTTTCCTAAAGCATTACCAGTGCCTTTTTTAAGATGTATGTTTTTTACCCATGCAGTAGTTGTGACAAGTAGACGAACAAGCATTTTTTCTCTACTCATCAGCTGTTTTTCTGGAAAGTTCCATATTGTAGGAGTGTGCCTTCTCCTTGAGAGGACTTTTTGTTTTGTTTTTTTTTTTTTAACTGCCTGAAATAAAGGTGTAGGGGAAGGAGGACTCGTGAATGTGGTTTGATAGGGAGCTGTAGCAGCCCTCTCTGATGGCCTGTGCTGGCCAATGCAGTTGTACATCACAAATGGAGCTGTAGCTTCTGAAAGTCTGAAAGCAGCCCTTGCACCTGCTAGATGGAGCTTGTTGGCAGAAGTGAGCCTTGCTGGTCTCTGTGAGAGCCCCTGGGCATTGCCCAGCTGATCACTGAATCCTTGGTGGCATTGGTGGGTCTGTAGAGCTCTCAAAGCAGGGCTCCCACCAGCACCAGTGGCTCAGGTCAGCTGTGGCCGTGTCTCCCCAGTCTCCAGAGCTCTAATGGAGCTCCAGCACCCCCAGGCAGCCTGTGCCAGTGCTGCACCACCCCACTGAGGAAGCTGCTTCTCCTGGCCAGATGGGATCCTCCATGCTGCGAGTTGCAGCCATTGCAGCCTCACCTGCCACTGCAGAGAAGAGTTTGGCTCTGTCATGTCCATTACTGCCCTGCAAGTGGTTCTGGGCAGTTCCCACATGGCTCCTCTGCTGTCGCCTGGTGGGAGCCAACAAAGCCAGCTCCTTCAGCCTCAGCTCACATGTGCTCTGGCCATCTTGATAGCTTCCCACTGGACCCCCATCACTTGAGCAGGGGAGTTGAGGGGGAAGACAGGGTATCACATGAAACTGAGAATGATTTTAGAGGTGTGGTTTCACTAATTGCAGATTGATAGGACATCACAGCTTCCATTGATCTACATTCTAATATAAGCTATAATTCTGATGCAGTCTAGTTGGTGTTTGTTTCTGATGAGAGCTCACTGCTATTTAGTATTCACCCTAGTGCTCACCATAGTATCCATGGGGTACTATTCCAGCAGGGCTCTTGTATAGCAGTGTATTTCACTTCCCAGCCTGTGCTGGTGCACGTGCTTATTCTGTCTGGGTGCAGGGCTCTGCACTTCTCGCTGCTAAACCTCAGGTTTCTGTTTAGGTTACTATCTTCCTGTGCATCAGACATGCCTGATTGACTGATGATTTAGCATCATCAGTGAATTTGGTACTCTAGACTATTACAGCTGTTTTGGACCACACAGGGATGGCAGGGAGGTATCAGCATCTAGTGTTGTCTCCTGAATTCACTGTCTTGGGCTCTGCCTGAGTCAGCTTTTGCACCAAAGATCATTCTGATACAAAGGAGTAGAACAAAGTGAGTTTTCTGCCCTGAAATAGTATTTTGTTCTTCATGAGAAAATCACCTTCAAAGAAGTTTGATTTCTTGTCTGAAGAATAAACTTGGGTTACATGTCTGACTAATTAGGTTCTCTGTTAAGACAAAGAGACCTGGATCCTGTTTGGGTTTGGGCTGTCACTTCATGTTCTCACTGTGGCTGTTAGATGTAGTGATCTTCTGAACATTCCTTTATTAATAAACATTGTATCACTGAGGAACAAACAGATAATTTTCACTTGTTTATGGGCATTTGCGTAGACACATCCTTGATATATGCATGTGATATCATTCAGATTGTAACTTTATTACAATTTATTATGCTTAAATGTTGGCTATGAATATTTATATTGAGTATGAATTCAGTGATATTAAAACTTGCAAAAATAATGCAAGCACTAAGTGGAGTAGTGCTTGGGCTCTTTTATTCTACCTAAAAAAAAATAAAAACATTGTTTTAGAAGATTTCTGGAAGTCTTGCAGCAGTAAAAAGTTTATGTAATTAAAGGTATTGGAGGAAACTAGTCTAAAAATCCATGTTGTTTTTTTCTGTGCAGGAAAATTGCGGAGGCTCTCCATTTTGAAGGTTGATCAGAACAAACTGATTCAGCTAACTGATTCCATTGGAGACTGTGAAAGCCTTACTGAACTAGTTCTCACAGAAAACCAACTGCAGGTATGCATGGTCATGGCTGCTCAAATGGCAGGTGGTAATAAGACCTGCTTTTAAGTGCTGAATCACTTAGCTCATTAGGTTACTCACCCTTGCTACTGCTAAGTAGTGCATTTTCTTTAAATGCATCTTATTTCTTACCTGTTAAATGAATGCTGGAGATGAAGTTGTGTGTAGTAACAATCCGCCCTTCAAATGCTTGAGCAATTACATGTTCACTCTTGAGTCTTTCATGACCAGTGAGAGAACTGGAGCATATAGAATGCAGATATCACTTACTTTGTTGTGATAGAAGCCCTGAGCACTGCAGAGCTTGTACTGCTCCTTGCTCTGCTGGTCTGCTCTAGCCAGGTATTAAATATGATATGTGGTCAATTAAAATTAAATCTTAGAATTCCTTCTGTTAGGTGTTTCTGTCCATTATTTTGAAAATTCACGTGACACTTGACACTTGGAGAGTAACTATCTTTAAATAAACTAGGTTTGGGCATTTCTTAAGCTCACTTGGTACTTGGTTGAGTTAGCAGCTTAAGACTGTTAAGGGGATGCTTCTCCAACAGTCAATTCATAGCACCTGAGTTAGGGGGTAGCTAACTGAGAAGCAATTTTGGGAGTGTAAAGTTAGATAATACATCCTACATACATGCATTCTATACACAGCTGTCGTGTGTCGATTGTCATAGTGCAGAGAAAATTAATGAGTAAATTTATGTTAGAAACTGACATTNTTAGATAATACATCCTACATACATAGCTGTCGTGTGTCTATTGTCATAGTGCAGAGATAATTAATGAGTAAATTTGTGTTAGAAATGGACATTCCTAGACATTTGTTCTTCGATATAAACATCTGTATCTTCTTTGAAAAGTCTGGCAGTAATGAAGATTAACTACACTTCAATTTTGAAAGTGGATCAGACTGTTAATTAATTTAAAAAGTGAATTAAGTGGTTTTTCCTGACTCTGTGTACTTATGAGTTGTTTGTATATTATTTTGTTTTTGTTGGCACAGTCATTGCCGAAGAGCATTGGAAAATTAAAGAAGTTGAACAATTTGAATGCTGATAGAAACAAATTAACATCTTTGCCCAAAGAGGTAAGTTTTGTTCAGATGAGATTGTAGAAACAGAAAATTCTTCATTTCAAATGCCTCCAAGAAGTACCAGGTGACTTTGGTCCAGTGGGTATTCTTTCCAACCTGATCTCAACCAGCAACTTGTCTACTAGATCAGAACTGTAGTGATTTGGTGGCTTGGAAGTTCAAAATGTCTTTGTAGTTGAACAGAAAGGCTTGCATCTAATTAGCTGTAAATAACTTGGGTCTAATTAGCTTTTAACTGGTAATTCCCAGTGTGGATGTCAGGTCCCACACTATTTGAAGACTCGGAATTCTGGTAGGGTGAATGCAACACCAATATGTCTCTTTTGCTTGTAGTATGAAACTACTGCCACACTCTTCCTCACCTCGCTCCTGTGACCCATATCAAAGGGAATATTTCATGTTCTGAAAAGTGGCTTAGTGACTATCCTGACAGTGTTTTTGGTTTTGGAGATCTCTGGACTACTTTTGCCCTTAAATATATGGACCTGATGTGACCAAGATACCTCAAATTTTACAGCGATGAGCACTAGGACTTCTTGTCTATTGTTACAGTACATGGAATGAAATGGGGCTAGAGTCTGTGTTGTGAAACTAAATATAATGAAGGCTTTACAAATTTAGCTGAGCAGTAAATTGTGGAAAGAAGTCGGAAAAGCAGCATCCTGTGATTGGAGTGTGAGGCTATGAGTTCGTACTACTTTTTCTCTGTAATTTTTATCCAAGTAACTGTCCCTCTTAATTTTCCTATCTAATATGTGGCTCTGAGCTTTTGCACTCCACTTTCAGTCACCTAAGGAGCAGGAGGTTTATGTACTCAGGTGGCAGCCGATGGATGGAAAGTGAGAGGAGTATCAGCTCTGGCTTACTTCCTTATGGAGCTTGGACAGCTCTAGGAGATACAGGAAGGAAGTGAAGTGGCAAGGAGATGTGGGAGAGCTGATTGTCTGGAGAAGAAGGATCAAGCAGGGGCAGAGGATGCTGCTGTGGCACTGGCAGCAACAATTCAATTGTCCTGGGTCTCAGCTGCTGCAGGCCAGTCACCTAATTGTGGGAAAGTGAGGGGAAAGATTTGTGAGCACTGCAGCTTTCCAGCAGAACTATGTCTTCTCTGCTGCGGTGCTTCTGGTTCTGAGCAGAGAATTGTGACAGGGCTTACCCAGACAGGTTGCATGATGGCTAGCAAGAGGCAAGACACTGGGAAAGCTATTTGGGTTGGTATATGATAGCAGGTAAGATATGCTGAGTTGGAAGGAACCTATCAGGAGTCCATCTCCTGGCACTGCACATGACACTCCAGGAGTCACACCATGTACCTGAGAGCACTGTCCAAACACTTCCTGAATTTTGTTGGGTTGGTGCTGTGACCACTTCCTGGGGAGCCTCTTCCAGTGCCCAGCCACCCTGGGTGAAGAACCTTTTTCTAATATCCGACCTACACCTCCCCTGACACAATTTCAGCCCATTCCCTTGGGTCCTGTCCCTGATCATCACAGAGCAGAGTTCAGTGCCTGCCCCTCCTGTTCCCCTCACAGGAAGCTGTAACTGCAGTGAGGTCTCCCCTCAGTCTCCTCCAGGCTGAACAGACCCAGTGCCCTCAGCTGCTCCTCACATGGCTTCCCCTCAAGGCCTTCACCATCCTTGTTGCCTTCTTTTGGATGCTCTCTAATAGCTCAGTATCTTTCTGATCTTGTGCTCATTCAGCAGAAGACTTTCTTTGCTAAAATATCTGTACTTGAGACTTGTGCAATTTTATGTCCACTCCACCTTTGTGCAGAATTATTCTGAGTTTTGCATGGAGGGTTTTACTGGTACAGTTTGTTTCCAGATTGGCCATTAAGAGCTTGTGTAGTGTATAAGCACTTTTCTCAGTTAATGGAATATATGGTATTGAAGGTGGTGCATAAGGGCAGTCAGTGTGGCTTGGAAGAAGCAGGGACAGGGCAAGAGGAGAAGGTAAAGCAGAGTGAATATGGAGCATGTCTGTTTGGGGGTATTGTGGGGTCAGGAGCTCAGTGCAGAGCAATAGAGGGATTAATACTGAGCAAGATACTGAAGACTTGGGACCAGCAATGTTTTTCAGAGGTGGAATGTGTTGCTCAGTTGGTGAAGGAGTTGGGGGATATCCAAGGGTGAAGAATGATAATGTGTCTAGAGAGCATCAGTGCACATGAGAGAGGGAGGGGGACACCTGCACAGAAGTGGAATGAAGAGAGGGATGAGCCTGTGTTTGGAGAAGGTGAATAATGAGGAAATGGAAGGCAGTGTCTGGAATGAGGTGAGCTGGGGAGTTATGAAAGTCCAGAAAATAAAAATGGGAGAGGATGATTCCTGAGGGCGCTTGGCAGGGAAACAGAGGAATCAGAACTCTTTGGCTCCTTATAAATGACTTCGAAATAGAACTTCAATTTTTCCTTTAAAAATGTCCACGCCAACATGTCTGTCTCATTAGAACAAATATTTTGAAATTACATGTAATGTAAGATTCTATGTTTTGCTCTGCAGATATATAATTTTTTATTATTTTAATTTTAAAGGAAGTCAGCCCTTCTGTAACTGTAGAGTCATCTCATCCTCAATCAATGCATTTGAATTCCAAGCTGGTAATGTTACAAATAGAAAGCATAAACAACTGATGGCAGTGGTGTGCCTCAAAAATACTATTAATATCTGTGTATTGCAGAAACTACTGTCTAGCTAACAAGACTTCAAGTTTCTATTTGAATTCCTTGGGCTTAGACTATGTAGAATACATTTTTCCCTGTGTGTTTTTAGAGTTCCTTCTTACATTGCTGAAGTGGTAGTTTCAAAAACAGAAATCTGCTGCTCTCTGCCCATGTTCCACCTGTTGCAGGAGCTGCATTTTTTTGGTGTAGTGTTTTTCTTAACCAGCAGCATTTTGCTTTAAACCAAACAGGAAGATTTTGTAGTACAGGTTTTCTGTTTAAAATTCAGAGGAATTATATGTAGAGTTACATTTCATAGCTCTAAAATTGTTCTACATAAACTGAATGCACAGGTATAACAAGAACTGTTTGCTGTTATGCAAAGCATCCACAGGAGCAGTTTTATGGGGCTAATAATGGCAAAGATTCCAATTCTAAGTTTCTTTTTAAATGGCAATGAGGAACAATTTGGTGTCTCAGGTGAAATGTTCAATTTTCATTTTCGTTCTAATCGTTATGGACTTGGTGAAAAAAAATACAAAATGCACTGGTAGCGCACTTAGGGAAGACAGAAAAATGTGTCACCCTTTTTCTGTCTGTTGGAAGGCTCTGCTTGACATTGAGAAAGCATACTATGTTTTCTGTTTATTTTCATCCTAAACTGACTAAGATTTAAAGCCAGCACAAGCTTCTGACAGCCATAATTTTCAATACACCTGCCTGCTCTGTGTTGCTTAAGATGTCTCCTGAGACAGCATGGCCAAGACTGGAGTCTCAGACCTTAACACATCAAAATCAGTACTTTACCCTGGTTCCCCCTTCACAGAAGCAGGGCTGGATGCAGAAGTAGAGTATACACTGCAGATACTTTTCCTCAGTATCTTTCCCTCTTTTCCTTTATGTGTTTTTCTTACATCTTCCATTCTTTCTCTGCCTTACAGAGTGCTAGAGAAGCTGTACATATGTGGTCTTCATCCTGATAAAAAATGGATGTGGGAGAGGCTGTTACTGTATTTGTTGGAGAGGGATAGAGACACAGTCTTGTAATGTGTGTAGAAAAAAAGTGGAATTCAGCTAGAGAAGAGTACATGTACCCAATGCTGTATCTGCTTGGTGTTGCTGTTGTCTCACCCAGAATTATTCCTGTAGCAAAGACCACTTTTATAGGTAGGATGGTGGAAATTGTGCCTGCTCTAATGTAGCCTAGTGAGATAATCTCTGAGTTTTAGCTTTTCTGTGGTGGTGTGTGTTTTTTGGGGAGGAGGGTAGAAGGGTGTTGATTTGGTTTTGTTTTGTCAACAGTTGAAGAGAACTGGATTTTGAGTCAGTGTGTTAAACCATTACATTGCAAGATTTCTTCAAAGCACACTTGTAAAACCATTCTTTATCTTTTGGTATAAAATTTCTTGACTTGGGACTGTTGAGGAGTTTGTATGCAAATACACCTTCAAAGTTTCCTGGTTCAAAGGTTCTTCTGTATTGTGTGCTGATAAAGGTAAAATGTGGAAGAACTGAACATATTACCAAGGCTTGAGTCACTGAGAGATTTCATCTTCAGTATCTCGTTTTGCAGCTTAGTCCCTCTCTGATGAAGTGGTGAAACAGACTTCAGCAAGAACTGAGAATGTCTAAACCTGTTCATAGTTAACAAATGTTTTTGCCCTTAAACTTGAAAGACCTGCCTGGTGACTCTTTGGTATTGAAATCCCACCCTGGCACAGGAACGCTGATGAAACTGGTGTGTTGATTTTGGCACTTGCATAAATAACCTCCTTGGAATGTTTTCCAGTTTATATGCTTTTGTTAATGAATCTTTACAACCTGCAGAGATCTGGTAATGTGTCCTTCCTGTCTCTGAGGTATATTGTGAGAATTATTACTCCATTAGGTAAAACTGCAGGGTTTGGGGTTTTTTTGGTAATAACTGTGCTTTTTCAATTTTATTTTTTTTAAACAAATTGGGACCACTTTGTTTTTTCTGATTTTTAACTTTTGATGTCCTGTCTCTTTTCTCATTTGTTTAGAAGTATGTATGTCTCAGAGGGAAAAAAAAGGCACTAAGGAAAAGTGCAGGAAAACTTGTCTTGAGACAGAGGGCTGAGAAGCTGTCTTGGTGAGCTCCTCTCCTACTGTTCACCAGTGGTGCAGGAGATGTTGAAGTGAAATTGCTGAAGATTTTCCGAGCCAATTTAAAGTTAAATATAATAACAGAATAATAGTTAAGAATAATGAATTGGGCAATTTTTTCCACCTCTAAATCTATTCCGTGCTTCCAGTTAAAGAATTAGTATACTTTATGTGGAGCCAAGGAAAATTCTGACTTTTTAAACTTTGAACCCAAACAAAATTTGGGATATGACACACTGGAAAAGATTTTACAGTACAAGAGGAACTGTGTTTAAATTGCCACATTATTTATCAGACTTGTATAAGTCTGTAAGAGTTTTTGATGCTGACAGCTGTTTTGAGAGTTGAATAAAAGAGATGCATCACTGGACTTTTAGCTATTCACACAACAACTGAAGACTAATCATTACAGTATTCGTCATATTGTAACTTTTTTGCTTTGCTTATAGCTGTGTGAAAGATGCTAACTGGTAAAGGACAGCAGAATTGATTCATAGTTTTTGAGTAGTAAACAGATCTACTTTAGGGTCATTAGAAACTCCAGCAGAGAAGCATTCTGTTAAGACTTGCAGTTCTGGAGGACTAAGATGTTGAAGATGGACTACTAGTGGCTATGTGGATGGCAGAAAAGCAGGAGGGTGAAGTGCTAAATGCTGTCATTATGAGAACATAGAGGGGGGAGTTTTAGCAACCGAGCTGACATCCTGTCTATGTTTATCCAAGCCTTACTGCTTCTACAGAATGAGGAAGCTGTTAGAAGGATGAGCCTCAGACTGAGATAGAAGCAAAGAGCAATGAGATCATCCATTAAAGGGCTTAAAGGGTTAAGGTTTTGTGTGGAATCCAGAGGCCTCCTAGTGACAACCATCCTCTCAATCAAACAAATACGCAGTTTTGATTATCTTCATGGTATCAATGATCCTTAAATTAGCACTTCATAGTAATGACCATTTACTGCCTGATCGACATGTAGACTTTGTTTTTGTGGCTTTCCTTTTGGTTTCTATCTAGACTCACTGTTCTTTGGAGTTGGTGTGAAGTGACAAGTGAATAACCCTTAAACTAATGTTGCTAAAATGAATTAAGTCTCAGGAGTATGACTTAGGCATGCACAACTCATGTGAGATCTTTTCCTGATGTCCTGCTCACTACAGAAGAGTGTGAGGACTTCTTTAAACCTCCAGTCCTTGGAACAGTTACTCATGTGCCGAGAATTAAGCACATGCTTGTCCCCATTAAGTGAAGTCTGGGCTGGAAATGAAGTGTGTGCTAACTGGTGAATGGGCTTGTGGCCTCACTGTGTCCTTGGTGCGTATGGTTTGGCACAGTTTGTTGTGAGCATGTGACCCTTGGAAAGCATGGCTCTTCCTCAGTTAACCACTCTGAGCCAAACCAGCGGCGTTCTGACACCGTCTTGCTCCCTGGTGGCCACAGCAGTGTTCTCCTTTCCGCATGCTGGGTGTGCACTTGGCCTCCGTGGTACGGCTTCATGTCTAGTTTTCAAACATTGGACCTGATGTCTTTCTGTACTGCTGGACGGGTGCTGTCTTTGTTTGAAATGACAAAGATTTTAGTTGATTTTAACTGTCAGCTTGTCTTTTTTTTTATTTGTGGTATCTCACTTGATGCTGTTCATTAAATGCTGTCTGCATTTTCAAAAAACAGTTTCATTAAAAAAATTCTGTGTTTCTTATTTTATCTACCCTACTACCCTATTGAAATAAAAGGTCTTCACTACCTTTGAATGAAACAAAACCTTTGAACAGCAGCTGGTTGACTGATAGAGAGCAAAGTTAAATTAACTGCAGTTTAAATGATTGAGGAGTTACAAGCCTTTTTGGCAGCAGAAGAATGTATATTGTCTCCATTTGTTGGCATGCTCTTGTCCAGTATGGATAAAGAAAAATAAATTGAACATCTCTTGTATTTTCTTAATTGTTAGCCGCTTGGAAAATTATGGGTCAGGTAAATTGATAACCCTGTAAGTATTCTTCAGTCTGTGGTTCTACTATTACCTTTCATTAAACTGCTTTAAATGCATGATGACTCAGGCTGTCCCAATTCCACTGCTGCATTTTTCCATTGTCAAAAGTATAGAAGTTTTGGTCTCATCAGGGCTGCATGGCTTTACTTTGTTTGTTTGGCTAACCTGTTTGGATCTCCATGCTCCAAGACTGAGTAATGCAAACTTCATTCATGAAAAGGGAACACTGTGTACACTGAGGGCATCACTTGCCAGCTCATCAACATTCCCTAATTGTATTTCTTGCTTTCCACGGCTCCTCATGTTAGAAACACCAATTAGACACTTAGTGTGTATATATATTTTTTTTAGTATCACACTGTGTTCTGTGAACGTGTAAAGGCACATTATTTAAGAATTTCTACACGCTTAAAGTGAATTGCAGAATTCTTGAACCAAGAAATGTTTGCTTACTGTTTGAGTGCTGGTTTCTAAGGGCTTTGATTCACAAGCTAAAATGGCTTGCAAGGTTCATGCTTCTGTTGTACACACAGGGCTGCGAAAACTGATAATCTTTTGAAACAGCTGCATCTTAAGAGTGCAGTGATATAAGAGAAATATCGCAGATTTTGTTTTGTCAAGAACGTAGTGCGTTACCTTTCTGCTGTAAATAGCTTGTGAATCAGAAGCCTTGAGCAGCTGATTGCTGTTTTCTTCTGTTAAAAAGCATTTATGATACAAAGGAAGGTGAGTGGGATGCAAATGCTCCATTTGTTTTATTTTGTGAGTCACAGTTGCATCCTTTAAAGGTGACTTTTTCCTGAGGGAATAGGGTAGATTAAATCAACACTATTTTTCCTTTGACTAGTTCAAATATTTTGTGCTATTTGTCTATAACTTCAGTCTTAGGTTTGGACTGAGTTGTGGGTTTGCAAAGACACAACTGACAGTTAGCAATAACACAATAATTTCATCTTAGCTTTGGCGACTTCTGGCCAAGGTGTAGTTACATATTGGCTGTAGTGTGAGAGGAGAGCCTTCTTAGATGTCTGTCACAGTAGATGTCCTCTAATTTTTGAACTAAGATTTTCCACTGTGTCTAGTTTGGGCTCTGTAATTAGATTCTAAGTCTGCTTAACTTGAAAGCTTTGAATGGCATTGGGAAATTTTGCCTCTATTACTTGGGACTAAGAAAAGAAAAATCTCTTTTCCCCTTCTTATGGTGAGTTTTGGAACTGGCAAACAAACAGTGCTTTTTTTAAACTCTGTACGATAAACCAAGGTAAGTATCCTTTGTTAATAGGAACAAAGAGTTACCTGAAGCAGCTTTTGAGTTACCACAACTAATAATCTTCCTGTTTATAGAAGTCCTCTCTGTAACATAAAGTTGGCATGAAGTTTTTTTTTAATCAAATGTGGGAGGTTTATTTTTCTGAAAACAGCTACTTTTGGTGCAAAATGTAGATTTTTTTTTTTTTTTTAAGGTGAAACTGAAAAACCTTATTTTTGCACCCAGAAAAATAATTAGGTTGAGAATGCAAATGCTTATATTTGGGTAAATTGATAGAGACAGAGGATATTAGATTAAAGTAGATTAAAGAAGGCCATTTCATGTGGGAATTGTGTTGAAATGAGGTGCTTCTAATGAATCAAAGCATCAAAGATTTTACTCAGTCTTCTGCTTCTAGTGAACTCTTCATTAATCTTTGTGGACTCAACAAATTTTGGGAGTTGATTGGTGTATTTAACATTTTGCCTTGCTTCAAGCCCCATTGCACTTGCTTGGATATAAAGCTGCCATGAGGAACGAATGAATTAATATGTAAAAAGTAGAGCTAGAAAAAGTTAGATGTAGGGTTTTTTGTGAATGTTTGGCACAGAGTAGCCTCTGTGTGGTTGCTGATTTCTTGGGTGTGGAAGGCTCTGAGAGGTAGCTAGAGTGTGACTTATATGTAAGATATCCATTATTTGCAGATACAGATGTTTAAGAGACTGCTCCTACAGACTTGCTTCAGGTCAGACTTCTTCTAAGCTAACACTTGTTTGCAGTCTGCACCTCTGGGGGAAGTGTCTGGCAGGCATTGTAACTCGAATGTGCTGTGACACACTCCGTGACCCGTACTGCATGCCTTTGTTACACTCTGGTGCTGCAACAAAACCAGACTTGCTTTTTTTTTTCCCCTCTTCTCAAATGTAGGTTGGGGGCTGCTGCAGTCTTAACGTCTTTTCTGTACGTGACAACAGATTATCTCGAATTCCCCCTGAAATTTCACAGGCCACTGAACTTCATGTCCTGGATGTTGCTGGAAACAGGCAAGAGATTTTTGTATTTTCATGTTTTTTTTGCTGCATTTACTTAATTCTTTCTGATAGCAAAAGATATTATGTCTAAGAACAGAGTAATAAAAAAACAGTTATGACATTCATTTTGGTGTTACTGTTGAAATTGTCAAAGTAGTCTTCCCCCGGGGCCAAAAGTAGCATAAATTGTGTGTTGTCATGAGTGATTTTTGGATTACTTTGACCCTGAGGTAGAGATTGGATTTTTTTAAAAAACCCTTTGGATTCATATATTTCTGAATTAAAACTGAGAATCTAGGCAATGGATGGAGCTTCAGGTGAAGCTACCAAGCTGTAATGTCAAGTGGCACCAATATTGAGTGTTTTATCTTCACAATACAGTGTGAGTAACAAGGAAAGCTACTTTGACCTTGCAGCTTCTCACAAATCTTAATGCTTCAAACATCAACATGCAAAATGAGGATTAAAGCATAAACCAGCAAATTAGTTTGGTTTCTTAGTAGGAAGTTAAATGAAAAAAAAAAACCAAAACAGAAGAAAAGCGAGTGGCATCTCATCTGTGCAGTATAATTGTCTCACAGGCACTTTCAAAGTTCTGTTCTTGCCACTGTTTACATGTAAAGCTCCGGATGGGAAGCAGCTGTCTGCCTTCCAGGGCACTTTACTGCAGTAGAGAAAGCTCAGCATAGTTTACCTGTTATTCAGCTTCAGAGGATTATAAAGTTATAATAAAGTTAAGCTGCAGGTTTGTTTTTTGGAGTTTTTTTAAAGAATTAAGTATTTGGAATTGTTGGCTACTGCAATGCCTTCTATTAGAGGCATTGATTTCAATCCTGTTTGTTCCAACTCAGCGATGTACACTTGAGTTGACTTCATGACCATCTATTCAGTCTCCCAGGCATTGCCCTGACTTTTTTATTTTGCTTTTTTGCACTAGGCTGACGTATCTTCCCATTTCACTGACTACCTTAAAGCTGAAGGCTTTGTGGTTGTCTGATAACCAGTCACAACCTCTGCTGACATTTCAGACTGACACAGACCCTGAAACAGGAGAAAAGATTTTAACATGTGTATTACTTCCTCAAATGCCTTCTGAGCCTGGTTGCCAAGGTAAGTGCCTAGAGTCAGCTTTTCATTATGTATAGAAGTATTACTTCTTTGTTTACTGAGTTGTCTCATAAAGGTTTGTAAAACATGCATAAGCTCTAATGAGCAAAGTAACAAAGTTTTGGTTGAATTTTCAATATTAAGCATTTTTTTTCTATTATTCTACTAGTCTTCAGAAGACTTGAAAACTTGGCACTGAGTATTGTTGAAAATACAGTGACAGCAGCTACAATAAATAAAATACAAATTTGGAGGAAAAAGAATTACTCATTTCACCATTTTGAGGCTTGCCAGTGGGCCCGGTAGTGGTGTCCATACTTGTGTACATTGATTATACATCTTTTGTATATATACATATGTATATATGGAAAATGGTGGCTTTCCAGCCGCAATCTCTTTACCAGCAAAATAAATTGCATAGCAAATAGTGAACAGTGTACTTCTTACTTTTTAGCAAGCTAATTTTCTTTCAAGCAAAGGTGCCGTACAGTAACTTTATTATATTCATTAACAAGTGTAGAATTGCAGTATAAGTTGCTTTTGCCTTTTGTGATGAAATTTGCCTCTGGTCCAGGTGGAACCATAAACTCTTTTGTTGGCTGTGTTACTACTCCAGTAACTTCTGAATGTTTTTTGTTCTCAAGCTTTTAAAGCTGTGTGTGAACATTCAAGGGCATTCATCTAAGCTAATATTTAAACTTCTGCTGTAATGACTGGAGAGTAGTTTATCCCATCCAAGAACAGACTTTTAAAAGAAAATCATGTGGATTATTCTCCACTGAGGACAAAGAGGCCTGAGGAGAAAAGTTCAGCTGTGGGTATCTGTATTGTAGGTACCCAGACTTAATTCCAGTGTTTCAATCATATATGGCTGGAGCAAATAGAAACCATTAAAACAGTAGGAGGGTAGAAATGTCTCTGTTTTCAGCTCCTGGATTTTAGGAATAGTTAAGAATTAAAATAAATATATGAATTAACCCCTTTAGAATTAGAGAGGATTAAGCTAGATCAAGGAGAGTAACAGAGGTTGACTTGACTTTCTCTAAAGGCCTTACTACTAGAAATTAGATTTCCTCCCCTCCAGATGAGTCTCATGGCTTCAAGGGTAGAAGGCTTGGAATTTAGATTGTTGGATGTGTATGCCTAGCAATACTGAAAGGATGAGGTTAGTAAAAGCAATGATTCTATGTTATGGAATGTCATTTAGGGAGCTGGCTAATGTCAGCTGGCAGCCATATACCACAATACAGTGGCAAGTATATTAAATTATATAACCAGTATTCTAAAACTCTGAAACAGTCCAAGTATAGAAATACTTAATTTATACAGAAACCGTTTAGTGTATGTACTTGATAACAGAAAACTAACGCAAGTTATGTTTTCTTGGAAAAACAGTAGAAATAGCCACTTGTATCAGATATTGCAAATATGAACAATATGGCATGTTGATTATGTGAATTCACATGAGTGGTGCTATGAATGTTGAGTTGCATTTTCCTGTTCTAACAGATAACCTACCACGATGTGGTGCATTGGAGAGTTTGGTAAATGAAATGTCAGATGAAACATGGAATGAGCGGGCAGTGAACAGAGTCAGTGCAATTCGCTTCTTAGATGATGAAAAAGATGAAGAGGAAAATGAAATGGTATGTTTTCCAAGCCTTTGGATGCCTCCAGACACTGTGACATTAATGCAGAAGTGTAAAAAGTCTCTGAGCTTTTTTGCTGTAAATATTTCAGCTTGGACTGCATGCTTTGCATGTACATTTGGAGAAGAAACTGTTCATGTTGGCTGCTGAAACTTCTATGTTGACTTTAAATGCCTTTGTTTTTTCTGCTTTGAATATAACTTTTATATTCTGATGCAGGACAGTCTTCTGTTTTGCTTTATTTTCCTCTGTCTGCTTGGGATGTTTTCTTTCCAGAAAGAAGATAGGATCTTTCTCTGCATCTGTGAAGCTTTACTGCCTGAAAGTATATAGGGTCTTGTTTAGGATTCCAGCACTCTGGCATGTGCCTCCATTAAGTTTACTGTTGTTTGTCTCTCTAATTTCTATTTCCAATCTCTTCTTGCTTTCCTTTTTTTTTCTCCACCATTTGCATTGAACCATAGTGTCCATGAACAGCAGGAATATTGCTCATTAGTTTCCCACTTAAACAAAGGATGTGGGAACATCTGTCACTGTACTTATAAGACCTCTCCATTAAGTTGGGCTTTGCATATCCTGAAGATAAAAACACAACATGATCTGTAGTTTTCCTAGCTTTTATTAACAATTAAAACTCCTTGTAAAGATTGACACTGCTTCAATCACGTTTTCAGTGTGCTTCTCTGGTGCTCTACAAGGTTGCTGGTCGTCCTCATTAGATCTCAGCTAGAGATACTTCAGGGCACTGTCTGGATTGTTTTAATTTAAAAAGTCACTATTAAAACTCTTACTTTAGTTTGGAAATGAACAAGTAAGGTAGTGGCTTACTCCAAAGCAGCAGAAACAAAGTGCCTCTTAACAAGCATGGTTCACTGACTGACAGGATGTTCAGAATGATGCTGCTTAACAACCATGCCAACCTGAGAATGTCCATGGAGTAGTGAGGGCTCAGGTGTTGAAGACAAGTGCTCAATTTGCCTGATTTGAGGCAAGAACCTTCCTAGGGGAAAAAAGTTTATAATTTTACTGAGGAGAAGGGCGGGCAGATTTCTGAAGCAGTCTTGACCAAAGCACCCACTTGTGGGTCATCAGTTCTGCTGTACTCTGCACAGTTTACATGCATGCCACTAAAAAGTATTTGCATGTATACATGTATTATACATATATTGTATTTGTGGTGTTCTGTTGGTCTCCAGCCCAGATGCTAACAGGAGTTTTTATGAATCTTGTTTTCCTTGTAAAGGTTTCAGCACAATGATACACATTCTTGTGTCTAAGGTGGGAGAGAAATACTCCCTCTCAAGGTGCTTGTTCTCAATTAACTAGAGAACCACACTGTGTGGTCTGAAAAGCAAATGGAACTCCACACAAACACTATTTAAAACTGTAAAGAGATCTTGTGGAATTCTTTCAAAATCAGGTGCATGCTTTTAAGTGTGATCTTAAATCACTTGTATGGTTTTGGGGAGAAAAAGATCCCCAAGTATAGTTATGAAAGAATCTTCTCTTCATAACTTGTAATTGTACTTCACTTGAGTGGCTTTCAGATTAGTAGTCCAAAATTTGCTCTTAGAGTCTTCTTAAAACCTCTTTCCCTGTCTTCCTAAATAAGCAGCTTTTAAAGTAATGCTCAGCACAGAGCATTGTAGTTTGAAAAGGGGGGAAAAAGGAAAAAAAATGATACTTAATATTTGGTATTTGAATGCTGAAGCCTTGAAAGTGTATGTTGTTTTCGCAGAGGGACAAAGGCAAAACCACTTATTGCACTGTTTATTTTTAGAGAACACTTCTAAGGCGAGCCACTCCACACCCTGGAGAATTAAAGAACATGAAAAAGACAGTGGAGAATTTACGGAATGATATGAATGCTGCTAAAGGACTGGATTCAAACAAAAACGAGGTCAATAATGCCATTGACAGAGTGACCACTTCCGTGTAGAGTTTCATCTCCAGGTTTTACCTCCTGTGTCTTCCCCTGCTGTTGAAATGTTCCTGTCGTCTCCTGGGACCTCACTGAGCCCCTTTTTGTTTTTAACCAGAACCTGATTCATCGTCTCCATGCACATGAAAAGTGCGGCCCGCTGGAAGAAAGTGCCTTATTTCATCCAGGCAGTGAACCAGTAATTTCCAAATCAATATTGTAATTTTAATAGTCCTAGGGTTTTTTAAGTTTAATACACTACTGTATGCAGAATACAATATTTTTGTCTTAAACACAGGGGAAATAATGCTTTTCTTTTCCAGAGTGCTGGGATATCTTCTTCCCAGTGGCTGGATGTGCTGGTGAGAAATATAGTTTTGTGGGAAATCGATACACTTTTTTATTTTTTTGGCAGCTCAGATGGTGTAAATTTTAAATTTTTGTATAGGACTTTCATAACAAGATGATGTATTTCATTTTTAAGAGAAAATTTATCTTGAGCGGTACATATTTTAGTATTTGTGGAAGAGAACAAGTTTCATGGACAACTGTATTCATTTGTTTGTACCACCCATTGTGCCTTATTGTGTCTGGTATGTCATATTAGTCTTAAATATAGCAATTCTCGAAGAAAGTGAATAGATTTGGTCTCCTGCTTTAGATATGTTTTTCTTTTTGGACAGTAATTTGTTGGGACTTCTACAGCAGAGAACTTATGTTTATATTATGGGATCTTAGGTTGTGAAGCACAAATGTTAGTTTTGTTGTAAACAGAATTAAGATTAAATGACCAAACTGCTATTGTTTATTACATAATGCACTCACACTTTAACTTAGTTGTAATGAAACATCTTGGTTTGGATGCCTTGTTGCATTGCAGTCACTAGAAATTCATGCTTCCATTGTTTTTTTTTTTTAATGTGCCATCTGTAAAATAATTGGAAAAACAGCACGATAGACTTTCAGAAACACAGTATGAAATTAGTTTTATGTATTACACAAGAAAGCATGATTCTTTGAAGTGCTTTGGTGGTTTTATAAAAATTTATAAAACCATAATAAAAACATCTTTAAAAGCTTCAGCAGATGTGATGTATCATTAAAACAGCAATTAAAAGTATCTATGTGTTAATGCTGTCATTGTTACTGTGTTGCACTTCAGTTGTCCAATGCTTATTTCAAGGTCTTACTAAATGTAAGGTTCTGATTTCTTTATAGAGGTAAGTATTATCTGAGTTGAATTCAGTAAATAACAATTTTGCAAAAGCCTGATTAAGAATGATGTTTATGTCTCTGGGTTCTGTATTTGCCATGAGCTAACAAAGACCACTGGCTGATTCAGTGCAGAGACTTAAAGTACAGAGCAAAAATGTCACGTATTTAGTGTTAGATAATGCAATGAACTCTAATTTCAACAAAATGAAAGACCTGAAGTTTTGTATGGCTAATCCTGCCCCTTCTTCTACTGACCTTTTTCCAGTAAGTGCTGGTTGTATGAGGATATCTGGGAGAAGATAGAAAAGGAGATCTGGGAAGTCATAATAACTTGTGCTCAAATTAATACCTTCAATATGTGATAATTTTTTAGTTTAAATTTTCATTTGAAGCTTTTACAAAAGGCAGTGCTGTCTTTTTGATACTGAACAAGTAGATGTTTCAGGCCATCTGCAAGTATTCAAATTTCACGTGGTGAAATACATTAGCCTTCATTTCTTTTCCCAAAGATTCCTCATTTAAGCTTCAAGACATGGTTTTGCAGGAGGGTGCTGGGGGTTTGTAGGAGTTAGGTCAGTTCAGTTTTGGTAGTGCAGTTTTGTTTTTCTCAAGGGAGGGTTCTCTTGGTTATTCTTGGTAAGCTGCTGTTAAAATAAAACCAAAAAGAAAATCAGGTTTTGGTACAGCTGACTCCAGCCTTGGGTAGAATTTTCTTTTTAAAGTACTTACTGGAATCAACACAAGAGAAGTTTAAAAATGTTGGAAACCAGAGTCCAAGTAAAGAGCAACAAACCCATTTGAGATGAAAAGAACTTCCTAAAAAAGACAATTCCTAAAAAAGCCAAAGGCTCTGTGATGCCAGTTTTTCATTTGGAGGCTGTGGCTTGTTTTGTTTTTAGCATCTGCTCCATCAGCCAGATGAATGTGTAAAGCCTGGATTTGAGCTTTGCCTGACCTGCCAGCAGGTGATGATAATTAATTGCCCTTGTGCATGTATCTGCTCCTGCTGCAGTCAGAACAAGGTGTAAAGCTTGTTGCAGCTCTGTGATATGTGCTGTGGTGCTTGGCTGTTGCTTTTTGTACTTCCCAGCAGGCTCATGGAGACTGCTGCAGCCACAAACTCACCACAAGGCAAGCACTACTTACTCCATCCACTTTGGCACAAAGTAACTGGTCAGCAGTCACTATTTTTTACTTTGGTGATTCTTCAATTTTTATTTTTTTTTTATAAGTTGAACGAATATTTGTTGTGGTTTCTTTGGCTACAGATAAATGGGTGATCCAGGCTGGTGCCTTCATTTGGGACAGTTTCACATTCCTGCACCCAAAGATGGCTGATAAAATTTCCTGGTCTTTTCAGTCAAAGATGAGTGGTATGAATTGCATGTTGAAGATGTTTGCCTCCACTTAATTGTAAAAGAACATTAATTGGGCACAGACTAGAATCAAACAATTGCTTAATGAGAGGTTAGAGGAGCTGAAGTCCATCATCAGACCAACCAGCTACTATCCCCAGAGCAGTGCTGGCATTCCTCGCTTTTCACTGCCTCCTCGCTCCACGTTGTTAACCTGTGTAGTGGAAATCTGGATTTTTGTTGTTTTTCTAGTCAATGTCTGGGGAGAGGTAAAGGGGGAGGTGTAATTTTCAGGCTTCTACAGTAATACCATGTAGCACTGTATGTCATTAATGTCTTTTGTTTGTGCTTTTTGGTGAGGCAATTTGAGATGCTGCTCTGCTGCAGGTAGTTCAGCAGCAGATAGTGCAGTGTTTGAGTCTGGTAGTGAGGGTAATTTAATTTCCAGGGTACACCTTGAGGTATGGCAGCAGCTGCCAGTGGTGTGGAATAAGAGAGATGAAGTGTTGTTTTTCAGGGCTGACAAGATGCTTGAATTCTTGCTGTGCAGAGACAAGTGGCTGCCCTCTCCTACTGCTGGTTCAGAGCGACTTGCATGTCATTCTGTTTGATCAAACCTCCATCAGCCTAGACCTCAGAAGTCCCTCTCATCTCTTGAGTGATCCATGTGTGTGCCATTTTATAGAGTGGCTGAAGTACCCTTCTCCTCCCAACAGCATTGATAACATTCCAGGCAGTTTTAACCCCGTTTTACAGCCAGAAAATTGATGATGACACATGTTCTGATGAAGCAATGTCTGTCCTTGAAAGCATGAGCCCACTCTTCCCAGTTTCTGTTTGTTTTATTTTCTCTTGGTGATGCTGTGAGGAGCCTGAGTATGAATATGATTATGACCTTTTTCTCTAGAAACTTTTCTTACTTTACTTTGTCTTTTGAAAGGTGGGTTTAATTCAAAATTTTCATGCTGTTTTATTAGCTATGAACAGGTAATCAGGGAAAATCAACTGACCATAGTGGTGGAGTGGATTTAATATTAACCTGCCTGTTACTGCATACAAGTTCTCTTTATTCAAGGTCACAATTCCTAGTCTTAAAAGAATAATAAGAAAAAAGGCACTCCTGTGCTACTGTAGTTAGTGTGGCAATGGATTTTTCCATCCCCTCTGTGTTTCTCCAGGCTTTTCCCACAACTTCCATGTGATTTATGTGTTGAGATTATTTTTCTGGCTTAAGTTCCATATTTTTGATAATCAGTGTATTGTAGGAAAGTGTGTACTGGAAACTTGCAAAGTGCTGTTCTTTCCAGCAAGTGACTTGTTTGTGTCCTGCTTGGCCTGCTCCTGGTCTAGCACTGATACTTTACTATGCTGGCTGAGCATATTTTTGCTGATTAGCTACTTAGCAGGTTTCACTACTTGGAGCTCGTAATTTCAGATTTTAAGAGAGTAGTGACGCCAGGAATTTTATTAAAAGTGCATTTTTTAGTATATTGGTTGATACTCTCCAGGTTTGCTGTAAATATCTGCCTCCCTCTGAGACAGAAGCACACTATTTATCAGAAATGTCTAGATCTTTTATTAATGGAGAATTCACCACCATTCTTTGCCTCGACTCCAGAAAATAAAATTACTAAGAGTGTTTCCCATCTTCAGTTTCTGACAAGCACATAAATCTGTTTCTGTGCTTGGGTTGCTGTCAGGGAGTATGACAAAAGCTGGTCTTGACTATCAGTAATTGTTTTGGGTGTTCCCTTTTTCCTGAAGCAATTGTGAAATTTTCAGAGGGACAGTGCCTCCATCTTTTATTGTAAAGTCAGGACTATAATCATTATTCTACCAAATGAATAAAGAATGTGATTTTTTTTTTTTTCTAACTGGGTAGCACATACCTGGTTTGAAGACAACTCTATGAGCTGCTTTGCAGGAGCCATCCTGTCTCCTCTTCTGGTGGGTGTTGGAGACACTGCTTGTTTTATTCCCTCTTGTGCAGTTCTTGAGTGGGCTGGTCAATCATGGGTTCTGCCAGAGGAGCTCCTTGGAGGAAGGAGCTCACTGAGTGTAGCTGGACTCTGTGCTAACTTCAAGGTGCAAGGGTTCATGGCAGTCTGGTTTTGAATCTGTAACCTGTTCAGGGTGTTTGCCTCTAAACACTGTTGTCATTAGTCCATTAACTCTGAGATCTTAACAAATAGGTTATCTTTTTCCAGGAGAAGACCTCTCCTGAAAATACAGCATCACTATTGTGCATGGAGAGGACTGTGGTGGTTCAGAGAAGGGTTTTAGCAAACCTTCCTCAGCATTAAAACCAGGAAGTGGACACCTGATGAACAGTAACCTTTGACAGTGTTTCTGTGATGTGCTGATCTGTTGCTGGGGAGTGTTGTCTTGGCTGAAATCTGATGTGCAGCTGGTGGTAACAGCCAAACACAAAATGTTAGCAACGCTCACTGCAGAAGACCTGTGCTGACTGCATTAGCTTTCCTCAAGATCCACAGAAGCACATGGAGCTTGGAAATACCACTGAAGCATCAGCAGCTTGGATTTCAGTTTGTAAGCATCCCCAGTATAATGCAGAGAAAGTTTTATTTGGACACAAAACTAATTAAATGCTTCAAAGTCCTCTTCTTTTGTTCCTGAAGCGAACTCAGGTTGTGGGAATGTACTTGTGATGGAAACAGTCTGATTCTATGAGCACCCTCAGTAACTTGCCAGTTTTAATAAATTCCAAAATAAATGGGCTGCTTTAAATCATTCTGAAGTTGCTTGTCCCATATTTCTGGAACATTAAACATTATAATCATGACTACATGATATAAACATGACTGAATTTCTTTATAAGTTTGTTAATGGCATCCTGGATTTCCACTAAGCGACTTAAAACCAAGACAAAATCCAAACTGACTAACGAAAAGGTTTCTTTGAAAATATTACTGATGACTTTTCTTCATTCAGAAGGGGAGAAAACTTCAAGTCTGAAGAGCATTTGCATAGTGGATGTTTTTAGGATAACCTACGGCGATTTTTTAAAATTGTGTTTTCAGGAAATTAAAAAAATCTTATCTGGATAGTTAATACTTGCGTATCTGGGTTTGAAATGAAATCATGTATTTACTGCTAGCAAAGTGTATAGGCCTTGCTTCCATAATGAGTTCAGGCAGCTTTTACACTGCCTCTCCTCTAGTGGAAGCATATTCAAGGATGCCTTTGTTTCAGCAGCATTTTGTTCAGCTTTTGTTTCATTGTGAATTACACAAAGCTTTCTTAGAAACAGTCGTTTGTACTTTAAAAAGGGAATGAGTCTGAAATAGTTTTTGATTTGTAGAATGTATTATGTATAGTTGTACTTTGAAGCAGAAAAGTGTTTATATTGTAGGAAATGCATCTTTAAAACCATTTTCTCCCCTAACTGTGCTATTTAAGCAAATCATCTTTTAAATAGAAAAGTTGGTTAGAATGCATGTTTGGGGTTTTGAGTTGAATTGTAGCAGCAGGTGTATGACCACTGAATTGTTCTAGGTAACTGGATTCTACTTGCCAGTGGAGACCAGACTGTGGCTGTAAGCGGGGTGTGTCCCTGTCACTGTGATTTCAGTGTGGTGCTTCAGAGACATGGGTGGCTTTCATATGTTGGCTTTTGTTGTCAGGCTGTTTTGGACTCTCTTTCATTTACCAGAGTGTTTGAGGGTGATACATAGCATTTGCACTCCTTTGTTTCCTGGAGGAAGTTCATTCTCTAGGGCATTTGTTAGTGAGATCTTATCAAAATAGACACCTTGTGCTTTATGAGAAAAATTTATCCTCTTAACTACAGAGGTATGATATGGAGCAGTAGTTATGTTATGGAGAGACTGCCTTTGAAAAGATAAAAAATGTGTTGAGAGGAGGTAAAAATGTCACTTGACTTGGCTGGTGAAATACTGAAGCAAAATGATCTGTTACCAATCAGTTAGGCTCATTAACAGTGAAGGGAGAAGAAAAATTGTTTCCATGGAACATAATAACTCCTGGGCTGATAAATATTTTCTCCCTCCAAACACTTCTGCTTTTACAAAACAGTGTTACACCACCCACATAGCCATGAAACTTTAAGTCCTAAATACAGAATTTGCCTTCTTTGTTTCATTCCAGTTGCTTTTAAGAAAATGTAAATCTATGTGCATCTCACTTCGTGTTTGCTGCTAATGACTGAAGCCAATCACGTTTTTAATCTTTTTGGGTCTTAGCTTCCCCACATACAAAACACAAGAAAGAACTTCCAAACTCTGCCTGTGTAGTAAGAATAACATTTATAATCTGTAACATTGTGTAAGGAGAACTGATTTTTCCTTCTTCATATAAGGATATTTTACTGTAGTCTCCTCACTCAAAGCACGGTCCTATAGTATTTAATAAAATGAGAATGAGCTAATAAATTACTGGAAGTTTTTAAATAGAGCTTCATTTTTGGAGTACAAATCTACTGTTTGTTACCTGAACACCCTTGAGGGGTGATGGAAGCTTGTTGCCCTATCTAAAGCAATTTTCATTAATACATCAGAATAAAGAATTGGTTTTATTTTTTGCAGGGAAAACAAAATCCAGTTATAAAATCAGACTGAGAGGTTGAATTAACTGTCTTTTTTACACCCCTCTCCCTTTTCTTTCATCAAAAAGAATCAAGTTTTAAAAAACAATTGGGGATTAAGATTTGTTTGCAAAATACTATTAGCCTGCACTCAGAGCAGTAGCATTCATTGGCTTGGTTTCTCCATTTTACTTTGTGGAAGTATAATTCATGTTTTGCATATAGCAGGTACATGCAAATGTAGACTAAAAGGCATTTCTAGTTGTTGCATTCCATCTTTTGATACAACCAAATCATGAAACTGCTTTCATAAAGATAATGCTATCCACAGTACTGTGTAGACCTGGTGAATATTCCTTGCCAGAATTGTTCATTTGTTTCTGTTTTACTTTGTAGTACTGTAGATCAAGAGTATGAAAGACTAAAGTTTCTTGAGTTACAGGTGTTAAACAGCCACTGAATTTTCCTTACAGCTTGAGGAAAAGCATCCTGCCAATAGGGAAGGCAGACAGGGAGCAGGAGTGTCCTGTAGCTCTGCCTCCCCAGCTGAACTACAGAGGGCATAGGGATGTGAAATCTGCTGATGTTCATCACTGCTCCCTTGCATACAGGAGGCTGCCTCTGCAGCTGAGTGTGTGCCTAAAATGATGAAGGTATTATCAGCATAAGCTTGATTTGAAATCTCTGTCTGTTACTTTGAGAGAATAGCCTTTTACTGGCTTTACAGAATTTGGCAGGCCAAGTTTGAGAAGCTGTTATTTAGGATTAGGGATCAGGGTCAAACAAGGATGAGATGTTTTCTTGGAAGAAGTTAAATGCTTCACTGTACCCATGTTTATTTTTAGAGTGAAATTGCTTTATGACTTCCTAATGTGCTCAAAAGTTGACAAGGATTTAAGCTGTGTCTTGAAATACCCTGAACATTGAGAGACACATTAGCTGTTCTGAAATACAACAGTCCAAGCCAATAGCGAACAATTTCGTGTAGTATACTGTTTATGTGATTAGAATTGCTATCCCCCAAGTTAATATTCATAGAAAGCAAAGTTTCTGTTTAAGAGTGTCCTATTCCCTATTCAAGATGAGTGTGAAGAAATACCAGGATATATCTTGCCTTGCATTTTGAATTGTCAGGAGGAAAGGGAGCCACTGCTGTGTTGTGATTGTTTGTGCTGCTTTCCCATTGATCAACTAAATTGACAATCAGCTCCAGTGTCCTGAGCAATGTGGTTTAGAATAACCAGAAATATGGGCTATTTATCAGCAAATAGCGATATCACTGAGTGTCAGTGCAGTTCAAAATGTGGTTTGAGAGCAAATTTCCTACAGGAAAAGGCCTGTATCACACCTTCCTTGTATAATACAAATAATCCTGAGGTGGGTTTATCCTCCTTTCAAGACTCAGAGAAAGGTCTACAGTGTTTTCCAATGAGACACTGGGATATTCTCCATTTCCATTTCCTAGTGTTTTCAGCCATCCTAAAACTGAAAGCAAATGAAGAATCCCAATGGGACGACCTTCTCTGGCAGCTGAAGATGAATCAGTGTGTCCAGCATGAACAGTCTTGTCCTATTTCCTTGTCTTTATCCACCTTAGATGTAATAGAGATTATGACACCTGGGTTGTTGGTAGCAGCAGCATATCTGTGTGTATGTGTGAACATAACTATTTTACATTTAAAAAGGCAAATAGAAACTTAAAGACTGTTAAATCTGAATCAAATACCTGTTAAAACATGTGACAGTCACCATGTGCTTCTGATTGCTCCACCACAAGCTTGTTGAAAATTGGTTTTGTTAGTTTTTCTCCATTGATGTATCTTATTTTTTTGGCATCAGGCTGCTTTTTGCCATTGGATGTGTATCACTGTAAGAAAACGCAAAAGTGAGAGTTAAAGAAAGCTTCAAAGAAAGATAAAGATTACTTTGAAAGATTGCTTCTAAAATCCAGTGAAATTTAGGTGCATAGGCAACCTTGACACAACTTGTCATGTATAAACTTCTAAGTGAGAGAGGTGGAGTATTTTGGATGCAAATAAGTAATGGATATTTTGAGATAACTGAAATATAATCACTTTATAAATTGGCAATCCTTAAAAGATCAATTAAATGTTGTGCTTTCTATTGATACCATTCAACAAATTAAACAGTTAATTTAATGAAGAAGGAAGAGGGGAGTGACTTAATAGTTATTTTTAACTCAGGTCATGAGATGAGATGGTCACTAAAGGTCCAAGTTTCTTAATGTTGTTCATCATTAATTCTTCTTTACCATGCTGAAGATAGGCTTGGTCCCATGGTCTAAGAAGTCCTTAAAGGCTTCCACTATTTTCAGCAGCCTTTGCTTGCTCTTTGTATCACCAGTAATGCCCATTAACTGGAACAGTGTCTCTGGGACTGAAGATGCTTCCAAAGGTAAAAAAGGGAAACACAGTATTTGCAAGAATCTAAAATACCTTGCAGAACTTGCCAGGCAGTTTCTGCACTTACATACCTCAATTGCTTTCTTAAAATCTATTCATTGCCTTTTTTTTAATGTCCTCTTTCTCTCAGGACTCTATTAAGTGGCTTCCCAAGTCTCCTAAACTGTACAGTGGCCATAACTGGAGCTCCCAGGGCTCTCGCTGGGCCTCATTGAAAGGAAAGGAAGGTTTTCGTGGTGGTAACCTGTACAAATTCAGCTCTGCTAATGGAAAATGGAGAGAAGGAAGGATCAGTCCCGAGCAAGAAGCAGAAGAACTTGAGGATCCTGATGATGTAAGTAGTCTTGAAATTGGGAGAGACAATGTGTGTCTATGGAGAGGCTATAGCTGCTCACACTGCTGTGCAGCAGAGCACTTTGGGTTTGTGGGACCTGCCCTGCTTATACTCTCATGTCCTTGCTTGTGCAGAGGGTACAGAGTTTTGTTCAATGTCTTATTCCTTCACTTTGCTTACAATTAATCCATCCAGCCCTCAAGAGTACAGTTCAACCTGCAGGTTAAGATAAGTAATGATGACATGTTTTTTACTTTACTCCTACTTACATCCCCCGTTACCAAGCTCCCTCTGTCTCTTCCAGATAAGTAGGTTGTCGGCAGCATTTGGGACTCAGCATCTCCCTAGGCCTGGATGGTAGAAAAATGAGGCTGCAGTGCTCCTCCACTGCATGTTAATTTTGGGTGGTGCTCTTCCAGGATGCCTATGTCTGTGAGCCCTTGCCTGCTGTAGTTTCTCCAGCCTGTGCCTGCCAGGTGTCTGTCACCTGCACTGCAGCCTGGCTGTACTCTTGGTTTTAGCCTGGGAAAAGGAGGTGGTGATTGCACTCTTGCAGCCTTTCCTTCTCAGGGCATTGCTCACCAATCTTCCTGATGTTTGCTGGGAGATGAGGCAGGGATTGAGGCTCCTACTCCTGTTCCAGGACCTCTGCCTCCTTCCCAGCCCCTGTGCCCCCTCCTCCAGCCCACAGTCCTGGCTCTTGCTCATGGCCTTCCTCCCTGGCACCCACAGCACTGCAGATGTGTCTGGGTCAGTCAGCCTGGCACTGTAAAGAGAAATCTCTCTCAAGAGAAGAAAGGTAGTGAATGTGTTATTTGAGTCAAAGCTAAGCAAATTCCCTTTTAAGTGAAAATGGGAAGCAATCATGCCTTGCATGCTTTCCCTGGGGTTGGCAATGCTTCTTTCCATCCCGACCAAAAAGAGATTGTGGGAAAGTGCCAATATCGACTGAAAAATTAAGTGTCCAGTGGGGTTCAGCACAGGTGTTCAAGGTAATGCCACTGCTTTTTATTTTGGTATTAAAGTTCCAACTTAGAAAAACACTTATGGGATTTATTTTCAGAGGTGTTGATGTGTGTTTGCTGCATCATTTTACTGCCAACAAAAGACAGGAGGACTTGGGCAATATGAAGATCTGATTTGACCTTAACCTTAATCAAGTTAGAAGAAAAAAACCAGCTAAATATAAGTAAAGCATTCCTAAAATGTGAACAGAATTTGGGCATTATGTCTGAATTTAATTTACCCTTTGACAGGAATAACTGATAGCTGGAAAACATCACTACATTTTGCAGTCAAACTTGTCTGAAGCTTTAATCGTTTGGTGGATGTATTTTAATTGTGTATTTCTCTCTTCAAGCCCTTGTGGTTTAGCTAAGTATAGGGTGATACTGTGAGCTCCTCACTGCATCTCAGAGTGGGTTCACCCTAGTGCCAGGCTTCAGAGTAGGCTTTAGTATGCATCACCTTTGAGCTTCCATTTCCAGAGGACTCCTAGAGCACTGAAGTTTGCAGGTCTCTGCTCACTACCATTTGCAACTAAAGTCAATTCAATGACTGAAACAAAGTCTTGGATACGTAGATGCAAGGTAGGGGCTTGCCTTCCCTCTCACATCTCTGTTCCCAAAAATGAAATGTGAGTTTTGAGGAACTATAAGAAATGTTTTATTTTCTGTATGGAAATATCTTTGCTTTGTGTGTGTGGTTCCTTCCCCCAGAACTCTGGATTCAGTGCTACAGAGCTGCCAGAGGCTGCCCAAAATAGTCTTGTTCTCATGCTCTGCCATTTTCACAGGGAATTGCAGGATTTATGCACATGTGGATATGTGTGTGTTTTATGTGCTTGTACGTGCCAGGGAATCTAGTGAAAGGCTATATGAATCCCAGTGCTCTCCCTGTTCCCACAATTTCAATCCCAGTGTTGAGGGCAAAACATGCCTAGAGAAATAATGGTAGAATAAATCTTAGTATGTTTGCTGCAAAGTTCCAGTTTTGTCTTCAATGAAATGAACTTTATTATACAGCAATGTGAGAGGGAGGAACAAATTCATGTTAGCATGGGTAAGGTCTGTGTTTCTCCTTGCTGTTGCTGTGTTTACCTTTCTTATCTTTAACCCTCAGGAACCTATTTCCAAGTTTTCTGGCAGCCTTTTTGACAGCAACGATAGCATGCGAGATCAAAGAAACACGAGAACGACACTTCAAGAGAAGCACAAGCTGGCAGTGAAAGGGAAGGCTCTTCCAGGCTCTCACCCCAAGGGGCAGCCCCCCGTGTCAGCAGCAGGCAGCTTCCCCAGCGAGAGCGGCCGCATCGCGGAGGAGCTGCGGGTGCTGGATGTGCCGCAGCCCCCGCTGAAGGTCTGGAATGGCAGCATGGGCTGGGCTTGCTGCTGGGGGGCTCTGCATGCCTGTGGGGCAGTCCCTGTGTCTGTGGGGAACTCCTCTTGGGTGAGGCAGTTTATAAAAGTGGCAAAGAAGGGGGAACGTGGTGTGGCAGATGTCATGGCAATGCTTTCTTTACTCTCTTGCTGTAAAGAGAGTAAGCTGAGGGTTGTCACTGCTCCCCGTGGCTTACATGGAAAAAGAATTTCCCATTAAAAACTCCAACAAAGCCCACTTTCCTTGTAGCCATGCATCTCATTTTATATATCCAGCTTTGGTATTACGAGGCCAAGTCAAAGATATGTGCAGGAGGGCCCTGAGAGGAGTCTTTGTCCAGTCCATGGTTTCAAACCAGTGGTGACAAGTCTTGCATGTGCCAGTGTTGAAGTGCAGCATCATTTTCTGGGCTGGGCTCTCCAGGGGCATGTCTGCTGGTGTTCAGAGTGGGAGGTAGATTTTCAATGCTCACATTATTAATAGGCAATATTTTTGATTAACCAGGTCACTTATCCACTATAATTCTTTTCCAGGTAACCATTACTGTGTGCAGTCAAATGGGGAGTCTTGGTATTAGCATTGCTGGTGGAAAGGGCTCATCTTCATGTAAAGAAAGTGATGAGGTACATTTCATGATTCAAAATTTATCTAGTGATCTGTAGGAATAGACTGATGAGTAGTTCCTTGATTTATTGTGTTTTGTTGTTTGCTTTCTGAGATTGTCCTTCAGGTAACATTTCCATCTTTGTAAAGCTAACAAGGGTAAACATAGGTAGCTTATTTCCCAGAGTAGGATCTGGCATTAGATTTTGATGGGAAGCTCCAGAAGGGATGATTTGGGAGAGATACCCAAATGTAAACCAATGATTTTGCAAAAGCAACCTGATGGCTGAAACACTGTTGTCGAATTCTCATTTTCTGCCTCAATTTGGGGTCACTCCCATGGCAATCCACATGCCTCTCCCATCTCATTTGCTCATTCCCAGGAGCTAACTTGATTTGAGAGAAATATTTCACACATCTTCTCACTGATTTATCTTTTAAATAAATCTTTGTTTTCCAGTCTGTTCCCCAAGGCACAGTGTAAACAATTACTGACTTCTGTTCATTGTTGTATGTGTCAGCCATGGAGGCTTTTTTTTTTTTTGTCTTGCTAATGTGCTAAGGCATTTGGATTTTAATTTTATGGAGGCAACAGAACAATAAGTCTTGAAAATTAATTACTTCCCATTTTCTTTTTATGTCTAAGAACAATGGGAGAGAGAAACTGACACTTCTGAAACCTATGTTTTGTGTTACCAGGGGATCCTGATTGCACGGCTGCCAAAGGATGGTCCACCAGACTTGGCTGGGGTACAAGCAGGAGACAGAGTGGCTGAGGTAGAAGGCTTGTTTGTCACATGTGGAGCGTGTTCTCATGTTTTTGTCTTCAAATCAAATCACTTAGATTTGGGGAACTTGAGATCCAGATCTAGGCTTGCCTTAGCTTTTTAGATGCTTGCCATTATAAAGAAATGATAATAACATTAAATTGTTGTATTCCTTCTTATTATGTTCTGGTTGTCAGATCTTTATGTTCAAAGTGCTTAACTAAATATTATTCACTTAAATGAATGATTTACAAAGGAAAATAATGGTCTTAGTAAGCAGTTATGTAAGCATAAATGCAGTTGTGCTTGATCCAAGAAGCTTTCTTGTGACATTAGATTTACCAGATGAGTTCATTGCCATTGCAACAAAGAAATATAAACTAGATGAGCTTGTTTCCTCAGGGTAGTTTTTGGTGGGAAGAGAGCAGCTCCAAATAACTCCCCTGATGGAGGCTTGCAGTGCCAAGGGATAAATGTGTCTCTCAAGCTGCTCCACCTCAAGTGTCATCTCTCCTAGCAGAAGACACATTCTTGAGCTTCAGAATTTCCCAAGAACAATGGGGATAAAATGGTCTCATACAGTTTTGTGTTACATACTTCTGACATACTGTTTGGTTTCTACCTGCTGAGAATGGTGGAGTAGGAGGAGAACCTCTACAAAATTACTTTGAGGTGAAACTGGTCCATATTTCTTTCAGCTCTTGTTCTCTTAAACTGTCATTTATACTTGATTAGATTAATAGTTTTTACTCCAGCATGGTCCATGTTGAATTAAGGTGGGATAGAGCAAGTAATTATGTATGTCTGTTAAATTGTCAGGAATAATGATACAACCTATATCAGCCAAAGACTTTAATGATAAATTAATCTACTAATTTTGTAAAATTGTGCTATGGAATTATTAATAGAAGGTGATGTTCCATAATATGTAAATATTGTGTTAGTTTGACTGTTGTTAAAACGTTAATTGTAGATAAAAATCTGTGTAATTTTCCTTTTTTTTCTTTTATGAAAGGTATTGTAAAAAATGGGAAAGAATGTAAATATTTCTCTACATATTTCACATTGTTAGATCATTGGGGAAAAGAACCCAAGATTTCTAGTTGCTACACCTTTACCTTGTGAGCAGAGTTTCTGGTCAAGTAAAGTGTCTTAAAAATCAACCCCATTGCTCAGGTTTCTCCATGAGGCTATAATTAATTATTTATTTTGGGGACTATTTGGAATATACTAGGTGTTAATGTCTGTTCACTTAATTGATAGTGAAACAAGTGAAGAAGAAGAAATTTCTGTTCTATCCTATTCTACCCTGTTGTTATTGTACAAATAGTTAGAATTTCTCTGTCTCCCACAAGGTGGCAGAATCATTCATCTGTTTAAAGAATATAGCAAACAACTCTCTGCTTTGTGTGTGTGTGTGTGTGATGAGAAAGAATTAATGAGGTATGCTATAGAAATACTCCTGTTTTGACCACAGGACTAATCTGTGTACAAATAGCAAGCATTTTTCTCTTGATAATATATGTTACAACTTCTTATTCTTGAACTGATAATTTCAACAGTTCAAATATAAAATTCACCAAAAATGGGAAACAGCAAGAATTGCAATTTTATTTGCTTTTGTTGTACAACCATGTGTAACAATAGGGCCAGGTGTTTGTATACTAACTTGACAGGGAGAGAACTCCTCTTCTTAAACATCATTCAGGATAAAAACATGTTTCTGGTGTTTTCTTTTAAAGGCAACCTTTGTTTCAGAACCTGCTGCCCTTGATGCTGGTCCTACTGAAGCTTCCCCCAAGGGCAGCCCCTTCCGGACCCTCAACCACGTCATAACAGTAAGTAGGATGGCCCCAGTGAATAAGAAGTTACTCTTACCTAAGAAATTTGTGTTGTCTGTCATTAATGCTGGTAAAGACTGGCACAGAACTCAACACACACCAAAGGTCAGAGACCCTACCAAGCATTTACATGGCTGTCACTGCAGCTGGGACACGGTTTCTGGTGGAGCTCAGCTCCTGGGTGAGCACCTGCATAGCAGAGCAGAGCTTTTGAAGCACTCTAGTCTGGGGACTTTAGGGTGGTCTCCATTCCCCCAGTTTGAGGCATTCTGTTGTCTGGACTCTGCTTCTAGCTAATGGCAGCAGCAGCATTTCCAGGGTCCCTCTTTTAGGAGGGAGAGGGCGAACTGGAGGTGACCATTTTCATCTTTTGACTGGAGGGGAGAACTTGTGTCACAGGCTAGGGCATGCCTGTATTTTAGGTGACTGGTGAGAGAAAGCCTACTGCACATGTCACAGAAGGCAACAGCTGAGCCTGCAGAGTGGCTTTTAGAAATGCACTTTTTGGAACTTCTCTAGTGAGTTCAGCTCTCTGAAGACCTACCCTAATCTTGGTCATCCATGTGCACAAATGTAGCCATGGCTTTACTGGGAAGATACAATAAGGTCAAGGTATCTGAATAATTAAGGTCAAAAAGCATCTTACTTGTATGGAGCTTGAAGCACCAGAAAGCAACAACTGTTTCTCCTACAGCAAATGCCAGAGGAATACTTCGTCTGATTCCTCTTATTTCAGTCTTTTTTCAAAATCTGTCTCCATGAATACCATTCACAACCCAGCTAATGGCAAAAAAGGAAAGTATGTATATTGTATAAAAGACTATAATCAAAGACTTATATCAGATTTTATTAACCATTTAGATAACTAATGTGATTTATTAGTTGACTGAAAAAGTCAGCAAATAGATCATGCAGCTTTTTTGCTCTGGTTTCCTCTATTAATCACTGTTTGGTAAGTGTTGAGCTACAGTTTTTGTCCATGATACAGACTAAGAAAGGTTTTCCCTTCCATTAGTTGCTTAAAGAAACTTATTTTGAGGCCTCTGGCTTCCAACATCATCTTATGAATCATTTAGAGCAGTTTTATTTTCCCGCTTAAAACACTTCCATCCATTTGCTTTGTTTTTGGAGTTTTTTTGTCCAGTTTTACCTGGTGGCTGTTTCTTTCAGTCTCAGCATTGCAGAAGCATGAGGCTTCCTGTTAGAGGAACCACTGTTGAAAGGGTTTTTTCATACATTGGTGGTGGCTTGGATCTGTTGCAGTGGTATCTGACTTCTAGTATTTTCATCCAAAAAGAAAAAATTACTGTATTTTTATGTTGTATGCCTCCCTTTAAAGTTCTTCGGGTTTAGTGGGAGGAGGAGGCAGACTAGACTGAGATACTTAACTTAGAGCAGAGTACTCAGAGGGAGTCAATTGGCTGAATCTGTTCTGAGTGGCAAAAGTAACCAATGTGCAAGTTCTTTTGTGAAGAAACATTTGTCTTTCTGGTTTTGTTTCTTTCTTGAAATCAAAATTGTACTGTAGCAAGTGATATATATTATTGCCTGTAACCTGGAGCAGCATTCATCAGTTTTAGGGATTAGGGGCTTGTGGGGAGCATCCTGATTACTTGAGACTGCTCAATTTCTCGTCTGTTCTCACTTTGAGTCCCTCTTATTCCTCAGTATCTTATTATCTGAAAAATGTTTAGAGCCTGGCTTCTCATGGAGGACTTGCTTTGCATGTTCAGATAAGCAGGTGGCAGTAGGACCTTAATGCAGAATCTTCTTCTGTGCTAGGAATATAGGAAAGCTCATTTCCTTTGTGTTTCTGATCAGGTTTCAATAGAAGATGGTTGTGTCTACATCAAGGGAGGGAAGGATTGAAGCATAATGGCAGAGAAACCAGAGACTCCTATTAATATTCTGCACAGAGTATGTGCCAGATGGTGTCATCTTTCTTCTTCCTCTCTTCCATGTCATCATCCTGCCTTCCAGCAGATACTGTCTTCATCTGTTTATTTTTATTGAATTTTAAAAAACATCCTCTTTGCATATGCTCTCAATGATAATATTTGTCTCATTCTTGCTCTCCACAGCCCACCCTGTCTCTGAGTCTGCTGCTCTGGCATTACAGCAGGCAATGCTGCTGCCAGGTTCAGGTTTCCTCTGCTTTCCACAGCCTTGCTTGCTCTAACTGCTTCTAAAAGGCTCATGTAATTGTTAACTCATCCAGCCAAACTCAATTTTAAACCCTTTGTGCCAGCTTTAGGATTTCATGACAGTGTGAATGACCAGTAATTAATTGGACAAATGAAATGTTCTTTCACAGTGAGTCATTGTTTTGCAAAGGAAAAATGAGAATCTTCCTTGGTTTTAATTATGATTGAGTATTTTGCTGACATGTAGATAGAGGCCTCAGAACTTTAATTACAAGTAGATAGTTTTACATACAGTTTTTTATAGACTTACCTCAGGCTAATCACACCTCAAAAATGTGAAAATATGTTTTCCTCTGTTTAATATATATATATCTAAATATAAATATTTGAATTGAACTTTAAAAAAAATCAGGTGTATAAACACATGCCCATGCTGACTTTAACAGATGGAACTTTAACTTGGATTCTGGAGTCTTCATTTCTAGTTCTGATTTGTTTCCTATCCATCCTCTCAAACGTAGAGCCAGATCTTCACAATCTTTCTCCATCATAAATATTTTCATTTAATCTCTGAATGAAATTCCCAGAGTATTTTGTCTGACTGAATGGAGAGTGTTGACAGGTTTCAGCATCTTCTATCACTATCATGATGACATCTTCTTTGACTCATTTTTGGGGCTATCAACATAATAAGGATATTAGATACTTTGTAATTAATATCAAGGCTTCAAGATATTTTAATCTGGTATTTAACTTAAATTGTTAGCATATTATTTGGTTTAATTTTATGCCTTTGCCCTGGGAATTTCCTCAATCATATTTTTTTCATATAGTTCACCAGGGGTACAAGTGTCACTGATTCTGGGATTTTCAAGGAAGGTTAAACTAAGAGTTACCAATTAAATGTGATTGTGTGAAAAAATAAATAAATAAAAGGTGAAGCTTACAGTACTGAAAAAATCTGGAGAACTTCTTTTTGGATGCTTTGTTAAAAATGCAGAGCGTTCCTAAATCTGCTGAGAAAACAGACAAGTTTACTAGAACCTGTAACATGTATCAAAATGAAATCCTCTTGTGCCTGCAGAAAGTGCATAAGCAGATACACCATCTCCCACAGGATGTGATTGCTGGTCTTCTTGCCTTTGTCTCATATTGTTTGTATGAAAGTCATGAGAAATCTTACATGGATGAGAATCCCAGCAGATCTACCTTCTTCATTTCCAGCTGATAAAGACTTTTCAGGAAAAAACCTTGATCCACTTACATTAGTTAAAAATCTTCAAAAATCTAATTACCAAACTCTTTCTTTAGTCATCTGAGCATGTTCTAAATATATCAGAAAATTGAAATCATACAACATAAAATAAAACTTTGGTTTCTTTAGTAATTGTTTTACTTTGTTCAGTTTTAAAAGCAAAGCCAGTGGAGTACTCAGGTCAGAAAAGCAGTGTAAAAGGAGACAACTACAGTGAGATTCAGAATGTCCTTATCATGAACAAAGACAGGTTTCTTCTTAAGTTTGTTTCAAACAGTAAAGACCTTGCTCACATCACATAGTGTTTGACTGACCTATAGCACTGTAAGATCTACTACTTCTAAGTTTCTTATGAGGAACTGCTTTATTCCTTCTCCAAAACATTTTCATGACTCTTTTAATCTTGTCAGGTAAGGGTGTTGGTGTTTTTATGTTGGTTTTTTTTCCTATTCTGACAAGATAAGTTAGTTTTAGAAGTCAGGAATGCAACTCTCCACTGCCTTGCATCTTGTGCAGGTTTACATACGTTTGCAAAGAAGCCTATGAGCCTTGTTGGTTTAGCTAACCTCAGTCATTGTGTGAGCTCCAGTGGAGTGTGAGCTCCCATGTGCCGTGTGATCGCCTCCTCCATTTCATCTCCTAGTTTGCTTCTGCTTTTATCTGAGCAACTGAGTATTTCTGAGTCACGATGAAAGATGGAAGATAAAAGGTGTGTGTTGTAGACACTGTGTTTGCCTCCATAGCATAGTGGTTGGGGAACTTATTTTGTGAATTTGAAATTAAGTTCCTGCTCCCAACAAATAC
This sequence comes from Polioptila caerulea, assembly GCA_013397295.1. Taxonomy (NCBI): domain Eukaryota; kingdom Metazoa; phylum Chordata; class Aves; order Passeriformes; family Certhiidae; genus Polioptila; species Polioptila caerulea. The sequence continues at coordinate 931,164 of VYXF01005288.1, read as the reverse complement.
TTCTGTTTGCACAGTGTATCTTTTTCCTCTCTTAAGTAGTTATCTCACAGTGCTCAGTCAAAACTGACTAATTTCAAACTTCAAGTTCTTGGATTTTGCGAAGCTTGTAATTAACAATGATAAATAGGAAAAACCTTTTAAAAACACAGGACATTAACTGATCTTTTCAAGTTAGAGAAGATCTACAAAGTCAGCCCATCACATGGTAGGCAATATAAACACTGCAGGCAATATAAGCAAAAACATACAAAAGACAGACTCAAGCAAGGCACCTTGACCTGTGCTGTAGAACATAGCATATTATTTGAGAATAAAAGTATTTAAAGAACTACACAAATGATAAGCAGTGTCTTCCCTTGTGAAAGGCATCCTCATGGACTCTGTGGGAGTACTGCAGGGGAAGAGATTGTATTGAGTTCCTGCAGCCTTCAGCCACTGCCTTTCACAGGTGTGATGAGTTTTCTTCAAAAAATCAAAGGGTTGGCAACTTGGACCATGGGTAGCACTGCTTATGGGGGCAATACCTTTAAGTCTGTCCCGATGTGGTCAGAGCAATGCATTTTCTTTGATGTATTCATAGCATCAGGCCATAAATGATTACACACTTACATTAAAGCACTTATATGAAAATCTGTAACTCAGATTCCAGTGTCAGGGAAGTCAGCATCCAGTGGTACATTAGAATATGAAAGAAATGGAGCAAGGACATTTTTCATACACAATTTGAATCATATAAAAGCCTTTTATGCTTGACAGCATTGCAGATATGACATGATGAGGATTGATCTTCCATTTTTGTTGCGAGTTTGACAGAGCTCCATCTTTCTTGCCTTGTGCATTGCCCTGGGAGGCACTTGGTAGAGTGCAAGAACAGAAAGGAGCTTTCCTCTAAATGTGACATGACTAAATATTATATATACTGCATGCTGGAAGACAGATGAAGCATGCAAGATGTTCTCTTGCTATTCCAAGAAGTAGAGAAAATACTCATTTTAAAACTGAGCTGTAAAATATATCTATATCTAGAAAATTCACACAGAGGAACTTTCCATAGAATCAGAGAGTGATTTGGGTTGGAATGGACCTTTAAAGGTCATCTTGCACCCCACTTGTAGTGACCAGGGACATCTTCCACTAGAACAGGTTGCTCAAACCCCTGTCCAACCTGTCCTTGAATATTTCCAGGAATGGGGCATCCACCTCTCTGAGCAACCTGTTCCAGTGTTTTACTGCTTGTCTGGTTCATTGACTTCCAGGGAATCATACTGAGCTGAATTAGATTTTGGAATAAATCACTGTGCACAGTGTGGGAAGAACAGCAGGGAAGAGGGATGGGCTGGTGGGGTAGCCCCTGCTGAGGGCCCTCACCAGGCTGCTGCACACAAAACAGTGGCAGCACTTCCAAAAGCAGGGTGCCAAAGCTCCTCTGTCGGTGCTGGAGAGTAGTGTGGCTGTTCCAAGGGCAAGGATGAACTGAGTTCTGTGCTGCCCTCTCCCACCCCAAGCAACAAAAGGTATTGTCACGAGCCGGTTGCTCCCTGAGAGCAGCAGCACAGGTCACACGGATTTCCTTGTGCAGAGGTCTTCTGTAGCCAAGTGTAATGAGGTGTTTCATCCATGCCTCACCAAAGATTTATCTTCCCCAGAGTGCAGGAGAGGTTGTTACCTCTCTCTCCATCTGACTTCACAATTTCTGGAGCTTGGCCAGAGGTCAAACACAGCAGTAAAACAGCACTGTAAAGTGTCAGGGAAAGGGATGCAGCCAGGGATTTCCACGACCAGGAGAGCTGAGGATGCACCATAAAACACATGCTTGTTGAAATGTCGCTGATATGCTATAAAAGGGAGCTGTGCTGAGTGCCTGGACAGGTTTCCAGATCCATGTGTTTTCATACACACAGCTGTACATCAGCTGCTTTCTGTCCCAGGCCCCTCGACCCTGCCCCAGCTGCCGGCCCGGCTGGCTGCTGTGCCCGCTCCTTCCTGGAGCTGGGGTTGCTTGTGAGTTATGAACTCACAAGGAACTAATTTCATCTCTTTCTCTCTCTGACTTGTGTTTCCTTGTTTCCTTTTGAGGAGAAGGTTGCTTTTATCCATTGTTGCTGACATCCATTAAGAATGCCATCAGATGCCAGTTTGTTGTGAACTGTGCAGCAGCAGATCTGCCCCTTCTCTGCTGTTCTGTTGGATATATTTTTCATCCTCTTTTTAATTTTTTTTTTTTTTTAAGTCCAGCTGTATAATATTTTTTAGGCGTGAGTAAATGCCCTACTTTACTGAATTCGATTTAGACAGTTTTTTCTATGAATAGTCATTATTGAATTTGATCCTCTGCATCTAGCAAAGGACTGTTTTCATTGTTTAGTGAGAAGTCTAAATTTCCTGTTCAGGCCTAAAAAATCCCCAGTGATGACAAAACAGGTAAGACTAAGTATGAAATCATAACATTATTCATGAGGTTTACATAAACCCCCTCACATGCTCTCAACTGTGTTGATAATTCCATATTCCCCTGTTTTCCACAGTTAAGGGTATAATCCTTAGCACTAGAGTCAGTGTAGATAAGCTGTAAAGTCAAATTTTAAAAATATGTATTATTTAGATACATGGAAGTGAGATAGGCAGTCATTCCTATTACAGGTATTTTCTAGCTGAGGAATATTTTCTTTAAAAATTTTCCTGTTTGAACTAGAGTAAAAAGTATGTCTGGTTTTCTTCCTAAAAAAGGTCAATCCAAATTCTTTTTTCCTGCCCTTATTCCATCAAACTTTGGCCTTTCATATGTCGTTCTGCCTTCTGATTTGTAGCCTCTGTTCCCAGTAGCTGGCCTTGCTGCCAGCTGTGATTTGCCCTGTCACTGCTGGTTGTGCCTTTGATATGAAGCTTAGGTTGTACCTGTGACTGTTGCCTTGAGAACTTCTCTCTCTGGCTAATACTGGAGTGTGGACCAGTGGGCTGGGAGAGGCCAGGGGAAGGGAAAGGCTTGTAAAAGAAAAAAAAGATGATGCGGTTTGTTCTGTTCAGTTTTAGTTTTGAAAAAAATATAAAAATACATAGTGAACTGTCTTTTATGGACTGTTCTGCAATATTTTGGACAGACATTTTGGTTAGAAGTAGGTAAGGAAAGCATATGTACACATCTGGAAGTTAAAAATTATTAGATGTTAACCTCTTGGCAAGACATCTTATTTATCACATTTTATTTTAAAAACTGATTTCAAGCATCATAGGTAGTTGTGGGTTGTTCCTGTCCTGTTTCAGTATGAAAGAACTTTTGCAGCCAACACTGCATCTGAATTGCTCCAGGTTGTTTAGGTGGCTTTATTTTACTTCTTCCTGCAGAGGACCAGGAGTGCCCAGGCAGCCCCATCTGTGCTCCAGCTGAAGGACTCCAAGTTTCAGTGTAGGCTGTTAATCCCATTAAATGAGAGTGTCTGAAATAATTTGATTTTTAGTCAGGCATGATTTTTTTTTTTTAGTGCAGAAAGTCTTAGTAGTTATGTTAAAAAAAGTGACACAAATGAGGTAATGGAAGAAGTTTCCACAGTGTGCCCACTGGTTTTACTACAGGACATGTCCATTTTGAAGTTTACTTTTTCGGCACTGAAGATGTAATTTCAGGGGAAAAAGGAAAAATAGTAACTTGCTTCAAGTAATTAATGCTGCATTTTTCTGAAAAAGTATTCTCTGTATTTTGACAATTTGAGATTGAATAGTAGTTCCAATATTATTTAAGAAATGATATTTAAAGCATGATGATGGAAAATGAGTAGGAGGACTTAGCAATTTCAACATAAGTATTTTAAACAAGTTCAAACACTGCTGAGTAACAACCAGTGGAAGAAACAATGGAATAATAGAAAATCTAGATAATTTGTCCTCCTACACTGGCATCAATTTTTTTTGCAGAATTATCTACAGAAGATGGAATTTTCACACCTTCCCACATGCCTTAGACAAGCAACTCAGGTGCCTGTACTGGAAGGGTTTTCCTTATTGCCATCCTGAATATCTCTGTGTTGCCCTGTCTGTAATGGGCAGTGTTTAAAAAAAAAAAAAAAAAAAAGTTTACTTCCTCTCTGCTGTGCCATTTTTTCACATAGGAAATCTGTTCTCCTATCTTCCCTTGATCATGCTGCACTAGGAAATGTACATTCAAATAGGAATAGTAAAGAAAAGCCCCAAGAGCACAGCTTGCCTATTTAATAGGGTAACACTGAGATCAGTGAAGATAAGCAGGGAAATATGAAAGCAAAGGTAAAATCCCTCCAGGATTCTGGGAAGAGAAGCACTGGGTTTAAGGAAAGGATGTAACAAAATATAATGCAATTTTAGAGTTGTTGAGTTTTGTTACTGTCTTTTGTTTGTGGTTTTTTGTTTGTTTTGTTGTTGTTGTTGTGTTGTTTTGTTTTGTTTTGTCTTAACAAAAGTGAAAGAGTAAAGGAAGCTGATGAAGCTTATATTGTGATGTTCTTGGAGCTTGGGTGAATGGGTGAAGGCAGTGATAGAGAGTTCTGGATCCTTAGTGGATGGTTAGGTGAAGATGATTAGGCCACTGTGGTTAGAAATGTGATGCATGTTTCTCACATCCATTTTCTGATGGTTTTGGTTTATAGAAAAGCTTAATTGATAACTTTTGCTTCAGAGACAAGAGGTGCGAGACTATTTTCATTCAATTAGACCTTGTACATGCTCTATTGCTAAGCTGCATTTGCAATTGCATAATTGGCACAATCCTCAACTGAGAGTTGTTTTTTCATTCGTACCTACGATTCAGATTTGAGGAAATCGGCTCCTCAGCACCCTGTCAGGGAGGGAGGCACAGAGGAGGATGACTGGCTGCAGGGGAAGGAGCAGGGATGGCTTAGGGACAGTAGTGGCACGGGTTCACCTGGGGTTTCACAGGGAGAGTGGGCAGGGAGATGTGCAGAAAGCAGAGGGACAGAGAATACAGCTGCACTTGGACCGGGACATTTGATTTGTTAGGCAGACTCAACAGTGTGTCTCCAAATCAGCATGAGTCAGTGTATGTGTGAGCTTTCACCTGCCTGCAGAGGGTACAGAGGGGCTGCTGTGGATCAGACCTGAGCCCACTCTTCTCTTGGGAGTGCAGGTTTTCAGCCTTTGCAGCACTTCTGGGATGAGACACTGTTCAGCCTTTGCTGTAGAAAATGGATTGTTCATTTAGTGCTTGTTCCTCTTCACAACATGAAAGATTAGATATAATACTTCCCCAACACCATGTATTTTGTGGAGCAGTTAACACAATTACCACAGAAATGCTGAAGGAGCACTTTTCATCAATTAAATTTTCTTTATAATTTTTAGACCTTGTTCCATCATAATATTTGAAAGAGAGTATGCAAGCAGTCATGAAATGTTTGAAGAAAATCTCTTTTGGTTCTTTGGAAACTGTGGAGTAGGAATTATGTGGAAAAAGAATACTTTAAAAACTGACATTCAAAATGGCTAAGGTCATTTTTTTTAAAAGGACAAATAGCTATTGGTGACCCTGCATTGCTAATGAAATAAATGTCAGTCACGGGGAGGGCTGCACTTTGAACAGCACAGAGCACAAAGGAAGGTCTTCCCTGAGCTTTGAACTGACAGCTCAATGAAATGCAAAGCTTGATCCTGGATATGACTGTAGGTAACAGGGCATAGACCTCTGCAGTAGTTCTTGAGGTGTCAGAATTTCATTATGTGACCCAGTAAACCACCTGTATGTGTAGATGTGCATTTGCTATTCTGCTAAGCAGCTGGCTGCTGGCTGTTGTTAAACAAGAAGCATCTTTCAGCAAAGAACAGAACCTTCCAGTGCAAGGAAAGCTTATAAATGATGTCAAGTGTGCATGACAAAAGCAAATCTTCCCAGGAGTTGTAGTTTGGCCAATGCTTAGGATCTATATAACTTATTTAAAGCTTCCAGAAAGTTGGCCTTCTTAGTTTAAGCAGAAGAAAAAGAAAGGAAAAAAAAAAGGTAGATAATTGGGTGCTCAGTACATTAGGGTATACACTAAATTTATATATGGTTTTAAAATTAGTTTACATCTATCAGGGGTGAGATTCAGCTCTGGACTGGCACCTGCACTTTGGTGTCTATGTGTAGAGTGCTGTGAGCTAGGGGGAGTCCAGAGCTAATGTCAGGGGAATAATTAATTTTACTTCAGTGCAGAAACCTCCTGGCTGAAAGTGTAACAGGCACAAAGCATCTATATGCTTGTGTCATTTCCTAAATCAAATAATGTGCAACAAGGAAATAATATATAAGCAATTGAATTGTGTGGTGTCAACATTAAATGTTCTCGTGAAGTACAAGTAGCTGATAAATAAGCACTAACTTTCCTGAAAATTTTCACACTGCTAGTAAGATGGCCACTTTATTTATTACACATTATCATCTTACCTGTTTGAATTGACTCACCCTTTTATGTTCTCATTACATGTTAGGCCCTTTTTGGAAAGTAGTAAAAAGGAGGATGATTTTGTGCATCCGAGTGAAATTTGTAATGATCCATTCATTGATAAAAACAATTACTGATACATTACTTGACTATACATAAAGAGCCTGACACTTTCTTTTTCTTCAGTTACAGCATTTAAATTCATTTTAGAACATTGCAATATAATTCTCAAAGAACACAAAGTTCTTGTCAGAAAAAAAAAAGAATAAATTCCATGTATGCATATTTTACTTACAAATTTAAAAATTGATATTTTCTCATAATGTTCCCCTTAAATATATTTTGTGGGTAAAGAAGCCCAAATATGCAATTTTTCAACGATCAATAGGCCATATGGTTTATGGTTCTTAATTAATCCTTTATTGCTTTCAGGGATATGAATTGAATGAATAATGAAGTTAAATTAATTTTTCATATTTACTTTTATTTTTTAAAATATTTTAATCTTTTTTTCACCTATAGAAAGTTTTTTAAAAGATTAGCTAATGAGAGGAAAAGGCAATTCATTCTTATTTTACTTTTTGAATGGCTTTTTGGCATAAAACAAAAAATGAAAGGAGGGCTAAGGGGAATAATCCTTTATCGGATGTGGTAAGAAACATCGAGACAAAGGATAAGGAAAAATCTGAGGTACTTAATGCTTTCTTTGCCTCAGTATTTAATAGCATGACGAGTTGTTCTCTGGGTGTAGAATGAAACCCCCATAATCCAAGGGGAAGTGTTCAACACCTGCTGCACAACTTAGACACACACAGGCCCATGGGGCCAGATGGAATCCACCCAAGGGTGCTGAGAGAGCTGGTGAAGTGCTCACTGAGCCCCTCCCATCATCTGGTGGCAGTCCTGGCTAACTGGGAAGGTCCCAGTTGACTGAAGTTGGCAAATGTGGTTCCCATCTAGAAGAGGGGCTGGAAGGAGGATCCAGGAAACTTCAACTTGTCTGACCTAATCTTCTATGACAAAGTGACCCACTTAGATGCTCTACCAGAATTTAGTAAAGCCTTTGACTTCATTTCCCAGAATGAAGAAAATCCTCCTGTATAATCTGGCTGCTCAAGGTTTGGACACTGTTGCTGGGTGAAAAAGTGGCTGGATGGCCAGCCCCAGAGGATGGTGGTGAATGGTGCTGCATTCAGCTGGTGGCTGGTCACTAGTGGTATTTCCCAGGACTCAGTACTGGGGCCAGTCCTCTTTAATATCTTTATCAATGATCTGGATGAGGGGACTGAGCTCACCCACAGTAGGTTTGCTGGTGACACCAGGCTGGGTTGGGAGTGTTGATCTGCTGAAGGGTAGGAAGGCTCTGCAGAGGGATTTGGACAGGCTGGATTGATGGTCCAAGGCCAGTTGTGTGAGGTTCAGTGAGGCCAAGTGTCAGGCTCTGCCCTTCAGTCACACAACCTGCAGAGCTACAGGTTGGGAGCAGGATGGCTGGGAAGCTGCCCAGTGGGAAAGGACCTGGGAGTGCGGGAACTCAGCTGAACATGAGCCAGTGTGTGCCCAGGTGGCCAAGGAGGCCAGTGGCATCCTGGCCTGTATCAGCAATAGAGTGACCAGCAGGAGCAGGGCAGGGATTGTCCCCCTGTACTGGGCACTGCTGAGGCCACACCTGGAGAGCTGTGTGCAGTTCTGGGCCCCTCACGCTGAGAAAGACACAGAGGGGCTGGAGCGAGTCCAGGGAAGGGCAGTGGGGCTGGGGAAGGGTCTGGAGCACAGGGGCTGTGAGGAGCAGCTGAGGGAGCTGGGGCTGTTTAGCCTGGAGAAGAAGAGGCCCAGGGGAGACCTTATTGCTGTCTATAACTGCCTGAGAGGAGATTGTAAAAAGGTGGGGGTTGGTCTCTTCTGCCATGTAACAAATGACAGGGCAAGAGGAAATGGTCTGAAGTTGTGCCAGAGTAGGTTTATATTGGGTATTAGAAAAAAAGTCTTTATTGAAAGGATGTTCAAGCATTGGAACATATTGCCCAGGGAAGTGGCTGAGTCACTATCCCTGGAGGTGGTTAAAAGACATGTAGTTGTTGCACTTTGGGACATGGTTTAGTGGTGGACTTGGAAGTGCTGGGTTAGCAGTTGGACTTGATGATGTTAAAGATCTTTGCCAACCTAAACAATTCTACGATTCTCTATGGTGTTACACCTCTCACATGTTTTTTCTCTTCACCCGTTCCCTCTGTCCCTTTAAAATATCCCTATTAAACACTTCCCTGCTCTGGATCTGATTCTTTTCTCTGAAATCTTTCACATCTTGCTGAAGATACCTCGGATAATCCTCACACGCCCTTCCACTTCTGATGAAGATGCCGACCAGCTGCCCCCAGACCCTGATGACTTTGAGCCCGAGGAGCCTGACAGCGCAGAAGGCCATGCCTATTCAGACTGTCTGAGCAGTGCTTTTTATCCTCCCTAATAAAGTACTTTTCTTTACTTGAGAAGGAGTTCATGGGTGGTTTTCTTTCCCATTGTTTTATTACATTTAATGTAGTATTTGAACCGCTATGCCTTATTTATAGTGAAAACCATTACATGGAGAATGGATTTGTGAGGAGAACCCTGTTTGCATTTCTTTGTCTTGAACTTTCCTTTGGCAAGAACATGTGAACCTGAAATGAACTGTGCACTGGGTCAAATTATGTGAATGTCACCACATGTTTCAGTAGCCACTTATAAAGGTAACCTGCAGCACCAAAATGTAATGGAGAAAAAAGCAGGTGATTTTTATTCAGAAGGTACTTTACCCATTTGGAAACACACTGAAAACAATTGTATAGTTGGGTGGGATTTTTTAAATCTTGTGCCCATGTTTTGTCTATACAGCTCATCCTTTTATCTCCCCCCAGGTTCCTTTGATTTGTCCTTTTTAATGTCATTTTCTATGAGAATTAAAAAAAACTCTGTCTTTAAATAGTGCTGGGTTTTTTTACCCACTGAGAAATGTTATCTGTGTTGGAATTCTGTATCTCATTCTATTGTAATAAAGAACAGTTTCTCCAGTTATATCAGTAATGTGAATGTACATCAGATTTGAACAGGACCTGTAAGTTGTATTTTATTAAATGCAGGAGGCACCTTATGCAACTATGTACCTGAGAGTGAAGTGTGAAGCAATTTCTTATGCATGAGGAACTATCTGAAACTTATTTTTTTCCCCTGACTTGCATATAAGCAGAACACTTTTAATATGCCTTACTGGAGTATGCCTGCATTTCATGTATATATGTGTGTGTGTGTGTGTGTGTGTGAGTTGAGCATTTAAGAGCAAATGCTCAACTGTACAACTGTTTTTAATCCTTTAATTATCTTCACTGTTATTTAGGTTTCTAATGCAATTTTAGCTGTTTAAGAAGAACCATTTGGGACTGTTCTTTATTTGGGGTTCCATGGTGCTGCCTTAACTCAGGGGTGGGGCCTGGTCCTGCTGGACTTGAATGCCGTGACTTTCATTTCATGTACATTAAGTGTGCATTGATGGTTTTTATGATGTTTATACAGTTTATTTTCCTGTAACTGTAATATAGCACAACCCAGCGACCTGGTAAATCCTCATCTTTTATTCACATTCTTGAGAAAGATTTCTCAGGTGATTATTCATATATAACTTCAATGAATGCTGGTAGCTGCCTTTTACAGAATTAGAAAGTTCCCAGGAGGGTATAACTGTCACAAAGAGAACAATATCTCCTACTAATAAAAGGGTATTTTCTTTTGAAAAGATGGATTTGCACTGACACCATGATACCAAGTCAATGGCATCCACTTTGTTTTTTTTATCATCTTGTACATCTGCATTTTAATTGATGATAACAATAGGAATATTAAGCTAACTTCATTCCTTTGCAAAAATTAACATTATCATAGAATCTGCTATGAATGTAATATTAAAGACTGTGTAATATGCGTAAGCATAGGCTTAAATGATACTGATAAATGAAATTATATTTAAAATATTTGTTTCCCATCTCTTTTCTTCCTCCAAAATATACAAGGTTCTTCCTCCACGACTTAATGTTTGATCAATGCATGTTGCAAAAGTATCAATTTCAGAACCCACAAATGCTTTGGCACTCTAGCTAGTAGTGTACCGTTTACTACTACTCTATTGTGTCTCATGAGACTGCAAAAAAAAAAAACAAACCCCAAAACCCTCAGCTGTTATAAATCAGCCCTAGATTGCAGAACAAGTTGTAGTTGAAAGCTAATAAGAGTTCTTTTGAGAACTTGGTATTTTCTTCCTTTTCACTTCCCATGCACGAGTGTTTGTTTTAGATTCTTCATTAGATCTTGGAAATCAAAACATTTGCTATCAAAATGACAAGCTTTTAACCAAATGCTGTCGGTGTTCAGATAACTTTTAAACACTGAGATTTTTATCTGTCTGTTTTCACTGATTTTTCAAGGCAAATTTCATATTGCAGTGCTGAGAATTTTGCTGTGAGTATAAACATAAGGTGGTGACACTCTCTATGGACATGCAGCTCTACAGAATGCATCACTCAAAGCCTATGCTTATTCAAGCTTCGATTAAGAAAAAAAAAATCAGTGGCAATTGATTATGTTTTGCTTTTGCTCTGCAAAAGAGGAGCAGAGGTAAAGGTCAGATGCTGGTGTCCTTATCAGCACTGAGTAATGTCTCTTTTGAGGTTTGGCTGTTCGATAAGAATGGGCAGAGACAGAAGGTGGAGAGGCTCAGAGGGAGTTGGTCTGTTAATCACAGCTCATATCCTGTGCCCTCATTTCCTGCTGGCCTGGGAAGTGACCCGGCTATGGAGCCACTTGTTTTCTGTGGGGAATGGGCTTCTCCTCATTCTCAGTTGCCACATCATTTAAAAGATAGCTGTGAAGGTATATAGTGCTCTATAAATGTATTTCATTCGCCCCATCTCATCATTGTCATGCCCATTGTTGTGGAGGAAGGCATGGCAAACAGTACCAATCAATAAGGGAGGGGAGATTTTTTTTGTGTGTGTAACTAATCTATTGATGTATATTTTACAGCCCAGGATAATTTGGTTTGCTGGGATATAGCAGTAATATTCAGGGACATCATGTATATAGCTGAAACAATGGATGTCTGACAGAAAAGAACTCTGTTACTCCATTCCTATCTGTACTCCTGGAAGACAGCAGATGTAGGATCTTGCCAGCACTTTAAAACAACTGACTTAAAAGACCTGCAAAGAGAAGAACGCACGAACAGCTTCCATGGACTGCCATGTCAGAAAAGGCTCTCAGCTCTTGGGATCAATTTATTGTAATGTTGAAATAATCTTCTTTGTTTTCATCCTCAAACATAAACTTCTGCCTTTGGAGAATATTTGTCCAGGAGCCTTCTGCTCCCTGTACATGACACGTTGGACTCTGCTTCCTCACTCGCCAAGCAGAGCCCTGTGGTGCCTGTGCTGTTTCCCTTTTCCACGCCTGCTCTCTGCTGCTCCGGGAGTGTTGGCGGGGCCGGCGGGGACTGACAGCGGCAGCCGCGGCACCGACGTGGGCCCGTCTCTCTGGAGGATCAGCTTCCCGCCTTGGCTCCTGGCTGCCTGGAAGGTCCCTGTAGCTCTGTCAGGCTCTTTGTTTCTGCAGGGGTCCTGCCATGGAATACCAGCTAGAAACGCCGCTGGGCTCCTGTCGTTTCCAGGCATGTGCATGTGACCTGGGGTGACAGGGAATGCCTGCTGGCCGGGCACGAGGGGGCTGAGAGAAGGGCGAGCACCAGAAATAACCTGGAAGGCTCAGCTTGTGCCATCTGCTGGACGGACAGTTCCAAGAAGTAAGGCAATCTATGGAGTTTCGTGCTTGTTGTTCCTTTCAACTTTTTGATTGAAGTGTGGGACAGAAACGCACTCCACATTAGAACTTTAAAAGTCACAGTGAGAGTAATTTCTGTGTTAGTCTTAGGGTTTTAAACTGCTAAATGTGACTTAAGTGGATGGTTTTCAACTAAATATAGTCTCATTGACCACATCAGGGGTGACATTAATACTTCTGTTGAATTCTTATGATGTGTCTGATGCTGAGCAAATAAAAGCTACAGGCTTAGGAGAGCAGTAGTGCAGATGTGTGATGTGTGGTGCAGCCACTGGCTGGCAGCCCTGGGCTACTGTTGAGCCAGGCTGAAAATGAAAATGTGCAAATTTAAATAAGCAGGAGCCACAAGAGTGAAGAAACAGTTGAGAGTGATGCACAAACATCATGATACTGACTTGCTTCCTTCTCCAGGAGCAGCAGATCCAGTGAGCACAGAAAATGCATCTGTTTAAATGCCTTATTTACACAATACTGTTATTTGGGATATTCAGCACTTGCATCTTACAAGACAGCCCACAGCCCTCTCCTCCACCAGCTTCTTCTCTTGGCCTCTTGTTGTTTCTCTTCTCCTGCTCTGAGAAGAGAAACAGGTGTCAAGAGATGAGTAACTGTAATAAAAAGAAGCAATTGGAAATAGCACAGTAATTTAGGCAATGCCTAGAACATGCTTTTTACTTAGCACCTGTTTGTTATGTTTCCCCTTGCAAAGTAAAACAGGAAATATACAGTTACTAACAGTGTCTCAGGAAGTTCTTGGAGTAGAATAACAATTATTTCTCTGTAGGAATAAGAATTGTACTCTCATGGTTGTATAAAATCAAATTATCAGATGGTTAGGATCATGGTCTTTCCTCAGATTTGGTGATGAAACGCCATGCTGAGCAAGGTGTGGTAGATAATAAGGTGCTGTCAGCTTTTCTATACTATCTACAGGGTCCTTGTATGATAGCATTCAGGCTACAGAAGAGCTCTGCATCCAGTGTTTCCTGAGCTCTGTTTTAGCATGATGGCATGAAGTTTGGTGTCATACTCTCTCGCATTCATAGCCTTTTTTTTCATGTTCCCGTCTTCAATGCAGCTTGCTCCAAGTGCCTTGCAGTTGCACAGTCGGCAGCATGATGCATCCAGAATATAAATCTACATTCATGAGAAGTCGAGATTCTCAAGTGAGTGCTGTTAGATGCTATTACAAGAATGTTAATGGGAAACCCACTTGTGAAACTACATACTCTAATCACTATCTTATGTTAAAATTACTGAGTGCAGTTCATAGTCAATTCCTTGTGTCTTTCTGTAGTGATTCTTTTTGATATCAAAGAGTGAGCTGACACATGAAAACAGTATTAGACCCTGCAAGTAAAGACTATAAAAATGATTGAAGATTGAGTTTTAGGGTAGTTAGGATGAGTGCTAAGTTACACATAAACACCAGATAAAAATCTGCCATTGCTTGCTTGTATCCATCTCGAGCCCTGCATTGCTGGTTTCTGGCACCACTGAGAGCCTGCTCTTTTACTGACATGGGTATCTGTTCCCCAGCCCAAGGAGGAAGTGACTTCCCTGGGAGCCACTGTTTGGAAGCCTGCTGACATCCAGGCTCTCCCAGCTGCCAGAGGGACAGAGCTGGGAGGGCCCTGAGCCACACAGCTGAATGTGCCCAGCTGAGGTGCTCCTGCCCTTGTCTGCCATTTAAAACCATTGCAAATGGACAGATTAAAGGCACTGGAGGGGCTTGGGGTTCTTCACCGCAGGACTGGGCTATAATGTAAGCTGCAGCACAGTGCAAGCTCCTGTTTGGAGCCCACTGAAGACCTCCTTTGAGGTCTTTAAGTGGTGCAAAGAGATTAGAAGTCCCTTGCCACAGGGATAAGTTTCAGCCTCACAAAAAAGATTATGGAGATGTGTACTTATTGTTTGCCTTCCCTCTGAAGATTGGAGAGCTGCAGCTTTCCTTTGGGTATTATGTCACTTAGTCTTGCTCCTTTTGTCCCAGCATTTCCAGGAGACACAGTGGGATGTATTTTTACTTCATGACATCCAGCTCATATTTATTCCCTCTGCTACAGCAGCCCTTGCAGATTTGGCTGATTCTTTGCATTTGCCTTGCCATATTTACTCTTCTGATGGCTGTCTCACACCAATAAAAACACAGGTAAATGAAAGACTAAAGAAAAACAATTGTAACTGAAGTAACTTTTCATTTGTTCTGAAGAATGTTTCAGAACAGGAACAGTCTAAGGTTTTATCAGCTTTTCATATATAATGTGTATAGACTGTTGGGAGATGACTGGCTGCCTTTTCTTCCATCCAAGGCTCTGAAGATTACGTGAGTATAGCATCAAGAAACATGCAGAAAGGGATATGCCTAGTTAAGGCTGTTGAAAAATGATAGATGAAAAAGAGTTCGATATTTATTTGTTCATTTATCCTATCTGCTTATTTATCTATTTTATGAGAGTCTTCTTTTATCAATGTGTTGACCAGAAGAGGTAGAAAGGATGTGTGTTTGCCAGGGATTTAGTGAGTTGCTTAAACAGCCAGCTTTACAGCAAGTCTAACCAACCACCAGAGAGCACATTCCTGTTTGGCAGTAGCAAACATTTTCTGTGTTACTCTTCATGCTTCCCCTTCCCTTGCTGGTACATGCAGAGCCAGCCTTGTGTGTGAATCACACCATAGACAACATGAGCCCAGTTGATGTGGCAACAGAAGTCTCTGCTGAGGATAACAAGAAGTCCAGGTTCCTCCAGCCCTGCCGTTTCTAATATTGGCCTCCTGACTTTATTGCTGTGAACCAGAGCCAGGTTATTCTTCAACAGTCAACTAACAAACTCAACTACCACCCTCGTATGGCTGCCAGCTCCATGTTAGTTGTTCACTGGTCATTTCTTCACAGTGCCTGCCAGAAGTTTAGCAATTCTTCCTGCATTTCAAAAGTGCAAGATGGCATTCTGATATTAGGATAGGAGAGTACTCTCTGCTTGAGGGAATATGGGGATAGCTCAGCTCCAAACACTCAACAGGGAAAGACCAATAGTTATGGTAAAGCAGTGTTTTAAAGTGTTTTTCTGCACATTTTCATCTCAACATAGCACATGTGGTACCAGTGAATTATATTCATTATTTTGCTTGCTTAATAATCTCTGTGAACTCAAGTTAGTGCTACTGAGACACAGCTATTAATTTTCATGGACTTTTTTGGTATGAGCTTTTGGGATAGAGGGCTTTTAGAAGGAGAGAGTGAATGGGGCTCCTAACCAAAATCCATTCTGAACAATTTGCTGTGATACCAAACCAATGTTTATTGTTATCAGAGGCAGCTGTCTGCCCTCTCTCCACACTTCTATTTGTGGATTTTCGATGGCTATAAATGGAAACACACGCTGACCAGAAATCACCACAGCGCTCCTGATACTTTTCTCTCCTGACTCCAAAAGTACAGGGATATCTAACATGTAGTCAGGTTGAATCACTTCTGCTCAGGATATTCAGTGGTTTTTATTCCCCTGGGAAATGGAGTTAGGAAAACATGAAAGCAAAGCCTCAGGAAGAGAAGCTTTAGAGGAAAAGCAAATGGTAAGACATGTTGAGAAATGTTGATATTTTAAATTTTAAAAAATATAAGCAGGAAAAGGAAATAATCCATTGTACTTTATAGGAGTATTTCCTGGCTTCCTTTAACCAGTGACATTGAAGATTAAGACTTCACTCATTTACATTAAATTAATTATGACAGTACATTTCTGTGGAAATTATGAAAATCTGTGAATGCATTTTTTGTGCATGTGAAATGCAACAAATCAAATCTAGTTAAACTTTGCTTTGTTGTCATAACCCAAACTAATAGCAAATGTCAATGGTTTTCTTGTATTTTTCTTAAGGGACTATATCTTTGCACATTATGTTCCATAACTTTGGATCAGTAAATGGCAGAAGAAATTGTTTGTATCTGGAATGAATCTGAAACTTACTGAAAAGAAGTGTGACCAAAAAAATTATTAAGAGAAAGTGAAAACAGTCAAAACACAGCTTATTTCAAATTAGCTGAGGCTTGCAATGCAATTTATAATTTGCCTTGCATTAATGAGATTTTTTTCTTGGTATCACAAAAAGGGCTTTGCAAAGCTGTGAAGAAAAGTGGTCATCACTCTTGCTAAGAAACAAATCAGCACTGAATGTTTTAGCACTTAAATGGTGATGTTGCATTGCTTTGGTTCCATAGTGGGCCAGCTTTTATTCTTGTTTAATCACTATGTTGGTCTCTACCAGCCTCAGTGAAGCTGATTTTGGCAAGCTTGTGTGTTAGTTAACAGTTTTCAATACAACTTCACCAAGGCAAGGTGCATTGGGTAGGAAATAAGGAAAGCACTGAAACTGAAAGCAATGACCTGGTCTAACAGTACTTTTTCCTAAAAAAACCACAGTATTTATCTAAAGAGTAATATTTGAAAGAGCATTGCTAAAGCTTCAGCATTAAGTTTTAATGGGAATATTATTTATTATTTTAATTTTTCATTTTCTCATTAATTAATGAATTAATTCTCTAGACAGTGACCTAATTTTCCATTTGTGGTTGATACATAAAATATGAGTAAAACTTTTCAAAATTAAAAACAAGTATAAAATCCACTTGATCTTCAGGGAAGGTTTCAAAGGAAACCTTTGAAATTTTGTTCTAGCTCATGCGTAGAGAAAATACATAGCAATGTAATCAGCCAGTATGGTTATCTAATTGCAGACCATATCCTCATGCACAAAGAATTGAGCAGCCAGCCTTAAGTAAGGCTTTTCCAAAATGCAGAGTGCTTAATTTGGAACACTAATGATCTGCTGATGACCTTCTCTGTGTGTATCATTTACTAATTTTAATAACAGCAAAGTGGAGCAAGCAGGGACCCCACTGATGGGAGCCGTGCTAACGCCCATGTCAGGTTACACACTGTTTAGTAGTTTCAAAACTAAATCCTTCCAACACGTTGAGCTGAGAGTGTCCCTTAGCAGTGGCAGGTCACATTCCTGTGGATGCTCAGCAAGGGGATAGAGATGCCTGGGCTCAGGGGATTTCACAGCACTCTGTTGACAGTGGAGGAATGCCTCGGCTCTGGGCTGATCCTCCCAGCCCTTTCCCTGTCCCCCTCCAGCTGAGCCCCAGCCTCCTCTACGTCCCACCTCAAACTGTCTCTGCCTGTTTAGTCTTAACACCTTTCTTTCTGTTTGCTAGATTGATTTCCCTTTGCCCCCACATTTTTTCCCTAGTTTTGTATCTCCTTGATTTTTATTGATTCTGCCCTTTACTCTGTTATATGCAGGTCAGGTCAACTGGCTGCATGGGAGCAGTGTTAATCTGTGGTACAAATACTATTTGTATATGCTGTTGTTGATGTCTGTTCACATATTTAACTTCAGTAGAGCAAATACATACACGATTTCATATTCTACTTCTACCTCCTGAGCTGCCTTTTTGCACTTCACCTCAGTTACAAACTCTCTGTTTTGCCACACTGGTGTCCTGTGTGCATTGTCCTGCTTGTATTCCTGAATCCTGAACAGTCCTGCGTCTGTAAGAGGTTGTTTTCAAGGACATGATGGCTTTCCCACGTTCCCTGTGTTTCCAAGCTGCCTTCTACAGTATCCCACTTTCCAGCTCCTGGACAGGCTGAAGTCAGTTTTCCTAAAGCTCAGGGTGTATGTTTTAATGCTTATCTTCTCAGTTCCCCACAATGTCTTAGCCCTCACTATTTCACAGTCACTACAGCCAAGCCTGCCACTGAGGATAACATCCACTTCTTCTTTGTTTATGAATGACAGATCCAGCTGTGTATGACACTGCTTAGCCCATCCTGTGCCTGCATCAAGAAGTAGTCCTTGACACACTGCAGACATTGTCTGCATTGCTTGTGCCATGCCATTTTGTTCTCTGCAGGTGTCACAAAAGCTTAAGTCTCAGGTGAAAAAACCCTAACAGAGTATGCAGTCCAGATACTTTGAGTTGTTTAAAGAAATTGTTGTGAGGAGAACTCTCCACTTCCTCACCCCTTCCATGCTGTCTGTAGCTCAGTCTCACTGCCATGTCTCACTGATCTCTCCTCTGATCCTGACCCACAAACACTCACTCAGCCCTGTTGTTCAACCTATACAAACGTTCTCCACATTTCAGCTGCTTCACACAGAGACTGTCTTCTTTTCCCTGCCTTTCTGAAGAGCCTTGTCCCTTGCAGCACTATACCTATGTGAGCTATCCCTCTGCATTTGTTATTTCTGTAATGTTGTAGTTCTATGACCTGTATGTACTTGGGTGTATAAGACCAAGCTTGGATTTGCATGCCTTGTTACAAATATTTTCTAGCTATTTTCAAAAGAAAAAAGTCTGTGTCATCCTGAAAATACTCTGATTGTAGCATGTCAGTCAAATAGAGACCAGTTCATGCTCAGAGTCTAACACAGAAGAAAACCTCACAGACAGTTTTATGATGTGGTATTGTACCTTTACATTCACTACTTATTGTGGATGAGATAAATAATATAAAATTTTCTACCACTCCAGGCTATTTCCTGTAATATTTGTGAAATTTATTGTTAAAGAATTCTTGTCTTTGCTTCCTGGAGGAAGACACCTTGGCAGCCAGAATCCCAAAGAGAATCTTTGTGTGGAGCTGACTTTGAGAATGGAAGATAATGGAGGGCCCATTTTGTGAAGGGAAAATAGAAGGACTCACTAGAAAATAGATTGGACTAAGTAGATGGAAATACTTTTCCTTTCATAGCTTTGATAGCTCAGAAGGACACAGTAATTCCAAAGTTGCCCTACTGAAACAACGGCTCACCTCAAAATAATCTGTTTTTATTCTGAAGTCCTTATGCCTTAATGCATATTGCCTTATTTGAATTTATTTTAATTATATTTCACACTTGTCTCTTTCCTATTTGATCTGATCTTTCCCCATGATAAACAGCACATAAACTATTGCATTTAAAATAATGTTTACATTGGTATGTTTAACGGGGAGTATTTAATCTCAGTATTTCAGTTTGCATTATAAAGGTTTTCTTTACTTTTTTCTGACATGGAGTAGCAATAAAGAACAGTTCTACAGAGAAAATAAATCAATCAAATGGATATATGAAATAGAAAGGATGCCATGCACTCCTTGAAATGGCACTAAGGTTACGTTTTGAATGACAGGGTTGCAGGACTTCGTTCAGAGAGTCAGCATCTGCCTTTCACAGACACTGTGTGGATACGGCTAATCCAGAACAAGGCAATTTGGACCAAGTGAAACAAGGGTTAATCTTTGTACTCTGCTAGCATCATTGGGAATCCTGTCAGTATCAGACCTTCCCCATGGGGAGTGTGGGGAGTAGAGATTCCTTGAAGAAGGCAGCAGCCTTCTTTCCTGAAGTTTGCCACCTAAGGGAGCCCAGACAGAATGGAGGATGGTGACTAATGAGGTGATGGCAGGTCCTGCTTGCAGGTTTTGTTGTTGATTTAACGATCTCTAAACCAGGTGAGAAGCCAGTACAAGACTGGGAGAGTTGTTTGAAAAGCAGCAGGTAAGAGAGCTGGGTGGAAGCTGGTGGGAGTGGGCAGGGAGGGAGCACTGGCTAGAGCCCTGCCTCCATGGAAACTCTTCTGCCAGGTCACTCTCGCTCTTGTTGCTTCAAAAGAGCAACTTTCAAATAACCCAGAGCTTTTTAGATGAGGACTGAGGCTTCGTAGTTACTACAGCAAGGAGATCCTAACACAGTGACAATTGGATCTTGCTGTACAGGTATAGGAAAGTGACCAAGGCAGAGCTCCAGCCAGATCAGCATTTCCTCTTGCATACCTAGAGTTGCATTCCTGCCTGACTGTGTGGAGGCTTGCATTACTTCAGCAAGCAATCACCCAGAAGGAGGGGCAGGGAATAAACTTGGAGCCTGCACGTAGAAGCGTATTTTTAGCCCTGTTAAGGTGACATTAAACAGGACAAAAAGAACGTGGGAAGCACTGAATCTTGGTCTTCCCTTCTTTCTAATCCTGTCACTGAACATAAATGCAATGAGGCAAGAGCTGCCTTTTCTTTAGGCTAATGCCAGTCTTACAGAGGCCCTGCTGGAATATCTGAGGTAGACTTTTGTTGTATCTCTGGGAAAAGAGCTGTCTTGGAGAGGTGTCATCAGTGCATTTTTTGTTAGAGGTTATGTGAAACAATACCATACAACATTACACAGGGGTTCAGAAGAGGAGTGCAGCAGATTCCTGTAGGATCTTGAATGTTATGGTAAAAAAGGCTTTTCATTAGCAAGTAGCAATTGCCTTTTTTAATGTTTTAAGGTGAGGAAAGATAAGAACCCCTGTAACAGTTGGATCCGTTCCTGCCACAAAGTCATGCAGGGCTGTTCAAGTGATTGAATTTTGGGTAAGGAATCGAGAAAAAGAGTGTTAGTATGGAGGGACAGCCCGTGTTGATTAATTAAAGCAGTTCTGGGAAACAGTTCTAGGCATGAAACTCTCCAGTAATCAGTTAAATGGAAAGATTTTTCTGTAGTATGCTATTGGTTTGATACTTCCATGAGTGATACCCAGGTATAACTGAGTTATAATGAGTGAGGGACCATTTTCAGAAACAAGTTTGGCTATGGAGACTTTTATTTAGAAAACCCATTTTTTTTCCAAAGATACTCCTTGGAAGTGTGAGTTATGGGTGATATTTGTGAAGATATTCACTGTCCACTCCTGCTGCTCACACTGAAATTCAGAATGATTTTTAGGAAAAGTTTGTTCATTAGAAGTGTAGGGCAGCACTGGAACAACCAGGGAATTTGTGGACTATCCACTCTGGGACATTTTCAGGACTTAACCATATGAAATCATGGTCTTGCTTTGGCAGTAGTCTGAACTTGAATTCATATGCTGGAGTAGATGATTTGTGAAGGTCCCTTTCAAACATTTCTTTAATTTTATTTTGAAGCTACACTGCATCATTTGTCATGAAACATGCTAATAGCTTTCCCCGTCTGCAAATCTCCTTTAACACATTTAGGATGGATACACTGTGAGAGTGCTTATCATTAAGGCATCCTCATTCCAACATTTTAAGCCTAATGTTTGCAATTCAATTTGAATTCAGAAAGCACTCAGTAATAGAGTGGCAGCATTAAATCCTTTGATTTTGTATGAATTCCTGAAAACAGATTTTTGTGGTTTAACCCCCGACGGCAATGAAGTACCACACAGTTGCACTCTCCTTCCCCTTCTGCATCCCACATTGTGGAGGAGAATAAAAAAAAAAAGTACAACTTGGTGGGTTGAGATAAGAACTGTTTAATTGAAACAAAATGAAACAATAATAGTAATGATAATAGCAATAATGAAGCAGAGAAGGAGAGAGAGAGGAATAAAAGCTAACAAAGACATGTGATGCACAATGCAGTGACCAATACAGTGACCAAAGCCCAGACTGTACTTGAACAGCAATCAGCTCCTCCTGGCCAGCTCCTCCCAGTTCATATCTGAGTATGGTGTTCATGACATGGCTCATTCATAGCTTTGGCTGGTTCAGGTCAGCTCTCCTGATCGTGCTCACTCCCAGCTTCTTGTGCGCCTGCTCCCTGGCAAAGCAAGGGGAACTGAAAAGTCCTTGATTTAAAGTAAACACTAGTTAGGAAAAAATGAAACATCAGTGTGTTACTAAGAACTGTATCCCAGCTGAAACCAGGACAAACTTGACAATGCAAAGACTAAAGGAGAGAAGTGGTTCATGAAAGGGATAAAGAAGGCGAATATTAATGGAGATGGACTTGGAGGACAACATGCAGGTGGTGTCCCACCCTTAAGGGGAAGGGAGCACCCAAGATTCACAGATGCCTGTGGTCAAAAAGGATCGACAAAAGTCAGAGGGCCTACAAAAACTTGCAAAGTTGTATTAGTAAATGATACACATGGCATGGAAACTGGAGTGTTAGGCCCTTATGGCATAAACACACTGCAGTGTGATTTTGAGTAAGGAGTAGGGTGAAAGAGGAAAGAGAGATTAAAGAGGAGAAAGAAGGAAAGAAAGAAAGACCACCAGTCCTGACTCAAGCATCAATCCTGCTGATGGGGCGTCCAGAGTCCTGGATCACATGTATGCCTGGATTTTGTTGGGTTAGGTTTTTATTGATAATTTTTGCCTGTCCAGGAGCTAAGTGTCTCACTTTCTGTGAAAAAATTAGTTATTTGCAGTTCATTCTTCTAGATCCTTCTGGAAAAAGGTTGGAGGGTGTTGGCGGTCTTTGGTGGTCTTGATCTCCCTCTACTGGGTTGGTGTTTTGTTGGCAGCCCATTCCTGCTTTTAGACCTCATTCCTGCTCTTGTGCCATGCTATTTGCTTATCTCCAGTAACCAGAACAAGGATGTTTATCCCAGAAAAGTGCTGCCCTACCTCAGTGTGGCATGCATCTCCAGTCACATCAAGTGAGGCCTCAAGCCTCCCTCAAATGATGGTTGCTTATTTTCATCTCTCCTTGAGAAGAAGATTCCACTGGATGCGGAGAAGCGGGAGTAGGGTGGCTCATGTTTCACTTTTTAAGCCTATAGTCTGTTGCACTGATGTTTGCAAAGGCAGGCTGAGGAAACACAAACTGTGGAATGAGTTTGTGCTGCAGACAAATGATGAGGTGCTGGGGAGTACCTGCCACTTCCTAACAGGATGGAAAATGGAGCAATGCCTGGTGGTCCTACCTTTTCCTTCCTGTTGCTTTTCCTTGAGAGGGAAGCACTACCCTAACCTCTAAGTTCTCTGTATCAAGGGAGCAGAGCTTCAGCTCTAGATTGAACATGAAGGTCATGCATGAAACCTTTCTGCGTTTAATACTTCATTGTTGTGAGTTAACTGTTACCTTTTTTGAAAGGACTGATGATGACTTGAAGTACATGTTGCAAAATACTTTCTGATGGAAATTTTACCATATTAATACCTTCCTGCTAACAAAGATCTTCTTGAGGAAAAGGAACAAAAGCAGATTTGCTGAACGTAGGTGAAAAATTAATTTTGTTCAACCACATTTAATTTGTGTTCAGGTTTCTGAAAAGTAGAAAGTAACTGATTGAAGCTTTTCATATCTTGAATTGTACACGAATGTATTCATACCCTAGAACTGACAGATATCCCCAAAGCCATTTCACATTTTTCCCTATGAGACAGAAAGTGAATCATTGCCATTCTCTTTTTGCTGTATCATGTTTCTTGATCTTGAAGAAAATTTGGAAACCAAACATGGAAAAATTGTAGTGTTTTTAAAATTATTTGTTTTTAAATGATGTGAAATGAACCAACAGGATTTGCTTTAAACTTTTAAAACTGAAGATTCAAGGAAGAGCAATCAAACATTTTTCCCCTGTTGAATAGATTTAAAATTGTTTTCATAGAAACTCCATGCATCTCATAAAATGTTACTTACAGTACATTTATCACCATTTTACTGCTTCTTAACAATACAGCCGTGGTGATGATTTTATATAACAAGAATGTTTAAAAAGGATCATTAGATTTTTCAGCCTCAAGCAAGAATTAAATGGTTTGATATTCTTCTTTAGTAAATGCACTTTGAAATGTATCCTGATCAAACCCGAAACATCAACTGAGTTAAGTGATAATCAGACAAAGAGTAATTCTTGGCAAAGTGCCTGAGCCAAACTCAGCTCTTTCCATCTGAGACAACAAAAGCAAAATGCAAAGTATTTGTATTTGAAATTCCAGCAGAGGTAAGGACATGATTTGTCTTTCTCTCTGCTTTTCTTTAATAGGTCGCGTTTTCACTAATGCGATGGAACAGATCTCGGTTAAAAATACAGCAGCTTTCCTTATAGCAATTTTATTACAATCTTTTTGGTGAATTGTCACTGATATTTACATATTAAAAAATCCAAAGGAAATGTCAGTGGGTTTATTTTGTCGGGAGAGAAGTAGCTAAATCTAACAAGACAGATTTTCTTCTTTTTTCATTTCAATTTATTCTTAATATATTCTAGTTTACAGTGTCTTTTTCTGAGAAAGAAAGTGTATGTGCTGAAGGATTATAATGATAAATGATTCCTGTAATGACTTTCAGTTCCTTCCCAGTTTCTAAGGCTTTGAAGTCAGGGCTGTGAGCCTCCAATCTTGCCAGTGACTTGTGGTTACACAGTGCTGCTTCGTGTGATGGATTGCCTGGGGTTTTCAGAGGCTCCAGTGCACTTTAAAGTTTGGGAAATAGGATCATCAGAGCAAATTTAATTTTCACTTTGTTTTATTTGCTTTGTTTTATTCATAAGTGTTATGATAAAAGTGTCAGTAACAGGATTACAGGCTACTTCTCTGTTCTCCAGAGGTGATTTTGCTTAGAATCACCATGACAAACTACATCAGGATACAATGGGATCTGAAAAAGAGAGTAGTTACCCCCAGTGGTATTATAAGTAAAATGTGGTAAAATAAAACCTAATATTTCTTCCTTCTGTTTCCAGCTGAATATTTTTTGCATTTTTTTTCAGGATATGTGCTTCTTAACGTATGCAGAAAATCTAAATCAAATAGTTGAGATGTCCAAAGAAAGGGAAAGTTGAAATTTTCACCCTTCCACATAATGGCAGTCAAAGGGTTGTGTCCAGAAAATGGTTCTGCATACTGCAAAGTGCTCTCAGAATTTGCCCCCTGGCAGCAAGTGTGTAGGTAGCACTCTCCACATTACTAGGGACCAGTTAAATCAGTGTCTTGGTTTGCATGACAGGTGTCTGCTAAGGAAGGCAGGAACCTCCCTTGGAATGAAGAATGNGCTGCAGTCCTTCTGGAGTGGCGGATGTGGCTCTGTTGAAGCAATGATCCTGTAGAAAGGTGGTGTAGTTTTCTGCTGAAGGTCCAGTGGAGAGAGATGGGCCTGGTCTTCCTCTGGGAGTGCAGTGGAAAAGGCTGCCTTGGTGTCCCAAATCTCCGGTTTTTATCCAGGTAGAAATGCTTGGCTCCTCCCCCTGGATGGAGCATTTCCCCAGTGGGATGATGTCATTTTATCAGTGAGACTCACTGGCCCATGAGCAGAAGATCTCTCCCTGGAGGGAGGATGGGTGGTGGAAGAGAGAAAGAAACTGCTCTGGCTGGTTTCTTCTCAGCTGGCCCATTGACAGAAGATTACACCACCACCCACCCCAGTTCCAACAGATGCATTATACTCAAATTGATACACTCTTTAAACTCTATTATAAACTCATGACAACCAGTTTCTTAAAAGCGACAGATTTTCTTCATATTGGTATTTGTAGATATTGGTAATTTTTAAGAAGTATAAATCATCCGACCACTTGGCTTTTAGGAGCACAGCCTCTGTGAAGTTCTCAAGTACTGCAGATATGAGTGGCATGTAAAAGTATGCAGATAATTTTTATTATGGTCTCGGCAGTGTAAGTGTTGGGAGGGATGTGAGATTGGGCATTGCAGAATTAGGATGTGCTTTGACACCTGCTGGTGTAAATTTTCAGAATATACTTTGGTGTAGCAATATTACATATTCCTCAAAATTCAAATCTTATTTGAAATGTTGACCCCAGTATTCTGAAAGAATCTCTTTGCTGTTTCTATGTTGGAGTTTCTTGATAGGAAACTCTGTCAAGAACAGAATTACTTATATGTTGTTATATTTATTGTGTATTATAGATCTCTTGTAAAACATTATTTGTCTATGAAATTGTATATGAGAATTTTTTAATTAATGTTCTGGTGTTCTGTTTTTATTATTATTTCTCATACAAAATCTTACAGGTTTAGATGTTCCTTCATTAATGCAGGAGATAGTTGCCTTCTTTCAGATTACTTAAACAAGATCAATTTGTTCCAGTTGTGGAATTACATTTGAAATAATGGCTTTTGTATAAAACATAAATAGTTACAGTAGTTATCCCTCTGACCTATCTCAGGGTGGCAGTGATTTGGTTTGATAGTTGTTTGTCTTCCTTTGTAAGTACAGAGATTGTCTTGTATTGTAGCTACCCTATTTTGGTGTCTGTGAGAGGGTACAATTCTAAATGGATATCCAGCAGCTTACATGTGTAGTCCAAGAATTTATCAAATTTTCATCACATATAAATGATTTAGAGGGTTAGTCACTGACATAAATACATTTAGGTCCTTTCAAAAGCAGATAGCCACTTTAAATCAATGTGTGAGTGAGCAGATGATGATTTTCCAGTAAATCTGTTGTTACTTAACATGTGTATGTCTTCTTGCAAACAGACTATATTATATGTAAAGTGATGATCTGTGTGGCATGTCTGAAACACAGTAGAACAGATGCCAAACAATGAAGAATTGTTTGTATTGCAAAAAAATTTTTTGTGGTTGTAGATGTGGGACATGCAGATATGGGACAGAATTTGCAGCATAAAGTGTGAAGGGAGTTGATAAGCTGTTTTGTAAAACCAGCTTTCGCATTTGAAGCAGAAGGCAAAGGTATTTTTTGGCATTATTTGGGTGCTTCTGAGTTCAGGTCACCAGCTTTTGCTCTCAAAAGAAGAGACCAGGACTTGTTCAGAGTATGACTGCCTGCTTCTGAGAGAACTGGACCATTCTGGGAAGTATCCTAGCCTTTTTTATTTTATTTTTTTTTTTCCCAATCAGGGAAGTGGAGGAAATTGTGACAGGGATTTTAGTACTCCAGCTTAGTGAAAATTAAAAGGAATCAGATAAAATTTGAATTCCAAATGATTGTTTTGGAAGCCAGTGGAGAATCTAAATAACTGCATAAGTATTAATAATATTTGCATCATTAACATTACTAATATTGTACTTTTCTATGATGTATGTTGCAATTTCACCCACGAATCATCTACATCAGGGCCTTTTAGCTCAAGGTTAGGAGTAACCAATGACTACTTATTTGCAGAACACACTTCACATGCTATTCTTCATATGAATTTTTTGTAAATGTCTTTCAAGTTCAAATGTTTGTTTTAAACTGCTATTGAATATGTGGAAAAAGCATGAATTGAAGTGATCTTGAAGAAATCTTTAGAAGACTGTCACCAACTTTTTTTTTTCCCCATTTGATGCATGACTAAACATCCCAAACTTATATGATTGAATTCAACAAAGAGTTCTCTAATTAAATGTGTGTAATTTAAAATATGTAGATTTCATAAGCATAAAGTTATTTCCATAATTTACAATTGTTTTGTGCTGGAAAATTAGGCATATTTTAAAGCAGTTTTAAAACCATAATTATATAATAAGTTTAAAATCTTTTCTGGGCTGTTGCTTTCGTTTCAGAGGAATGAACATATCTGACAGAAAAATCCTCAGAAAGTACATTTATGTCTATTAGCTGTGTGCTGAAATCAGTTATTTAGAATTCTGCTGAAGTGACTGGCTAAGTATCATGTGGAATGGCAAGTACTCAAGGTGTTTGGGACTATTAACCCAAAAAGAAATTGAAAAGCACTTTTAAACTTTTAAAATAGACACAGAACAATGAATTATATCTCAGCAAAGTTTATTTGCACCAGCCAGTTACTTTTCAAATTTGTTTTATTATTTTATCACCTTTTAATTTCACATTTTTGGCCTGTTACTGTGGTGTGTCATCCCTGCCTGTCTTCCTCCAGCTGAGCAGCAGCACTCCACTGTCAGAAATGCCTCTGGTGCTTGGTTTGCTAATGCAGCTTTTCCTGAGCATTGTGTGCTGCCTGTCAGGAAATGTGGTCTGTGGTACCTGAGTAATAAATCCCAGTCTGGCTCATGCAGGTGGGTGTTGAGCTGAGCCAAGGCAGTAACAGCTTTGGATAAGCAACAGTGCATGGGTACCTAAGGATGTTTTATCCCCATATTTAGGCACATGTGAGTTTACAGATGTGGAAGAGGGATGAACATTGAAGAGAGAAGGAGTAGGGGTTGAAAAGTTGAAGCTGGGAGAACTTTTGAAGCATAAATGCTATTTTGATTTACTAAATTGGTTTTGTTAGGAAGCTTTAGCACTTCATTGTTTCCTGAAGCAATGAGACTTAGCAAAATCATTTTACTCTTTGCTGCATATGTCAGTAAAATCAGTGCTGCATGGAAAAGTACTGGTGAAGTAAAAAATGGGGTGAATCTGGGGGGCTCTTTGCACTCACTGGTGCTGTGGCAAAGGGGGGTTGTACACCACAAACCTTTTTAGTACAGCACTCCATAGACATGATTGTAATACAAAATTAGACAAGACTTGAGAAGAAAGCTGATAATAAGACAGGAGAGGCAGAGACTCCTAAAAATTATTAAAAGAAGGTGGAGAAAAAGTAATAGGAGTCTGAAATGGGAGAAATTAAAGAAAAGGGAAAAAAGGTAATTGCTTTTGAAAAACAAAAGTAAGAAAGGACAACAAGATGGTGGGAGTGAGAATTAAATAGATATGTATGAATTTAAAAAAATCAAGAAACATAGGAATAGAGATGGAGAATGAAAAATAGGGGATGTGTTGGACTGAATTTTCAGCAAGCTTGTCTTTTAACAATTGATGTGTATCTAGCTGTATTTTATTTGTCACTGTAATAATTCCATCGTTTGTACCTACTATTAAGTTTCCTCACACTTCTGGTAAATAATTGTGTAGAATTCACAGATTACTTGTGAAAAAAGCTGTAGATATCTTCTAAGTATGGCTCAACAGCAGAAGTTCCCTCTGCTAATACATTTATAGCAGCCCTTCACATTGGAGAAGTGATTCTCCCAACATTTGCTATTTCCCCACTAGACACTTAGAAGCCTCTTCCATGAAAAGGTTTACTTGTGTTTTTTTCACATATTACAGGATAAGGGATTGCAGTAAGGAGACTAAAACCTCATTGCTGTTGCATTTTTCTTACTGGTTTCATCAGCACAGCTTTCCACGTGGGTTGATGCTGATACTAGGGAAAACTCTCTTCCTTCTGCACAAACACGTTTTGCCGTTCATTTCCATACCAGAGCCTAGCTGAACCGTAAACAAGATTTCCCTCCTTTCCCTCCTTTCCCTCCAGCACTTTATATAAAGCCCTCGACTGCACTTGTGACTCAGTCTTAACCAATTGTTTCTGTGCTGATCTCTAGAAATAGATGTAGGTAAGTCTACAGAAGACTTTTATATCCTGGGACTGCTGTATAACTAGAAGATATATTTCTGCTCAGAAAGCTGGGAGTGATACTTTGCATCATATCTTCAAGTGAGAATGCTTCAGCTCTTTGCTTGATTTGTTTTGCTATTATTATTTCTATGGTTAACATCTCTCCAGCATTGCAGACAATCCTCCTTTGCTGCTACTCTTTCAGTGATGTGGTTGCCTTCTCACTCGACAGCACTAGGCCATGTGTCACATTTTTGGTTGACCTCTTGTTCTCCTGTATTTTCTGAAGTGTTTACAGGATTTGTGGCACTCCTGCTCGCTGCACTCCAGGCATGTGAGGCAGCTGTTGTGCTTCAGCCTGGTAGGAGCTTTGGGCATTATAACAAGAATTGCCCTTTCACAGCTTTGCAGTGCTCTGCAGTCCCATGGTTGGTTCTTTATTTGAGTCTAGAGATAACCTTGTATTTTTTCAGCATTAGGAAGCCTGAAGTAATATCAGATAACATAAATTAGATTGTGAGGTTGCCCTTATTGTTTGTGGGCTCTTACAAGGTTGTATTTTGGCTCCTTTATTTTCATTTCTATTGTCTTCTGTCACTTACAGGGATAGCAGACTGACTGCTATTAATTTCTGACATTTTATTTATTTTTTTGGCATCTGGTTGGCACCTGTTCATCTCTGATAAATACTTAGGGCTAAGACTTTGTGTAGATCTGTGCACACACTTCATTAGCAGCACTCCTCCACTGATTATGTTTGGATTGCTTCTGTGAGTTAATATCCATAGGGACTGGAGTTTGCAGTTGAAAAATTTGATAACTCCATGAAAATAATTGTTGTAAGCACTGTGTGTCTGGCTGCTAATACTGAGATGAATGTAAGCACTGACTGTATTTCCCTTTAGGAAAAGCACTAGCACTGTTAATTGCTAGTGCTCAGCTCCATGTGGCTCCTTTTCTACAAATGCAGCCAATTTTGATTATATACCATTTTGTTTTGACTGAAAAAAACAGCAACAAGGCCTCAAACACTACTAATATTTTTTTTAAGCTTACTGCCCCAGAATGCAGTTTTATCCAGACAGCTGGCTTGCATACTCAGGTAGTCCTTATTCCTGCCTGTTATTATGGGCTCTCTGCACAGCCCTGGCTGCAATAAACATAGGTAAAATTGGGGGGGAACCCCTCAAACACATAGAAACTTAAAAAAAAAATATTTTAAGGATTTTCTTAAGAACACTTGTAACTATTGCCTGGTTTTAGCAGAATTTTTATATTCCTGTTAGGGGTGTGTGTGTGTGTGAATGTCTATTTCTTTCCAATTCTGAAATAAATAATTTACACTGATTGGACTGGAAGATAACAGTAATTCATTTTTTCCTCTGAAGTAAAATGGGATGAAGGGCATGGTAGTTACTTGGTGCGAAAAATATTTATGATTCCTGTGTTTATTTAGATTTTTTACTTTTTTTTCTATAGATTGGATTTAAAAGTGCTCAAAAGAAATTGACTTAGCATATTATGACAGTTTTTCTTCCCTAACATAATTCTTTCAGTCATGTAGGAGATGTATTTAATATAAGGGATATGTGTCTCCTTCAGCTTGGCATAAGAGTTCATATTTGGTAATGCATAGCAGCAGTGACTGCTGAAATACAGTAATTAGCCTGGTGGCTAATTTAAAAGTAAAAGAAAAAGGGAATGTTTGGACAGAAGGAAAAAGAATGTCATATGTAAAATATTTTTTTATCACAAATAAGCCAGAGCTTATTTTGTGTTGCAATGATGGCTCACTACTGAGCTACAAAATATTATTGGGAAATCCCCAATAGTTAAGGTGTTTAACAAGAGGGTTTTGAGCCATAGCTTGGTGTTTCACTGCCATAAAAAAGGGACAGGGACAACGTAGTATTAAAACCTTATCTCTTACTGTTTGTGTTCTCCCCTAAAAAGTTGGAGGTAAAATTCAATTAGCAGCATTAGACACAGGCTAAGATTTGAGTTCCCCAGAAAAAACACTCTGTAGCCAAATTCTGCTGCTATTCTTAGCAATTTTTCAACTTTGCTCGAAAGGATGGAAGATGAGACCACTGCTGATGAGTCACGTTGATGACAGAATGGATAGTATCAAGTAGGTGTCTGGCTCCAACACTAACTGTCCTCACCACTAAATATCTCTACTGAAATAATGCATCAGGAAGGGAGGATTGGACCAAGCACAAATGTTTTGAAGTAATATTGTGAAAGCAGGTAAGGTGATGGCTTGCATTTTTTGTTTGTGCTTTAGGTGCTTCCTGGTGTAAAACTGAGGCTTAACCTGCATTTTTTAATCCTGGAAAAAATAATGCTATGAGTGAGGGAGGATTCTATTATTCCCTGCTTGGCTCACTGCTCTAAGAGCAGTGTTGGCAATATGAGGTCAGAAAACAAGAATGGATGACTGAATTGGAGATCCAGTCCATCCAACTCAACAGGACGTTGAGTCCTTGACTTTTACTTGAGGTTCATGCTTATGGAAAAAAAAGGCATAATGAAAAGGATAGATATTCCTATGTCTTCCTGTTCCCCCTGAGCTTAGTGTAAATAAATGGAACTGCACATTGTGGATGTATTTTCTTGGGTTTTGATCTGTTTTTCCTTTTGGCATCTGGAAATTCCTGATGCAGCAAGTTTCAAAATATGTGTTATATGAACTGCCACTTTTGTTTGTAGGATAAATTAATGTGGTGCCTCATGGCAATTTTGTTCTTATCCCAAGAATCCATGACATTGTAGTAGAAAGTTAGCTTTATACAGATCTATTTTTCTATCCATTATTATAGTCATCATTGTCTTGCTCTTACCAACTGGCTCATATTTACAGGGAATCTTGTGCATGAATGGTCCAACGAATGTTGCTTAGACAGGAATCATATCCCCTCTTTGAAATGTGCACAATGTAGTGAGAAACTAATCTGATTTTTTTAATATCAGTTAAAAAAAAGAGACTATGATTAATCTGACCCATATTAAACATTTATCTTTGAATAGGGTGTACTGCATCTCAGAAGTGCCAGTTTCTCTCTATTGCATGTAAAGGGAGTGTGACTTAGATGTGGATTTCTGTTCTGGACACCTCTGCAGCTGGTCAGATGAATATTGCTTTTGGGGAGGTCATTCACTATGGGAGAAGAAATATACATTATCCTGGGAAAAAGCTGCTTTATGAAATCATTCACCATATTATAGGCTGGTAAAATGCATTTTACTTGCTGTCCTTCCTCAGATACTCTTTTGGCAAGTGGCAGCTAGACCCTTTGGGCACTAGCTAAGGTGCTTTTGCAGTACAGAAGGAAATGGCAAGGAGATTTTATACAATGAATACTCCTAAAGTAGGGGTTTTTTTCCTTGATGCCTGACATCAAGGTGTGTCCACACTTTTTGTTTCGGTGAAATTGTCTGTAACCTCAAGAGAGCCCATTCCTTGGATGATGTAGGTGTTTCATTTAGATTGTAAAGAGGGCTCCCAGCACAGTGTCTCTTTAAAGGTCTCCCAGAGCATTTTGATTAATGCTTCCTTGTGTTTGTTTGGCAGCTGGCAAAAGACAGGAAAAGAGAACAGACAGAAAAAGCAAAGCAAGGTGAAAAAACCACTTTGCTCCTTTAACTCAAGCAAGGTGGCAGGCAAATGTTATCCTCACAAGCACATGGTGTGCAGTGGTTTGAGGAAAAAGAGATGATCCCGTGGCCAAGGGAAGAGGAGAGCTGGTCTCTGCACATGGGAGATAGTGAGCTTCAGCTTGCAGATGCCTTGGTGGTGGGCCTGCAATTGAGAGCTTGCCATCTTGAATTCATTCCAAAAATTTGATCTCCCTGATGGCTGGGGAATCTGTTGCTGCCATACCAAACACTGGCACAAACATGCTGCCTTGCGACTGATGCTGCCCTTCTGAAAAACCAAAAAAAAACCTTTGGACCTATTTCTTGATTGTGCTGGCGTTCCAGCATTCACTCCCACAAAAAATTCAGTTGCCAGCATGATATTTCAATACAGATATTGTAAAGAAAGTATCAGAATACCGTTTTAATGTGGAAGGCAGGCTCTAGGTGTTTGAGACCTACATAAGGTTTCAGTATTTTACTTGCTAGTCTTCAGAAATAATCAAAGAGGAGAGAGTGCGTAGACCCCATGTTACAGTCATTTTTCTCCTACTAATTCAGAGTCTGACCTTGCTTCAATTACCTGATTTTCATTCCCTAATATCAGAAATTTAGAAATTCTTATTTTAGCTAACAGGGCTAATCAGTAGGCTGTGATTCATCTCTCCTGAATTTCGATGGCTGCATTTACATCTGAAGAGGTTGTCCAGGCTCCTGTTGCAGTCAGCAGAAGGAAGTAGGGACTTCTTGGGCATTATTCTCTGATTTAGATGCCTGTCTTCACTCTAAGAAGTGTCTATTCTCTCTCCTTTGGCCATAATGTAGCCTTGAGAAAGCTCACATGTAGGTTTGGTAAATACTTATGTTTCCTTAACTGTCTGTACAGGAAATGTCCCTTTAAGTTTGCAGAAACTTTGGCTTTTCATATTACTGCAATGCTATTTTTTGTCTGTCAATTAATTTAATTCATTACTCAGAGTTTGATGTGGAACAGAGGTATCAGCAGGCACACCAAATCTTTAGATGTGAATTTCAAGATATACGAGTGAAAATGCAGGGAAAATGTAGACTGAAATCTGGGCACAGTCCCAAGAAACGGCCCTTGACATTTCTACTCCTGTGGAAAGTGTTAGGCTATATTAAGAGCCACTCCAGTATTTTTGATTGATAGCAGAGGGGATTCCAGTCTGAAAGAGTATTTTCAGCATGCTAAGTATGTCAGGCATTTATTATCTTACACACTCTTGTCTTTTCTTCATGTTTTCTGAAGCTATTTTTTCCCACAACCTCTTTTAATATTCCACTACACCCTATATATTCTTTCTAGTACATTGGGCAAGCTAACAAGGCTCTGCTTGTGTTTCTCTCTTGAACAATAAAGGATCAAATGGTCAGAAGAGCATTCATTTTGTACTGTTAATTATGTGAATTTAAGTACAGCAGTTTTCAGGTTGTAATAACCATAACTCCTTCCTCTTAGGGAATGTTGCCATTTAGACCTTACCACTGCTGTGGGATTGATCCACAAGGTTTGTAGATTCCTTTATTGAATTGTCAAAGAGAATAGTCCTGGGAGGTTACTCTCCTTGCTGTGTTTGTGAATTCAGGATGGTCTCTGATTTAGTAGTTACTGGTCAGGAAAGAAAAAATTGTGAAGGGACAACACCTGCCCTGAGAGAGGGCAATCACACCCTCAGAAAAAAATGACTGTAGGATAAACGTAATTATCAGTATTTTCCATGGCAGCTCTATTGTGTTTTGGGAAAATAGAATTAAGAAATGTGGAGAAAAAAAATCTACTCGTGGGATGATTTACATATACTTAATAAATTAACCTGGTAATAATTTGTCAAAAGGAGATGGAAATTA
Source organism: Polioptila caerulea (assembly GCA_013397295.1). Taxonomy (NCBI): domain Eukaryota; kingdom Metazoa; phylum Chordata; class Aves; order Passeriformes; family Certhiidae; genus Polioptila; species Polioptila caerulea. The sequence goes on along the minus strand of VYXF01005288.1, from coordinate 896,328 downwards.
TATGCATTCACTGATCATCACAGATGCAGTCAGTGTATCTGCCTTCAAATAATCAATGAAAACTTCACTTAGACTGAAGAGAACTTTTCTGTACCTTTTTCATGAAAGGGCAAGACAAAAATATGTGGAAATATCCCACTTCCGTCGCTTGAATTTTGCTTAATTTCAGAGTGTAAATACTCTGTTGAGTATGAATTAAAGCAGTAAGATTATGCAGGAACTCTGCAAAAATTCTTGCAACAATTAACTGAAATTATAGCAACAGATGAACCAGTTGATTGTTCTCATCTAGTTTTCCATTTCTATTAGAAAATCATAATGCAGAAAAATTCAGTTCTAGGAAAAAAAGATGCCTTGCAAAGTAAAATCTTTACAAAAAGACAAAACAGCTTTTCTCATTTAAGCAAAAGTAACTTTACAAAGGACACTCTGTCTACAAATGAAGAAGGAAATTTTTAGGAAGAGTGTTATATGTCACCTGATAAACCTTATTAATATACATAGCCAAGCTGTGCTGCATCACCAAGAGCGATGCACTCAAGAACAAAAAAATAATCAAACCTGGTTTTTGCAACTGTGAGCTGAAGTGTGATACATGTGTATCTATAGACACATAGTGACAAAGACAGAAAATAAATCCGTGATATTTATCAAAGATACTGACTGTGGTACCCATAGCAGCTAAACCCACTTAGTACCTGTATGACTGAACCAGATACTCTGACTCATTGCACCTGCTGTCAGATTAAGTTAATTTCCTTTGTGCTTGCACTTATTGGACTGAAATCAGAAGTCATCAGCAGTAGTTTTTTGGATTTTTTTTTTCTTAGGCTGTTTTATACAGAGAAAACTTAATTCTCCAGAAAAAAAGTCTACATTGTCTTAGGTAAAGCAAAAATCTAAACGGCCGAACTAAGGAGACAAAGAACATCACTTGCAGACAAGGAGTTGGGCTGGAGGAGAGCTGGAAAGGATGTTGCTATTTTGCTCGGTCACATTGCTCATGGGATTACAGCCTCTGCAAATCAAGCTGACTTAAGTGAGCAATTGCCTGAAGATAAGTAGTATGAAGTGGAAATAAGTAAATATAGAACTGTTATAAAACTCAGTCTGCTTTGATCAGTATTTACTACCAAAAAAAAACCCCAGTCAGTTTTACTGAAACTTGATGTGGAGTTATTCCAGTCTCTCTAGAAGATCCTGTACCCCCACCCCAAACATGCATGAGACCATGGAGCTGGCTGCCTTCTCTTTTTTGTGGGCCCCCACCCTGCATTTGTACAAAGCTATCTGCATTTGCTTAATTTACAGACCCAGAGGGGTATCTTGGAAGGACATCTGAAGTTTTGTCTCCCTTCCCACCACCAAGCCTGCCCTTCTAAAGAAACTGTAAGTTTTAAGAAGGAAGGTAACTTATCAGACAAGAGACAGTGCAATATTATGGCATATAGATTATTTTCAGGCTGTTTAGTCTAAACCAAATCTGGTCTCTTCCTATTTATTTTCCAGATTTGTACCACAATTCTTGAGCTAGAGATGACAGAAGACAAAAAAATTAAATGGCTCTTAATATTGAATAATAAATATACCATATTTGCCAGCTGGCTTACTACAGTGCAGGGCAAGGAAGAAGTCTCTTTTCTGGGACCTGAGATGAAAAGCTTTTCCCACCCAGAGTAAGATTCAGACATAATTCTGGAAAAGTGATTTTTAATTCCCTTCAAGTCATGGGCTTTAAAGGTTTTCTTGAATGAAAATTTCCCAAGCACATCCATTTCAGCTGCAATGGCTTAATTTTACATTATACTCTGAGTATTTTGATGCCAGTCTGTATCTCTATCACAAATGCAGAAAGCAGAAGTTATTTTGATAAGTCCTTTGATCCTATGAATTTGATCTGAACCCCCCTCACAGAACAGAGATCCACAGGGTGGTCATTTCTGTTTAATACAAAGGGAAAGGGAAAAAAATTATTGTCCCCTTTTAAAAGGTATGCTGCTGGAGTGGGGTGAGGGAATATGGGTGTCTGCAGCATCCTGGAGATCCAGTCTTTGAATAATTTCTTTAATCAACCTTAAGATGCATCCCAGTCCCCAGATCTCACCCTCTATTAATAACGTCCCTTAGCTCTTAGAGAGCAATAAGAAATCATAAATACTGAATATTTTCTGAATATAAAGCACTGTAATAGAAGAGGGAATGAGCATTACCTCTTGCAAGAATGGTCTCTTGCCTGGTGGTCCAGGAATACATGGGTTTAAGCTTCTTCAGGCAGACTTTATTCAGAAAGCTGGTTTGAAAAGGAAAAACAACTGCCTGTATTACACACCTGCACTTGTTTGGTAGTGTAACCATCTCTATATTGCCAGCCTATTCCTAGTGTAATAGAAAGAATATTTGAGCATTTAAAATATTTATTTAATCAAACAACTTATAAATAGTTTATGGAGGATATAAATTGGATGCTAAACAATATTTGGGGAGGTATTTAGAAATGAGTTATATGCTAATGGAAAACATTGTAACAAGTAAGTAATAGACCTTACTATAGAGTCATGATAATATTAAATAATATTTTATATAGGAGATACTTTTTGAGCCTTACCTATTTTCCTGTGCTACTAAAAGCCTGATCGCTGAAGTTTGGCACAGAATTTGCATTACTGTCCTGAGGGATTGCTTCAGAGTGCTAGATGGCACTGGAAAATCTTTCCTGATCCCCGCCTGAAAATATCTTCCTGCTCTGTTATTTCCCCCCACTGGTTCTGTGGTGTAGGCCAGTGAAGCCACAGGGAGATACAAGGGGTGCTGGCAGTTCACATCAGCTGAAGAAGAAACCCACAGTCCCTTGATACACCTTCAGATGAGTTTTACCTCTTTAATGAACTCCTCCTCAGATACTTCAGATTTTTTGTGCTTTCCTGAAGCTGAAGGATTTATTCTTTACTATTGCACAATTTTAGCTCTTTATAAACTTTGCTCCATCGTCGTAATGTGTTCTCATAGGCACAGAGATGGTGGTGTCAGAATTCTTTTGTTTTGCTTACTATTACCAACATATCTAGACAGCTTTAAAGAAAGAGACCTGCAATGGTTTACATGATGCTGAAGTGCTGCTCTGCAGCAGAGTGTTCTACAGGAATGGTGCAATATGGTATGTAGTGTTTTGTAGGGAATTACACATCAGCATATAGTATAGATGATAAAAAGTCTGAAGGTGATCACTAGGTGATCTCTGGTTAAACCAAGATCCGTGTTAATAAACAAAGCTTTGTTTTTCTTAAGTGATTCTCCACCCCAAAGGAAAACATGTGGTGATGTTGTGGTGATTAGAAAGCTGGTTGCTACTTTCTTTTTCACGTTTGAGATACAGTTTAGAATTTTCCTACAAGTTGTGGGGACTGTAATAAAGAAAATGATATAATTAGCTTTCCCTTACCTCAGTGTGATGTCCTTGTCAATTTTAAAGCTATTTGGCTTAATTTAAAATGGTGTTTCACTGTGGTACTTACTGCATGGATCAAGTGTGTTTTTTGGGAATGCTTTTAGAGAATTAGAGTTTGACAAGGTGCAGTGATGTTTATGTATATTTATGTACATTTAAGCATGAAATTGATTCTTTTTGAAGATAATAGAGAGACAGATCCCTGAGGCTATTGTCTTTATACCATTGGCTTTCTCTATCACTAGAAATGAATTTGGCTGGCTGTCATAAAAAAACTTCACTTCCATAACAGGCAGAGAAATGTAATTGCTTTTGTAGAATTGCATACTGTAAGCTCAAGGGCTCTCAGTGTATTTTATTACAGTTGCAGTTGACTGATGGAGATTAACCTCACGCTAATCACTGTAAATACAAAACCTTCTGCCTCAGATGATGCTTACTACAAAGATTACTGATGTAATTTATTCATAGAAACAGTAAGATTTTTAGAAGCCATTTTAAAATCTAACAAAATAATACCATACTTTTGACCATCTATAATATTTATGGTGCACTTCCAGTCATACAAGATATACTGCTCCTGAATTTGAACAGCAGAGGGGAAATATCTTCCAAGTTGACTGCATTTAAACTCTTTAAAGCATCAAATTTGTGAAGTAATAATATTGTTAGCATTTTTGTAAGTGAGTCTTCAAATGTGAAGTGATTTTTATCCCTGTCATATGTACTGCTTAATGAGATGAATATTCAAGCCAAAAAGAATAATAGCAAAAAGATGGTTATTCTGGAGACTCATATAAAGAGTATACTATAATGGATATTTTACATTTAGTTCTGAATTTTGCACAGGAATAGTATCTAGCCTTGTTAATGGTGTGGTCTTCTATCTCATGTTTTGCAAGGATCTAGCACAGGATTAGACTAGGTTTCCATGACAGAATATAACCCAAGTCCACCCTGTGCTTTCTTTTCTCATTACAGAAAGTAAGAGCAGCAAATTTGACCTCAGATAAGCACTTTCATTAAAGTACTCTGAGCAAAATTTGATGACGTCTCTTCACTGAAATCAATAGTGAAAATCTCAGAGGCTCCCCTGGTCCCAGAATTTCCATCCAACCTCTCCCCACCTCAGAACTCTTTGGTTGGTTTGAGCAGATACAGCACTACATTGTCCCCCTTTGGTCTCAGTGAGCCATGGACAGCTCTGTGGCTGTGACCTGAGCTCCTGCTGCCACCACTGCAGGCAGTGTTTGCCAGGGCTGTGCAAGTGGGAATGAGCTACAAAGGACTAGTTCCAGGTTGCTAGAGATTTAGGGATTAGTCTTTCCTGAAGGTGATACTTGGGCTCAGAAAAGCTGCTGTCATGCATATGAGTGTTTCCAAGGGGTATTTTTTTTTAATGAAGACTATCAAAGCTGGAAAACAGTAGTTAGGCTAAAATTATGCTTAGAAAGATTTTTCTGTCTCCTCTATTGACAGTGGAAAATGCACCATATCTCTTATATATAATGTTTGCCGGGGTCTTTACTACAATCTTCACTGGGAGTAAACCTGTAAAATGATTTCAAGGTCTTCTGCAGGTAATCAAATATTTCATTATACTGCCATTATTGTATTTACTAGATGGTAAATGTGGTACTAAAAAAATGAGGTGTTTTCATAATATAAAAGCTATTAGAATGTCCAGCTTCAATCACTGTCAGCCTTTTATAATATCTACACTGGCAGAACCTTAGTTTGCTTGTAATGCTTGAATGTTTATTACTTATTCATCAGCATCTTAAATTAGACAGCCTCAGTATCTCAGCTCTCTGTAGCAGGGCGTGTTGATTAGTGTTTCTAGGAAGATTTGGCATAAGTTAGGTTGATGCTGGCAGAGAGAGGTGGGTACCATATGTAGTGCATTATCACTGTACGTTTTCAGTGTTGACAGGAACAGAAGCAAGCTGACATAACACATCTTGATAAGTAATACTGCTATTATCAGTGTCACTTTTATCGCCAGCTATGCTAAACCTTGACCCAGAACTCTGATTTGATGTTAAAATAACATTGGCATGTATTGACATATATATCATACTGATTTTTGTCATGACATTCCTTGGCAGGAGTAAGATTATTGTGTATTGCTTCGGTTTACTTGTTAGCATTGCCCTTTATATCTCCTTCAGAAGGCAGTAGTTATTTTTGTGCCTTTTTTCCCCCTAGCAACAAAGATAGCACTTACTGGTTTGCATATGAAATGCTTATAGGTAACATTTTCCTATTGAGAGGTTGTCATATAATTAATTTCATTGCCAGCAATTCAAGTAGTGAACAGAGTCAATGCCATTCAAAGATTTTTTTTTTTTTTTTAAGAATACAAATCCATCAAAATTTGATGTCTGGAACAGCATACTTTTTCTGTTAAAAATCGAATTTTACTATTACTTACGTAATGACTGATGCATCTTTAAGATGTGCCAATCATTTGATTGCAATTTAAAGTTGATTAGAGGTTGCTAACTTCTGAATGTGAATGACTGGTATCAAAATACTAGGCTTATGTAGCGGAGGTAGTCTGGAAAACAATATGCTGCAAATTGCATAAACCTCCAAAATACAGGAATTTTAGGGTGATATAACTGGCATGGACTCTGAATGGATGGTGGGAACCTGAGCTGCAAGGCATTTACTTGCACAAGTTCATGGTGACTTAGCACTCTAGATCTCACTGGAGGTGATTTGGCCATAGGCTTTTATTTTCACCATGTAGGTACTATGGAAGGGTACAGAAAGTGTGGGGTTTTGTCTAGGGCACAAACAGCTCAGCAGTGCACATTTGGACAAAAAGATCTTTTGTGAGAACTGAGAGGTGCTTGCTGGAACCTGTGACTCATGAGAGGTGGGACCACAATGGCTCGTAGTCCTGCGTTGCATTTGCGGGGCTCGTCTGCAGGTTCTCTGTGGTGTTTTGTCCATGCACACGGGCACATCCCCTCTAAAGCTTGGAGGGCCTTGTTTAAAGGAAAGGAGGCACCACCATGCTGTGTCCATCTGGACGGGAGCCACTTTGGTGTGGAGGATGAGTCATTTGGTTAGCACAGAGCTGTGCTCTGCTTATTAAATTAGGTAACGCGTTACACAATTAGCCTGTATTTGCGCGGCTGGTGACCCAGACTGGCTCAGGTCTCCCGAGCTCTGGAGCTTAGGAAGGGATAATTTGGATCTATCTGCAGTAATCACCCAAGAAAGTGATGACCCTGGAGTGGTGAAGCTGCCTCGGGGAGCCATCAGGAAAAGCCGACTGTAGAAAAGAGCCCAAGCCCTGGCCCTCGAAAGCGGTAAGGATCTGACCCGGAGCCACGGGGGAGCAGCTCGCCTTGCTCGGCATTCTCAGCTGTGACTCTTTCCAAATTTAGGCCTCTAAACTAGGTATCAGTTTCTTACGAGAATGAGACTATAAAAACTGCCACACTGGATCAGCCAGAGTCCCAGCTTATGCAGAGTCCTGTCTCAGGCTGTGTCTGAGAGCTGACACCTAGAGAACAGTGAGAAAGGGGCCAGCATTATGAACTGAGCTCATATCTCTCCATTTGCGAGGCAATTACAACACTTCATCATTAGGCACAGAGCATGTCAGTGAGTTTCTCCTAATGAAAGTCTTTCATGTTGTTTAACTAATTGAATATTCACTGGCCAGAGCGAGGGACCTAAATTGTCCTTTCCATTCCCATGTCCTGATCAACAGCTAATCCGTAGCTGCTTCTGCATTGCCCTAAATATTAATTATTTATATGGATTTTATTTTTGTGGAATTTCCATGTATTTGTTAAATGAATCCCTCTTTGTTACCTTATACTAACCTAGTATTTTAACTTCTTTTTTCTTAAATGTTCTTATTATGGGCTTCTTTTTCCCCCTGCCTAATGATTCAATTTTCCTCAGAAAATTTCAAGAAGCTTTTAATGGCTCTCTGTGTTCTGAAAAGAATTTAGTAGTGTTTGAAAATCTCTTACATTTGATGTCAAAATCTAACAGCAGACCAATTCTGTATGACTTTGTGCTCCTTCCTTTGCTGTTACATGAGTAAATTACATTCTTTGCATATTCTTCAAAGATATAATGCCTCTATTTTATTTTATTTTAGATTTCATTTTTCAATAATTATATTGTCATTTTAAAAAATATTAATAATAATGAAAAAGCTTTTGCAGTGAACTACCTCTCAATAGGCTTTCAGAAGTTGTGTTTGATGATTTAGTGAGTGCATTTTTACAATTCCTGGAAAAGTATGCAGTCAATCTGAACAGGGAAGAAACATGAAGCTTTACCAGAGGGTTTATCCTACGGATCAGTTGCAATGGTGGATGCAGTGTATAAGAATTCTTTCCCAGAATATACTTTCTAAGTGTGTATTTGTGTAGTACCAGATGTTTTAAAGTGGTGACAAACAGCAAAGAAAAAAAAGAAGAAAATAAATATCTTAGAAGTGAGGTAGAATTCAATGTTGCTGAGTAAGAAATACTGCAAAAGGGTTTTTCATGATGTTTCAGCCTTATTTTCCCAGGTATGAAAAGCCACATGACTGCAAATGCTTGACTAACACACTCAAATGAGTTATCCCCCTGTTAGCAGAGACATATTCTCATGCTACCCAGGGAAGAAGTAATGGTAGGCTATTTAAATAAATCCATTTGCACCACAGCATTTTTTTTTTAATTTTGCAGTTGTGGATATCCAGCAGTCCCTAGATGATTGGTTCACTATCTGTACCTCCACTGACAGATAATCTTTAAAAATAGTCTTGCAATCAGATGCACATGCTCCAAGAGAGATAAACTAAAGTTTGGATGAGAAAACCACTTCTGAAGTGTGCCACAAGGGTAATTAGGGTTGAACCAAGCTGGTCAGTTAGAATTTGGTCTTCTGAAAGGATACAGTATAATTCTTATGGAACTGTTCCTTTCATTAGTCTTCATGGAATGAAGTGTATGTTTGAGTAGCAGGTGCAAATGTATGAAAGCCTATTTTATTTTCATTTTGATGCAATCTCAAAAACATAATAAAATCTTGCTCAAGTCTAAATTTTTTTCGTTAGAAAAATTCCATTAAAAACTGGAGTTTCATGTGAGCAAGGCCGAGTGTATTGTAACAGGACAAGTATATAGTCTGCTGACCTAGCTATTTGCAAAAGCAAATCCCAAATTCTTGACACTTCACCTCCACCCACATAGCATTCTCCTGTCTTTCACTTTGCAAACGCACACACACAAAGACACACACTTTCTACAGAAACCATGCCAAAGCCTCTTAATTCTGAATGCTCTATTGAATGTTTGAGGTTCTAGTAAATTGGAGTGAAAATGCAATGACTAAGAAATGGTTTGTGTCCTATGTAGCAGACGAGGAGTTCTTAAGCAGACCTGATTTTGTTTTTGTAGCACAAATCACTCTCTATAAACCATTTTTGCTGTTGAATTTTGCCAAGAACAGCTGTGGATCAGTACAGCCTTAAATCTGGTGTTTATTTAGCATTAGTTAGAAGCCAAACAAAAATGTCTGCCAATTGCTTCAAATCTGTGACCACGTGTGTTTCTCATATGCACTGTTTTGGAAGAGGAATAAAGGCTGATGTCAGATCAGATGTGCAGATCCTTCACCTGCAGCCTTATGGCTTGTTTGTGACCATCATTTTGCTGCTTGCAGGCAAAAGGCATGTTCCAGTGAGCGCTGCAGAACAAAACCTGTCACCTCACAGTTCCCTAAAGCTCCTTTCTTGCTCCTCAAATCCTTCTTCCAAGGCCTTAGCATCAGGATTTTTGAGTCAAATACTTCCCTAACTCCAGAAGGTTGTAACACCATTACAATGCTCAATAACCGTGTCTGACAACTCTGATAGGAAAAGACTGTGTCAGAAGGCAAGTTTCAACCTTTGGCAATCTATTTTCTGATGCTAATGGTGGAAGACCTCTTTCAAAGCTCATGCTGGAAAACTGTCTCTGAGAAAGAAACATCTGAAAATAGTCTGGTAGCTGGGTCATTCTTGCCTTCAAAGAGAGACATTCAAAAGCAGTTCTGTCTTTACTTTCTGGTGTTTCCACTAATCATTCACTCCTGGATGGCATCATCCAGATTAAATGAACGAAGCCAGATATGTTCTGTTAAAAGGTTTTGTTCAAGCAAACTGACTTTTTTAATGCGGAAGAAAATACTTAAATGAAAAATTCCTGGTCTGCTGCAGAATTGCAAAGGAGATGGGATTTCCTGTGTACAATGGCAATATAGTCCATTGAGGCAACCTGCAACAAAACAGCATCTGATTTCTACTGAAATTAAAGGCAACCTTTTAAATTAATGGAATTTCATCATCTACTAGTATAATTGGTAATTTTCTAAAAGAATCTTTTTTGGAAAGCAGAGAAAAAGTAATTTCTTGGTACAAGAGGGCTTTTAAGTTACTTCCAAAAATAACTTCATTAATTTCCTTAACTTTTAAATTCTTTCCTCCATGCCAATTTCTGTGAAACAAGACCTAATAGGCAGGGCAGATGCAAAGTCAGAGACTGGAGCTGTAAGACAAATACTGCCTGAGGGAACAACTTTTTGGGAGAACACATGTCACTGATTACACTTGCTTTAGGAGTCAGAGAATGGGTGTTTCAGGGAAGAGGCCTGGGCCTTTGGGTATATCTGCCTTTTGCTTTTCTTGGGTGCCTGAGCTCTCCCCTTGACCTGTAGTCTCTGCTATGTTCAAAACCTCACCTGGATAGCTATGGCAAGACTGAGCTCCTCATCACTTCTTTCCTGAAGTAAGAGCTGTTGTCAATAGAAACATGAAGTCTAACACTATGAAAAAGAATTTGACAGAAGTACAGAAGTGCCTTTTTAGGCTGAGTTAAGAATACTTTAAAATAATTCAAAGATGTAGTGAAAAGTGTGAATAATTAAAATTTTATTGGATTGCCAATACATTGCTGTTTAGGATGGTCTTGATACATGACCTAGAGTTTTAGGGTTTTTTATTTTTTATTTTTTGAAACTTGAAACTGGATATGCTTCTGTGTTATGTGAACTAATTAAGCTGTTCAGAAGACATTGATTATGAACCTTTCACAGATTGCATGGTGCCTTGTGCAGGCAGAGAGGAGAGCTTTATTAAAAATACTTGTCATTTCTTAATACTGTTCACAGGACATATAATCTCTGGGATAAAGAATACTTGCAAGAGTCATTTGCTGACGCAGAACAAAGACTTTTATTTAGTCCAAATTGTTAACTATCTGTAAATCTTCTAAAACATTGGGTGAAAAAGTAATGCATGAGGCTTTTCTGTTGAATTTAAATGAAGGATAGATATTTGATGTCTGGTTTAATCATCCCTGCTCTTGAAAATTAAATCTGTGACTGTTATCTCAAACTAACAAACTGATAACTGAAATGCTTTCATTTTTTAAAACTTTATATTAACCTCCTATTTTACTTAATTTGATTTTCAATCTTCATCCAAGATATATTTATTCCCTTTTCAAAGCTAAGACCGAGTTCAGTATCATACTCATTTTCACTGAATTCTCGGGTAAAATTTGACTTATTTCGAGTAACTTTAAGAAAAAATNCCCTTTTCAAAGCTAAGACCGAGTTCAGTATCATACTCATTTTCGCTGAATTCTCGGGTAAAATTTGACTTATTTCAAGTAACTTTAAGAAAAAATGGTCCAAAGTGATTAATAAAAAAAAAATAAAAAAAATCACCATTTCTTCTGAAATCCTGCATTCTGAATTTCTCAATCCTGATTCTCCTCCATCTCCATTTTAGAGCACATTTAGCAAGTGATGTTTTCCCTGAATCTGTTAGCTCTGCTTTTAGGAGGCTGCATCTGTATTTAGGAAGATTCAGCTCCCACTAAGGTGAAAGAAGCAAAGGTTTCTTTGAATGGCTACAAAATTTTGGACTCTAAACCCTAGAGTTTGAAGAAGAGGGCATGTGTCTTTAGCTGATAGAGAACAAAACACAAGAAAACCTTGACTTATGAACTCTCCTAACATCATCAAAATGCTAAACACCCTTTACAGGAGGAGAGGCAGAATCCATCCCATGTGATGTATGCCAGGAATGTCACTTAATGCACGGCTTGAGGGAAATGAGTTCTCCCTGGTGATGAGGGTGGTTTAAGAATCTGTATGAAGTATACTGCAATTACTGCCAGGGTCAACCTTGATTGTACTGAGTTTATTTTAGGGTATTATAGGAAATACAGGCTTTGAACTATTTTAAGGTGATTAAAAAAATTATAAAAAACTATGTTATTGTAGTTATGTCAGTAAATTAATTCAGTTGCTTTTTGAATCTAGAGCTATGATTATTACATTCATGCCTTCCTCCAATTTCCTAGAATGAAGATACAACATGACAGTACAAATACATAGGAATTAAGTACTGAATTGACATTGTTTCTTACTACATGCAGAAGTGTTTTCCATTGCACTGTCACCTGAATTCTAATACTGGGAACTTCTGAAGAAAGTATCAGTTGAAAGCATGTAGATTTTTGTTCTTTTCAATTAGATCTCCTCTCCTTTTTTAGAATCCTTTGATCCTCTGATTATTTTAGTTATCTTCTATAGAAAGAGTGTTATTTACATGTTTTCAACTGAAACTCCAAAGTATTCCTTAAAAAACTGACAGGGTTTTGCTTAAAGTTGGAAGACTTCTTTAGAAGCCTGGCATTAGTAGCATACTCGGTCATGAAATGTTTTCTCACTACCCAGATTTGTTGACTAAAGAAATTATGCTTCTTCTTGGTGCAAAATGTACAGTCTGCTGTTCTCCTACAGTTCCTCTATTCTTTCTCCTACACTCTAAAATATCTGAGGAATGGTACATGACTGTATTTAGTGAATTATTATGCCAAAGTGGAAAACTAACAAATTATTTTAATGAGACAAAGTCAAGTTTGTATATATATAATGTAATATATATATATATATATAATTATTTAATAAGTAAAAATAAACTTATTTAATTGGAACAAATGTAGCTCTTCTCCCCAACAGATAAAGTCATACGAAAATGACCCTAACATTGTTAAATATGCAGCAATCTTGATATCTGGGAAAGCTCAGGTTAAATGTTTGAAGACAGCTGCTTTTTAATGATTAGCACAGAGAGGAAAACAAGATTTTAAGTTTATTATCGTGCCCTCCTGTGAATGTGCAGAAGAAGCCAACAGCCATTCAGCTTTACCTTATTGTTTGCTAGTAGCTGAGTGCCAGAATAATTACTCTTTGTAGCCAGCATTCTTCTGGGCCCACACAGACCTACTCAGAAAATAGCTCATTAAAAGGACCTCTGAAAATCCTTGCTGAGAAGGGGAAAATATGACCTCTTCTTCAGTTTTATCACAGACATTTTGTTGCTGCTTCTTTAATGTTCATTTTTATTTATCTTCCAACTGTGCTCTACATACTACAGGCAGCAGTCTGCAGAAGGAGGCATCTGAATTGCCAGCCCTCTGAGTTTTATTAGTAGGGGCCAGGTAAGAATGCTTGTAGATGAGCTTGTATTGATTATTCATTTAATGTCTGGCACAGATGACTGCAAAGGGTGCAGCTTCTGATGGGAAGCCTATTGCTGATAATACAAGATGAAATAATCCATTTCTTAGAGATTAAAATATTAACTACCTTCCCCTATGTGTGCTTTGCTTAAAAGCTAAAAATTTAGCAGCTGGTATTTCCAAAGTACTCTGTGTATCCCTGATGTGCCATCAATGAGAACTCTGTTCTCTTCTTTGTGGAAAGGAGCTGAGAAATATGGGCTAGCTGGTATTATAAGACTTTCACTGCTGTCTACTGGAATGACAGTAGAAAAAAATGGTGGAAGATTAACTAGAAGCCCTCAGTCTGGTCATATATGAGTAGATAAAGACTAAGGTTTTAATTTCTGTGTTGAAGTCTGTAACAGCATTGCTTTTCTTTTTTCAAAATACCCTTTTCTGATTGATAAAAAAGCTTGTTAAATCCAGAGGCCAGATGGCTTTTTGCATCTTGAAAAACATATTTGAAACATCATGATCATTTAGTGAGGTAACTCCAAAACATCAAAGATGTGTTATTATCTGTCATTGGCATGTGGGTGGCAGCTGTATGGCCTTTTGAAAATTTAACACAACTCTTTCTTAATATTCTTTGGATCTCTGCTCCAAAAATATAGTTCCTCAGCAGTACCAGTGCCCAGAAACAGGTTGTAGCAGTTTGGGAAAGGAGATATCTATTGAAAATGTTTTTCTTATTTTAAAATAATAGTAATAGCAGAGTCCAAATACAGGAAAGAATGTCATAGAATCTGTGCTGCCAGAAGCAATTTACATCAGCCTTTACCTTCCTCTTGCCAGATCAACTATTTTGAAATAAATATTTACTTTCCAATTAAATAAAATTTGTCCAAAATATTTTGATTGTCAAAATCCCTTACTTTTTATAGTTTTAAGAAATGAAAATATTTTAATAAACTAAAATGAAAAAGCCACCAATAACTTAATGTACTTTTAACAAGTTTTGTTTAGCTGAGAACAGACAGCAGTAATAAAAGAAGAAAATTAGAGGAAAAAGAAAACTTTTAGGGAATCAGAAAATCAAAATGAGGAGACAGCTGGCAGTGGTGACATGCATGTAGTAGCTGCAGGTTGTGTTTGAGCATGTCACTGCATTTTGGTGCTTTGATGAGAGCAGGTGGAGCTGGTTGGTTTTACCAGGGGCAGGAGGTAATGACTGCATCTGTTAACCTGGGGCATGGGAATGGGCACATTGAATCTTACTGAGGTGCCTGCAGCCTCTGAGTGGGGAATGTTGGAAAGTGTCCTTGTATCCTCTCCTGGAAAGAATTTTCTTTGCTGAAAGTGCTGGCAGTGGGAATTAATTTGAACCTGAAGCTGTACTGCTTTGGGTTTGAGGACAATTTTTCTTTGAGCAAATGCTACAATTAGCAGGTGACAATGGTACAAAGGGCCATGGTTGTTAATTTCTTCCTGTCAGTCTTGGATGACTGGAGTGTTCACATTGTGTTGAAGTATTTTGGATAGAGTTATAACTGGGAAACACAGAAAAAATGCTGTTGTGAAACAAATGTGTTTGCCAAAATATTACTAAAAGTGCTCTTGCTAACAGCAGGTTTGCCCTGAAGTACTGAGAGCCCTGACATCCAGGTCATAAGGGTCCATGAGGGATTTTGCACACAACTGTTAACCTGGAGAAGTCTGAAGTGTAACTCATCTGTTAAAGTGAGGCTGTACCAGTCCTCCTTCAGTTGCAAACTGAAAAGCAAACCAGCAAGGCAGTGCTTCAAAACAGCAGAAACCTTGCACAGGTGGGAAATGCTCAATCTCATCTGCTGCATCCAAATCACTACCAAACCTCAGGGGTGATAAGACCAGATACTTTGTGCAACTTATGCAAGCTAGAGAAACACATATAGAGGTGCAAAAATTTGTAGTTACTCTAATTGAAAAATTAGCAGTCTAATCACAGAGTTATAATGTTGTTAATTCCCTTTTCCCTGACAGGAAAAAGTTGAAGGAAGCACTTCTCAAATACAACATTTATATAAACCCTTTTGCTATGCAAGATATTATCATTAAGATAATGAGGCTGTTATTAAAGCAGATAATTTTTTATAGGGTGTGTTTGGTTGTCAAGCAGCTTTCTCAAACCCTCATGCACTCACTAAGTCATGCCAGGTGGAGCCACAGCTGGCAGAACAGCCCTTTGTGCAGAAGTAGAAGGCTTTACTACTATGCCTTTGGCTTCTAAGAGAGTGACCTGTATGTGTAATCCTGCAGTCTTTGTCTGTGTACAGCAGATACAGCCGTCTTGGGTGGGGTTCAACGTGTTCTGATTCCAGTGTGTCCTGGCGGTCTTGGGCTGATGCTTGGAGTTCTGAATGTATCATTTATTTTGTATTCAACTGTACCACTAATCCCCTGAGTTTATCCATTTGGGAAAGACTGTTGTGCACTACCTCTCACACTTACCCTCTTTTCAATCTGTTTTCTCTTACCACCTCTTCATTGTTCTGTTCACCCAAGTGCACACAAACTCTCACATACATGGGACTGATACTATGGTGTACAGACATACTCCCACCTAAAGTCCAAACGGTCCTATTATTGCAGCTCATTCCTAATGATCACACATTTGAAAGCAACCTAGACAACTTTCCCATTTCTACCACTTTTATTTTCTATGCATTGGGTTGAAGTTGCCAGCATCTCCAGTTGTTTGCAGGAAGGTGGATGATGTTGATGGTCAGGCTTACCCTCTGCTTTGGGCCCATTTGAAGCTACTTTACTGTCTTTGTCAACAGTTTACTTGATCCTCCTTCATCGGCCAGCACATCCTATATCTGAATTTGGTGGTGTTTGATATGTTTTATGTACGCCAGGTACTGGTTCTTTGCTTGCTCTATTGTCTTTAATACCAGCACACAAGGTTGCATTCCTGTCATGAGTAAGAAGTTATTATTAATGATTTGTGCTTGTAACCCTAGGGCTCCTCTTCCACACTTGCACTTTCAAGGCTTCTGCTATTATCTTGTGCTTGTACTTTTGGAAGCATCTTTTAAAATCACTTGTTTTTCTTCCACAGCCTTCAAGCTATGACAGCATGACATGTAGCATTAGCACATATGTATCCTTCTTCTGCAGTCACTCTGCAGTTAATCCATTGTACAAAATTAATGGTCTGTTAGGAGATTAGCTCAATTGGTTAAAGCATATGTTAAGAATGCCAGGGTTTGGGTTCAGTCCCTGGCCACTCACTTAAGGGCTGGACTCGTTGATCCTTATGGGTCCCTTCCAACTCAGACTATTCTGTCATTCTATCAAGAAGCGGGGGTAGTTTTTGACACATGCAGGGATATGTGCAGGCACAGCTGTGATGCTGGGCACCACCTGCTTCCAAAAAGTATTGCTTGCAAAATGTCACTGGTGTGTCACCAAACTTGCTCTGCAATGTGTTTTTGAAAGGAGAACAGCAGAGATGCTCACCTGTGGTGGCAGCAGCACTGGGCTTGGTTCTCCTCTGGTGTCATGGGCAGGACTGGCTGTGCTCAGTGTGTGGTGGCAGAACTTCACCACCTGTGAGCCTCAGCTCTGTGGGGAGGGAGCTACTGTGGCTAAAATCCCTCTGGCCTCAACCACTCAGACATTTCCTGATACCAAAAGGCAAATGGCTGATGTGTGATACTATGAAATTGAAGTTCCTTGCTAGCATAATCCCACAAGACTGATGTCTCAGCTCTAACAGATGTAAGTAGGGATTTATTTATCCTCACAGTGCTTGATTTGAAAACTACACACTCTTACTGGTAGGCACAGCTTTTGGGAAAAGACAATTAGGGGAATGATGTCGTATAGATAAATGAGAACATGCTTCAAGGTTGCTGTGAGGGTGACAGCAGCATTTTGGGGCTCCTTTACAGGGCTGAAATTGCAAGAAACTCTTACAGGAAAAAGAATAAATTCTAACTTTCAATTTCTCACTGAGTAATCAAGATGAAATTGTTAAAAAATGGACTGGAAAATTGGCATCTGTTTTGCCTCACTGCAATACTAATGTGGCTATACAGTGTGCAGCCTTTTTTGTTGGGCAGAGGTATCATGACATTGCATAAGCATATACTATGTATATCAGTTTTTACATGTATCTGTTAATGTGCTAGTATGGGTGTTCTACATATGAAGGCATAAATCCTGTGACCTTATAAGGACTTCACTTTTGAGGCAGATATTTTTCTTTATCTACAGGCACTGGATTTGAGCTGAAATCTCACATTTCCCAAGGAGTCTTCTGACAATGAACAATATAAAAATATTTGATAAGCATGTTAGACAGCACCACTTTTCTGTTTAAAAAAAAAAATTCTTTTGCATTCAGCCTTTAAACTTTTTCAGTCTTACTTTTGTCAGTCCTTGACTGCCTTCTATGGAAGGCCAGATGGCAAGCCTGACCATGCTAGTGCAAAATCAGCAACAATACTTCAGCTTAATTTCTGGTTGAACCACACAGCAAAATGAGCACAGGACAGCCAGAAGGAAGTGGTGATTACCTGCTGAGGGGGAATCTAGGAGCAATCTGGGAATGGGACCACCTAGCCGTGGTTTTGTGCATGGGTGATGGACTAGAGCAGCTTGGGATGTTACAACACAGTGTTTTAACTTTGGAGATGTTGCTTCTTAGGAAGTTTCACACACTGGAAGCAAGTAAGGGGTTTAAGGCTGTCAGTAACACTATAAATATGATTTAAAGACCCAGGCCAACTTAGGGTCTAATATTTTATGACCATTTAGTCACACTGCATTTAATTAAGTCAAGTAAGCATAACAGGCAAGGTATTTTGCTTGCCCTTAGAAAAAGGAGGAAATGAAACATTATTTTTACTTACTTTTCATCAAACTTAGCTGCATATGTGTAGAGCTGTATCAAAGAGCAATTACAGTTGTATAAAATCTGCTGGGATGAAGAGCTAATTAAAATGATGTTTGAAAAAACCCACTCATTCTGAATGAGCTCTTGCATTTTGAATAATAGATTAAAACTATTTACTACTATTCATTTTCTCTTTCTAGTGCTTTGCACACATCACACATTCATTTTCAAAAGATACTTGTCTACATTTGAGTGTGTGTTGATGTAATGAAAGAAGCACAAATGATTTGCTGAAGGTGATAAAATGGGCACATCATAAAGATTGGGGAGCTTCTAGACCACAGCTCTCCTTGGGAACTTTGGCACAAACTTGGTCTTTACTGTAATTTCATTCTGGACTTTTGGAAGCTTGGGTTTGGCTTTTTCCTCTGAAGTTTCACAGAGAAAAAGTTGGTGTTCAGATGATCATCTGCTGCTGTTTGCAAAAGGTTTTAGAAAAGCCAGAGCTCATATTACACAATAAACAGCTAATGCATATTAGGTTACTGTGATAGCTATAATAAGTCAGGATATGAAGATAGGCTGAAGATCCTTACATCTTATTAACTGATAATTCCATCTGACTAGATTTTTCTGTCTCAAGGAGGAGACAATGTCTCTTTGTGGTTTGACTTTAGTCTGAACATAGAAAAGGAGTTTAAGGAGAGATTACAGAACTTGGGCTGTGTTTTTGGATGGCCTCTCCCCCTGGCTGGGTGAATGGTGTTAGCTGTGCTCTCTCCAAGTGTCAGAGATATATTTATCACTCAGGAATTCTGGGCATGTGAATTTGTGCTCTGACCAAAACAGAGCTTCAGTCAACATGTTTCTATTTCATGATGTACACACTTGTTATTTTGATATTATTTACTCATAATTCTCTTTTCTGTCCTTTAAGCAAAGAAATATCTTCAAAGGAAGCTATCTATCTCCCTTTGAAGATATTTATTCAAGATTGAGGTTTTCTCAGGGTGTTGTTTTATTAACAGAATGACTTACATTAGCAAATCAGTGGAAGAAGTGGTAACGTGAACCAGCATATTGAATTTCACTTTAGCAATCTGTATTCCAGAAGGAAGTACTGAGAAGCAATCATTGACAATGGAACCTCAATTTAAATTACAAAATAGGCAGTATGCTGAATGCATATAGAGCATATGAGAGATTAAATGGGAGTGTTGGTTTGTGTTCATAAGGTAACCAAGACAATAAAAAATGGGCTCTACAAGTGAGGACTACAGAAGCTGTGGTAATGAAAACAATAATTAATATAATTTAAGTTACTATCCCCAGGGCAGCTGCAAATTGATGGTA
Source organism: Polioptila caerulea (assembly GCA_013397295.1). Classification (NCBI taxonomy): domain Eukaryota; kingdom Metazoa; phylum Chordata; class Aves; order Passeriformes; family Certhiidae; genus Polioptila; species Polioptila caerulea. Next base: position 877,124 of record VYXF01005288.1, on the reverse strand, counting down.
TTAATTATGCAAGAAACCTGTTTGTAAATTGGTGACATTGGAGCTCATGGAAGTAATCTAGAATAAATTCTTCTTTTTGAAGCCTTTTTGGCAATTTATTATGCAGCTGCCAATAGCCACTAACGGATATTCAAAGGTTATTTATATTAAACGATATCATTTGTATTCTTCAAAGAACTAATTAATGTGAAGGCTGCAATTATAAACAATCAGTTATTTCATGTGCATAAGATTGATTATATAATATTAACCAGAATTCCTTAATATTGAATTCAATAGATGTCACATTTGGTATTTTTCTACCACTGTAACTGTATTGATTCAGGTGAATTCCAGCAGCAGGGAATGTATGGTGTTGAATTACCTCTGCTATTACTGCTGATTATGGAGAAAAGATGATAAGAAGTTTCATATATTTTTATATATATTTGAATTTTAAGCTTTTTTCTTTATTGTTTACCTCTACATATCAGAGTGGCTATTAATAGATGTAATGAAGTGCTGGAAGTCCAGCCTGTTGATTTCTTTTCAGTTCTTCAAGGTTAGAAACATCAGCCAGAGAGAGAGGTGGTAAATGAGATGAGTATATGAAAAAAGGTGCAAAAATCCTTTTTCTACCTTAGAAAAGGAAGTAGAATGTAACAGTTCCTTCTGCTTCACATTGTCCAATTGAAATTTAAAATCTAAAATATCAAAGTATTTTTACTTATTTTTTTTTAAATCTATGAAATAAAAATAAGCAATTTAAAATAATATAAAGCAAGAAATAGATCTCTTTTGTTTTTCCCCAGTTGCAGTGTTTGTGTTTTCTGGCTAGTCATGTGATATTTGCTTGTCTAGGTTTCTGTGAAGCAGCTTAGATTGCATGACCAGTTTTACCAGCTGGAAGTTCCTGTTTCTCCATTGCTATGAGTGAAACTAAGAGGAGCACAGTCCTGTCTCTGCTTAGTGCAGCATCCAGCAGCTTAAAACTGTCTGAAATGCAGTAATTGTATTTGCTTGTGTATACTTTCTAAAGTCAAAGAAAATAATATACACTAGGGGAATATAAACAATGCCATGATTTAATGGCATCTCCCAACTGAAAAAAAAATTCTTGTTTGTCCATTTTTATGTATTTTCCAATCGTAGTTTTAGCTTGCAAACAATTTTGGTGATTATTTCCTCAATGTCTTCAGGCCAAATACAGCAAGGTTTTCTTTGTGTGCTCTGTAATTTTTCCACCAAAGCAATAAAATTGGAAATGCAGGGTAAGACACATACAAAATTAGGTGATACCAAGATATCTCCATTACTATGCAACAGCCTGGAGCCTCTCGTGTGATTTCTTGTTTGTATTTCCTCATTACAAATATGCAGATAAAATAGTGAGAGTTGAGCAATGCTGCCACATTGTATTGGAATTTGCCATAAATCTGTTTGTGTTTGGGCTTGCTATTTGCACACTTATTCCCTCTCTTCCTTTTTCTTTTATAAGGAATATTTTGCTCTCTGACTCGAGAATGTCCAGTGATACAGAACAGCTTCTGTTGTGCCAAAGTGCCAAAACAAGAGCACAACTAGAGGGTGAGGTAGAGGGGGAAATGTTTTTAAAGACAACCAAGGGAGCCAAACTCATCCTAATCAGAGACAGAAGGTGAAAGCAAAACTACAGATCTTCAGGAAAGCAAAGGCCATCTCTAGCTGATTTTAGCGTAGACCCAGGTACCGTGTAAGGCTGCAGTGCATTGTGTCAGCTGCACAGAAATCACTAATGCCAATGTGATGGGTGCTCCTGCCTGTGTGCAGGTGATCCTGTGCCTTGGAGGCACCTTTGGGTGCAGCAGGGGCTCGGCTGGAGGCTGTGTCCCTGGCTGGGTTGGAGGGACTGGCAGCTGCTCACTAGCAGGTATGTCCTTGAGTACTGATGGCACTCTGCTGGCTTTATGAGGTGCAAGGACCAAATGTTTAACGTGCTGGCTAATAATACTTAAAAATGGTGTTGCTCTTTTATGAAGAGCCATGATCAGACTCAAGTACTTTAGCTCCTGAGAGAAGAACAAAGCTGTTGTTTCTCCTTCACATAAAATAAGAACCTGAGCTCCTGGCATGGTGCAGCATTTAGCTGTTTTTTGCTGTTGATTCAGGCCATGCATTATATATTCCAGTGCTTGGTCACTTGTGTAAAATGGAGGGGGAAATAAAAGTAGGAGAGCACCTTGTACCTGCACACGTGGATGTGTCTGAGAGAGCTCAATTCTTCCAAACTATAGAGGAAAGAGCAACTGACAGCATTTCTACAAATAACCTGCCTATGTTGTGCCCAAGCACTCCAGGAGGCAGCTGTTACTAGAAGTAACTAATATTTGCCTAGAGTTTTTTAAAACTGGAAATCTGTGTCCATCATTTTAAGGTTCCAGCCACAAGATGATCAAGTAATGTAAACCATAATTCCACTCAGTTCCTTAATTGCTATTTACTTATGGATGCAAATTACAAAGAAGCATAATGAGAGTCATAGCTCTTCAATTTGTTTCACTTTAAACAAGCAAGCAAGGAAAAAAAAAAAAAGGGAGCTGAAGCAATAATCCTGTTTTCCTGTATGATTCAATACAGTTCAAGCCTCTGCATATTAGAGTTCATTGAAAAGACAATTAACAGTCGTAAGGTTTACATCAGATGATATAACAATGGAAAATCAATGTGCTCCATAGTTTTGAAGCAGAAAAAATAATTTTTTTACACCAACAAGTAGTGGGAGAGTCAGCATGTCAGGTTCAGTGGTTTGGGGTGTGGTTCCCTCTATTTACCTTGTGAAGGCATGTGCACTTCCTCTTCCTGATACCTGGCAAAGCAACCGAGAGTTTTACAATGATGTGGATACCTTTTCCCTGTTCCATCTCCCCCCCTGTGAAGGGGATTCAAGTGATCAGAGAGCACTGTGATAAAATTGAACATTTAGGTGAAATTGCCTTCATTTAGTCTCTCTTGTCTTTGGTGCATTCAGGCCCTATATACACAGTCCTACTAAGAGGGCAACAGAGGAAGGGACAAATAAGCAGACAGGCAAGCAATTATTTGGCGAATGTGGCTGGAAAGTTCAAAGAAAATGGAGAAAGAAGATACATAAATCACAATTTATTTTGCATATTGCTCAGAATTAGCCGCATTTGCATGAGAAAATGTGAACATATTTTGCTTTTTTGGGGTTTTTTTGGGGTTTTTTTTGGTTTTTTTGCAGAGCAAAGGTTTTTCCAATTTGGTTTCTGTTAGGCAAATATGCTAGGGGCTGTAATTTGCCCAGATACACTGGTATAATTGAATTGTTGTCCTACTAAAGTGGAGTTAAACAAAGATAAAAAAAGCCTCAAAATGGATTGAATATGGTTTTCTGATTTTGTTATGGAAAATTGAAAGAATAGCAAGCTATCAACCAAAAGTTCCCCTGTCTGCTGTGCCACACCTCTAGAATATAGAGAATGCTGATGAGTACAACCAAGACATTATTTTGTCTGCTAAATAAGGCTTTAATACACAATTAGCCAATTAAAAAACCCACCAAAACAATGACATAGTAGAGTTAATAACAGACATGTAAGTTATGTGGATTAATTATTTAATGTTATTCATATTATCTCAACTCTGATAAAAATTGTCTTTATTTAGAGAAAGAAGTTGAACTAATTTTGTGTTTTGTAGGTCTCCTCTCAAGAATCTGGAACCAAACCATTGACCTTCACATTCATACCATCCATTGGAAAACTTCCAACTCATTTTGAGGTTGTAGATATCTCTAAGTTCCTTGTGACAATTCCAGAGGAACCAACGGATCTGAGCAACCAAAAAACTGTGAATAAGGTAGATTTTTGTTTGCATTACTTTTTCCACTACTTCAAAAGATAAATAAAATTGTATTCTGAGCATTGCTAAACTGAAGCTCTTTCCCTTGAATGGTTACTTGGCTTGTGCTTGATTTAATTACCAAGATGTGGAATCCTTGTGCAAGAGGAGGCGACTGTCTGCTCAATAGCTTGCTTTGCCTTTGGCAGACTTTATATTGGAAGGAGACCCTTGATCATCTCAATTCTGTCCTCTGTCAGTCATGCAATGGCAGATGAGGGGGGATTCCTTCTAGATCTTCATGACAGCAAGGGTGGTGTTCAAGGAGTGGAAATTGACCAGGAGTTCTTCACTGGATCCTGGTTGCAGCAAATGCAGTGCTGTGGATTCCAGAAAGGTGCCAATTCCTTTCATAGTTTTATAGTAATTCATCAAAGCGGAAGCGAGCTTTTGATTTTTGAAAACTTGTCCCTGTGATTTCCTGCAACGGTGAAACCAGCAGCACAACATTCCTGGCTCTCCTTCCTTTAGTCAACCCTTTGTTTGTTATTCCTTTCCTGCCTCACAACACCTAATGCCCTCTTACTTTATTCCATGCTGCTTGAAAGGCTACCACAATCCTTGGGTTAATATTAATGCTTATGGCAATTCTGCTTTTGTGTAACAGCTCCTTCCCTTGCACATTGCTGGGCTGCAGTTCTGGGTGCTTTTCCATGTAATAAACTTTTCACAGGAGTTCACAGCCCTCTGACCTGAACATGTTCCAGCATTTCAGTGTCCTAATTGTCAAAAAAGGGGTCAGGTCTGGACAAAGGAGGGATGCATTTGAAGAGATACTGACTGGAATATTATCCCCAGGTAGTTTAACTCATTATTTACATTTACAGCTGCTCAGTATTGATTTTGTTATAAGTAATTCCCAGGGTAAAGCAGGATCAGGTCTTCCTGTCATACATCCCCCTGTGTTTCTCTGTAGACAGAGGAAAGTTTTCGGGCAGTTGATGCAGTTGTAAGGCCTCCATAGCAGAGATTAGTCCCTCTTATAAAATGTCCAGAACCTGAACAATATTTCAACAACCAACATCAGATAATCAAAATAACACAGTCAAAGTCACAATGGTGATATCCCCCTTTGTGGTCCAATATTTTTTCAAAGAACTGAACTCCAGGACTCATGGAGCTGCAAGTGATGTGGAAATTTGTAATTACTCAAGCAGCATTCAAATATGAGCCCCATCTGGAGGCTTCCTCTTGAAGTACACAATATGTCTATTCATTTACCTGATTCTCCCTCTGAGGGAAACATGATTTACAATAGCAGTTTTGATATTGAATGATTTAATGATATGTTTGCAATGTGCATGTGCAGTCTGCACTGTTGCTGCTTTCATCCGAAGCGTGCTTGATAAGTGACATACTGGATGTGAAAATTGCAGAAAATATGAAGAACAATTGTCGTCTGTGCTGCAAAGCTTGAACATACAGTAAAGCTCTCTGACCTCTGAATCTGTTTGCTCTCTTCGGAGAATGCCTTGCCTTAAGGGCCTTTGTTTCTTCATTAATATGTATAGGTTTTGTCCCAGATTTGTCTGTCAGACCGCTCTGAGGAGCATTGTCTGCTCCGTGGATCCCGCGGTCGGGATGCCTTCCCATCGTGTCTGCTGTAGTGCGCTCTGACAGCTCATTCTCCGTGCCTGCACCTCCTTCCCTGTCCCTGTGCCGGCCGTGGCTCGGGCCATCGCTGTGCTCAGAGCCCCCCGTTGCTCTGGGAGCTGCTGGGAGGGCAGCCCCCACAGCGTTGGCTGGGGGCTGGAAGCTGGGCTGCCCTGGGGAAGTGGCTTCTACTGTGTACTCATGCCTAAATTCTTCATTTGCCTACCGCATTTCTGCTAGTGCAGAGACAGCCACTACCTATAGCCAAAATTGCTTCACATTTTGGGGAACACAAATAAAATGCGGTTAATTGGGATCTTTTTCCTTGTATCTCTTGCAGTCTGATGCAGTCTCTGATGAGCTGGTCTTAAAAAGTGGGGCCAAACAAGACTGTGTGTCCATTGTCTGTACAGACAGCACCCGAACGGCTTTCCAGTCCCTGGGGTGTAATTCAAGCAAAGGAGAAATGCAGGAGAATGATCTTTTTAAGGCTGAGTTTATCCTGATTACGGACTCCGGTGATGAAGATGAAGTAGCTGCTGCCTCAAACAACATTCATCAGCCTTCCAATGGCTACAGTCCCATCAGTGCTCAGCTGCTGACCACATCCCATATTTCCCCTGGCACCGGGGCAGAGAAACCTCCCGGCGATGGGCACCTTCCAGGTGTTGCACTTTGCCACAGTACTACTGATCCACAGAAACATCAGGTAACAAGCTCTTTAGACTCTAGAGATAACCTTTGCTTTCTAAATATTTCAGGATCTGGAGCCAGTTTGTACAGCAGCTTGGTCAATTTGTTCTTTAATTAACATTTTCTTTGGCCGTTTCTGTAACATTTGGACCTTAAGGAGGTGGCCCAACCCTTCTGACTTGCTGCTTCTCCATATGATTCTGGTGTGTGTGTGTAGCAGATGAGGCAGATCTATTCTTTCCTTTGAGAGCAGCTAATCATGACAGCAAGTTAATCAGGAGATGTTAGATTCCTAGCTAGTCTGAATTGGGTAAGGTCATTGAAATCAACGGAGCCTCGAGATCATTTGAATTATTAGCATCAGACTTGCCAGACCTAGAATCTTTTTTCTCCTCAGCACCTCTTGCCGTCCTTTATGCAAGAGAAAGAGGCTGTAAAAATCCTATTATTCTGATTGTTCGTTGGTACACTTGATTTTAAACAGGTGTAAGAACTAATGAAGATGAAATTTCTATTTTATGTGGATCTTTATGGGTGCATTTCTCGACTTATTAAATTTTCAGTCCTCCCTGGGGCATTTCCAAAAGGATCTTTGAAATGTTTCATTTACAAAATGCATCAATCCAAACTACTGCATGAAAAGTTAATGCCTCCCATCTTGGGGAGATGGGAAGAACACTGATACATATTGAAGGGTGTATATGCAATGGAAAATTCCACCTTTAGCAAAATAGCAATATCCTTCTCACATGAAATAAAATCAGGCATTTCCTTTGACCTTGACTAGGTTACCACCACTTGAAAATGCAATTCTTCATTGATAATTTAAAAACAAATGTTAAGCATGGGTTCTTTGTTTCTGAAAATGAGTATGACTTCCTATGTTGTGATGAAATACTTTAGCCGCTCAATTTTTCATCAAATTCAGTGTCAATTTTTGATTGAAGCCATTGTGAATAAGAAATCCACTCTGGTTTGAGATTCACTGCGCTATCAAATGTTCATTTGTTCTGAGAAACTCCCAGTTAAGTCAGTGAGAATTTTCCATGAGGAATATTAAAGTCATAGGTAAGCATACACAGAGGAAGCAGCCTGCAATAGAATACTTGTCCTGAGGAAATACAAATTTACTTTAGCAATGTTCAGACTTACTTGGGTATTTTTTTTAAAAAGCTTTTACAGAAATTGGGTGAATTTTGGAATACTATACCGAAAAGTTCCTATACTGGATCTTTCTTAAGCTTCTGGTGATTTGAGAAGTAAAGAGGGGTTTGGCTGGTGAGGTAACAGAAGACAAAGATTGCACAGAACAAGAAATTAAGCCAAACTTTCCTAACTATTCACCTGAACAGGAAGAGAGACAGTATGTAATAAGGGTAATTGCATATCTTGTCATTATTCCTTAGTCACAAGTTTTGAAGACTGTACTTCCTCAGTCTTCATTATCTCAGTATCTTTAGCCATCTCTATTGCTTCATAAAAAGGTGTTTTTACTAAGCTGCCTTTGACTGTTGTTCTAAGGTGTTCTCTTAGGCATCACTCTTTCTGACTTGTTATCTAATGAAGGATCATAACTTCTGAAGTGAAGTAGAAACTACAAAGAGATTAAAGAGATGCATGGTTTATCTGTTGGTCCATTTCCTTTTTACACAGTATTCCATATATGGGCTACCTTTTCAGTTCTTGGATTATAAGGGCAGTATCATGTCCCTTTTAAGAGTTATTGCATATAACATTACATTAACTTAAAAGCATAATTAGGCAATGAGTTTCCTGTCAGTTGTGAAAAAAAGCAAGACCCAGTATTGGGGACCACTGTGTTGCAGAAGGGATAACTCTAACTGGCCCAGAGGGCTCATTCGGCTTCATTAATTTCTGACTTTTTTAAACAAAATGAAAAAAATAAAAGCATTAAAAAAAAGAAATTTCTGTTCTGTGTGGACGTCGAGGTCCTGACTGATTTTGGAAAATGCCACGCTATATGCAAAGTCTGAAAAAAATAATATGTTTATTCTGTTTACATTTGGAACTTTTTGGTAATAGTTTAATGTTTATATATTGTGGTCGTGGGGGCTTGTCTTTTTTTTTTTTTTTAATGTTAAAGAGAGTCGAGCCATGCAAGAGAGGGTCAGACTGACTCCTGCCTTTGGGAATTTACCCTTTGGGTTGAGCAGGATGTCTGCTTCCCTGAATGTCAGGGCATGAGCTCAACTTGGAGAAATTTCTTGACTTGCTGTGGGGGATCAGTAACCGGAAGGATTTTTAGTTACTCAAAGTCACTTGATGTTCTTCTGTCCATTGAGTGCCATCTGGTTTGTCTTTTCAAGATAAAAAAAGTCAGGAGTCCCTACAAACTCCTGGCATTGCTTGGACAATGCACCTTCCTTGTTGGGAGAAAATGGACTGCTCTAAATAGCATTTATATTAATCATGTGTCAGTTCACAGTCTGATTTACTGTGTTGTGTCCAGGGATTTTTTCATGTTTTCCACAGTTTCCAGTGTTTCCTTCTGACTCTCTGGTTCTCAGATTGCAGTCTTAGTAGGTAATTTTTTTTTTTTTTCCCTATCTATAATATCTCAGATTCTACTGAGATCAAAGCATGGTTAACTGGGCCCAGGATCAGGTCTAAATTGAAGACATGATTCACTCAGACATGATTTCTGGCTTTTGGGCTCTCAATTTTCGCACGCTTTCCCTTTTCCTGTTTGACCAGCACATCTTTCAAGGTCTTGCTGGTATAACTAACCACATCTTTTGTGCCCTTCCAAAACAATGTGACCTCACCAGAATGACCAGTTGCCTCATGTCCAGCTCAGATCTGCCACTTCAGATGTGCTGAAGGTCTCCTGGGCAAGGCTCAATGCTAGTATTGTGTCCACTTTGATAATTCTGGAAGTATTAACTACAAGGCATCAAGATCTTTTTCAAGTGCCTTTATCCCTTTGTGCTAACATAACCTTGCCACCTATTCCAATTTTCTTCATACATTTTTGAGACATGTATATCTGAGGTGCTCATGAGAAGAGAAAAAGGCTTGCAATTAAATCACAGACCAAAGAAACACAAATCTACTTTGGTCACTGACTTCTTCTGCACTAATCCAATTCACCTAGAGGAGGGTTTTAAACCAGTTGAGAAACTGAACAGAAAAAAAGAAACACTGATTGAGAGAAGTTATTATATCTTGCCTGGCACTGTTGAGGTTGCAATCGTAAAGCCATGCTCATTTTGGTGGCCAGCAACCCTCAAATTCAATGGAGAGGTGAGGAAGGGAATGGGTCCAGCACAAAAGTGTTAGTATGTCTGGGGCACATGTGAGCTGAGGCTGAAGGAGCTGGCTTTGTTGGCTCCCACCAAGAGACAGCAGAGGAGCCATGTGGGAACTGCCCAGAACCACTTGCAGGGCAGTAATGGACATGACAGAGCCAAACTCTTCTCTGCAGTGGCAGGTGAGGCTGCAATGGCTGCAACTCGCAGCATGGAGGATCCCATCTGGCCAGGAGAAGCAGCTTCCTCAGTGGGGTGGTGCAGCACTGGCACAGGCTGCCTGGGGGTGCTGGAGCTCCATTAGAGCTCTGGAGACTGGGGAGACACGGCCACAGCTGACCTGAGCCACTGGTGCTGGTGGGAGCCCTGCTTTGAGAAGGAGGCTGGACTAGATGACCTCTGGAAGTCACTTCCAACCCACTTTGATTATGATTTCCTGATCCTGTAAATAAGGGGTTGATCATTTATAGATGTGGTTATTAATACTGTGTTGCAATAGCAAAATAATTTCTGAAGACTTGATTAATGGCTCAATTAGCTCAGCACATAAATTTTTAGTGGTATTTAAACTGGAAGAATACTGCAAAATGTCTTTATCTTGCTTGCAGGAGCATATTTGTCATCTGCTACCATGAACATTTTTGTAGCTGCTTATAAATCTTATTAAGTTTTAACTAATTGGAAGTCACTGTACATCCTGTGCTTTTATTATGAAGTTTCATATTTGTTCCTCACTTTCTTTTAATCTGTTGTCTTTGTAAGGGAAATTTATCTATTCTATTTTGAAATATAGAGATTTCATACCCCAGCTCTGTTTTGGTAGTTGATTAACTTCCAGAATTCATTATTAAATTCAGGAGGCTGCTCCAAATTATCAGATTTATTACCACACTGCTTTTCAACTCATTAAATAATTTTACCTTTCATGACATATTTAATAATAGTTTTTCATAGTGATTAAATACTGGTAAATTATTCTCAATTTCCAATATTTTTGCTTCTTCCTAATTAGCAGCATTTTCAGCAAGAGTCCTAATTTCCCAATCAAATAGAATATATATATATATAATGATATAAGCAACATTAGTTTTTATATTCCAATATTTGCCCTTTATATATCCATTGACTTTTCACTTTGAAATGGGACACCTTAACATTTGTATAAAACAAGGGGAAGTTAGTGTTGTTGTAAAGGCATTTGGAGGATTTGTGTTTATTCCTATAAATCAAAGCATTGACCAGGCTTTCCTGAAGTTACCTTATACAGAAAGTGTCTAATGTTTAAAGGCTTAGCAGAAAGAGCTCACTGATCTTAAGTTCTAAGGGCTAATAGGGTTTTGAAGTGTGTGTTTAGCCCATATTAAGGCATGGTTGTGCCTTTGAAAGCTTTTAAGTCTTGTTCTTCTGTCGCGGCTTCTCCTAGCATGCGTTCTCACTTGAAAATTAGTTGTTTTGTTCTTATTTTTGTTTTGTGATATATCCATACTGTATTACATAATAATAGTCATAATCATCAACATCATAATTCCTCTCTATTATGGGTAAGATATATGTGTTAAAAAATAATTCATAGGCTGAGCCACACCCATGAGCAAATAATATATTGAAACTGAATGGTATAAATGTCTTTCATAGAGCTGCATAATATTTTCAGGGTATCTAACCACAGTTAAATAGGTGCTCTTATATCAAGTTTGATGAATTAGAGTCAATTTGCCTGCTCTCACGTGGTTCAGGCAAATGTTAGGTGACAATCTGTATCCTTTTGTTTTTACTGCTGACTTTAATCACTATTTCATACTGATATGTTTCCTCCATGTTGTGTATACCTCAGTTTTTAATTTCAGCATTATAATAACTTGAAAGATTTTGAGAGAATTTCTTTCTTTAGAAGCATGAAACTGTATAACAGGTTGATAATATACTTGTATGCTCTAATTAGTTTTGACAAATCCTAATTAGAATAGACCCAAGAAAAAAGACACTCATGAAAGAGCTCATTACTGTTTTATTAGTGTATCTAAAGACTGTGGAGAAGGGGATAAGGACTCTCGCATGCCTGCAAACTGTCAAATGCTCTGCTCTGTGAGTGACAGGACAAGTGAAAAGCAGACTGGATGGCTGATTCAAGTAGTTCCAAGAAAATTTCTCATTCTGATATCACAGTGCTGCAGAAGGGGTTGTTTACTGAACGAGAAAAAGAACACTTGACTTGAATTCTGTTTACAGAAGGGCTGCTTTCCTCTGAACTGGGAAAGTGAGATGGGACACTGTTTCAATTTTCTTACCTTCCATTGTGTTTATATAATGTGGATGGCATCACATGATTCCAGACACTCACGCCACTATTGTCTTGGGTTTTATCTAAAATTAAAAATACTGCAGCACGAAATATATCAACGAAACAGAGGTGTCATAAACCCAAAGTACCATGTAGCTTATCTGCCTCAGTCACCTCCCCGTGAGGACCTTATCCATCAGGCTCTATGTCCAAGTTTAAAACAGCCCTTTGCTTTTAACTCACACAGCAATACTAATGGAAACCCTATACGCATGACCACAGGACTGAAATGTGGGGTGTTTAACAGTTCCACAAGTTCCACCTATTTTAACAATTCTGTTTTGTTTTTTTTTTTCTCTCCAGTTAATTTCTACTCTTTCCACCTCTGATCATCTTTCCTCTAAACCACCTGCTGTCCACTTAATTTCTGCAATTAATCAGAAAGTAGCGTGCAGTGCCATGGTTAACATGAATCAAGCCTCTTCGCTGGAAGATTCCTGTAACAACTGGCAGTCAGCAACCGGGTTTTCTAAGCAAGACTCATCTCTCTACTTTCAGTCTGCTTCCCATAGTTCACCTCCCTCAATGTCTAAAATATCTTCTTCTGCATCAAAGAGTTGGCACTCCACTCCTCGATTGTCTGATAACGTACAAACACCAAACACAACACTCTATAGCCCTGGCTGTGTTTGCAAAATGAGAGGCTCCACCACATCCTCTGTTCCGGCAAGAAGTCCAAGTCTTTCCTCCAATCCTCTATGTTCAACTGAGATCCAAGGATCTTTAGCTCAGTCTATATCCCCCAGTTCTTCCAAAAGTTTGAATGCTCTGTCTCCTCTTCCTGTACATATAATAACACATTCATTATCTCCTAGCCCTAAACCTTTGTCTCCACCCTCTCTTTACAGCTCTTCTTCAACCATATGTAGTATAAATGAGACTTGCCCACAAGCATTATCCAGAGGAAATTCAGCCAAGTCAGGAGTCAAATCCCCTCTGCCAACCAGACTGACTCTCTTAACTGCTATTTTGAGATCAGGCTCCTCTCAGCGGAGGCCACTTTCTCCTGCTTCTTGTCCCACATTTTCCCCTAGCTCCCTTAGTTCCTCAACACTTGCAATCGATCAAAAGTTCAAAACAACTCCCCCAACCCCCAAGAAATCTGTTTCAAGCCCTCCTATAAGGCCAGATTCTCCCATCAAAGGGGATTATTGGCTTTCAGGATGGGCTCAGCATCTGCCTTTACCTTCCAAGCCTCTTCCCGACCCTCGAGCAAGGTCCCTTTCTCCTAAAAAGCACCCTCCCGTTCAGTCACTTTCTCCAGACTGCCAAAATTCTTTGTCATCCCCTATCTCCTCCTATAGAAGATCTGTTGCCTCTCCAGATTTGCAGTCTTCACTACCTCCTCCTTGTGCCCCAGCTCCCTCTTCCTTTGCATACCCCACCTCTCCTTCTGCAGAAGGGCTGAGCTATTCTGCCTCCAGGTCCCGGGTACCTCAGAAGTCTCAGAGAGTACACACTTACTCTCCCATCTTTACTTGCCGGTCATATCCTTTGCTTTCTTCTACCAGTCTTAGTGGTGCATTGTCTCCCCCTCCACAAAAACACTCATCTCCTTCCCCAAGCGTTTTGCACTCACCTTCTAGACCTAAATCAGATTCACTCCAAATATCTGCTCAGGAGACCAGTGCCTCCTCTCCTACCCCTTCTAACATCTCAAAGCAGTGGTCTCTCCCACGGCCTCACTCTACCCCACTGGTTCCACAAACTGGTAATATGAATTCCCATCCACTGCAATTCAATCCTTCATTAGTGCAAGCAAATTTTAGGTCTAACTCCTCCTCTCCGAGACCTGAGCATTCTGCCACCTCATCAGTGTTAAAGTGCAGATCTCCCATCTCAGACCAATCACCAGGCACACTGCCATCAAGACCCAGAGAGCTGACTTCACCACAGTCTTTTTCCCTGCCTCCTGACCATGACAACATCAAACCCAAGGTACCCTTGGTGCATGCTTATTTTATAATAGTTCTTTGTCCCTGTAGGAAGAAAATCACATCCATATTGCATAATACTAATAAAATAAATAGGATGTGGAAAAAATCTGGAAAAGGAACAGGTTTTGTATCAATAGTGAAGACAGTGAAAATGAAATCCTACCCTTCAAATTGCTAGCACTGTGTTCCGTATTGCAGAGAAGATGTTGTAGGAATCATTTAGCATAAAAAAGAAGATGCTTTATTCTTGAGTAAGATGATTTACTACTAAAGATGCATTTGTGTCCAGTGGCTCTGATGTACATTTGGTACACATATTTGTGAAGCTTGCCTAAAATCCTAGTGTATCAAAAATCAACCATGAAGAATGTTCTATTCACCCCATTCTAAAATAAATTCATATGTGTTCCCAGGGAAAGTAATAGAAGTGTGGTGATCTTAGGTGCATGGCTGAGCAAGAAGCACTTCAATCTAATTGATGTGAACTAGCTGTTCCACTGATAAGTGATTCCTAAGCTCCTCATCCTGCCTGTCCAGCTCACTTCCCAGGAGGCTTTCCTCATCCCAGCCACCCTGGGACTAGCCCAGAGGCGATAATGAGCTCAGCCTGAGCAAAAACTTTGTGGCCAAGGGCCAGCAAGGGAAGATGAGGACAGTGTCCTGCTTCTTCCCTTTCTTTTGTACTCCTCTGATCTTGTTGTGCCAGAGGATTAGTGGGAAAGAAAAGCCAGGCTTCCTACAGCCCATGCTACTGCAAATACAAAAGTCTCACACCTGGCAGATCAGCCATGCTCCTGCTGTTTGTCATCCACCCAAAGGCGGGAGAGCCATTGCAGAGTGAGAATAAGCAATGATGGCAATTGCTGCAGGAGGGCTTGGGAACCAGTCACACTGTAGATTTAAAGGCATATCTCAGGAAAGGGAGGGGAAGGGAATGGAAGGGAAAGCAGGGCAAGGCTATCCAAAAACATGCAGCAAGTAGGTGAAAACAAGAGGAACTGTTATGCAAAAGGAGGAGTTAGTTGCAGAAGGCACCAGAGCTGCAGGAGGCTTTCCAACCTCTTTTATCTTTGCACTCTGTGCTTCCCTTGTGCTGTGTTCCATTCCTCTAACTCATATCTGAGCTCTGTCCATCACACAAAGTCTATAATAATTTATTGATTTGCTCACAGCACAAAATTACAGCCTGGTCTGCTGGATCAAGTTGTGTCAGATGTGCTCCAAACAGCTTGGCCATGGCAGGGGTGACTTAAAAATGTTAATTGGAAATTAGAGGTTAAAATCAGCACAAAGTAGCAATTATCATGAATGGTTCTTTTAAAATCCAAACAAGCCAAGAGGAACCATTGAGCCAAGCAGAGCTGAACAGTGTTGTTACACCCTGTCAGTATTAGTTAATGAAACAAAAAGAGATACGAAATTGTAGAAATTCCAAGGGAAAAAAACCCTGAGACCAAACTGTAATGCATGACAAAGCCTGCAGATTGCAAAACAGTTGCAGTTCCTGCTACCTGGTGCATTGAGCACTGTGAAGTCTCTGGCAGTAAGGAAATTCTCTGCTTGTGACACAGAGCGTATATTTGCAGAGGTTGCTATACACCTTCTTTCTTTTTTACTGTCCCTTTTCTTACTAATTATGCTTTATCATGCAATATGGTGGCACTTTTGAAACTGCCCCACCATCCCATGGAGACTGGGAGAGTGTCCACCAGTAAAACAGACTTGGACCATGAGTCCAGTCTAATTTTTAATCACGCAGACAAAGCTGACTCAGTTGGAGATGTGGAAGACCTAAAATATCTACATCTAATGCAGCTGTGTGTTCAGTGCAGAAAAGGTCTCTCGTGGCTATAAAATGTGAGTCTGAGACTTCATCTACTGTTAATAATATTGTCCATTCAATCCCCCTACTGCTCTCACTTATTTTCATCCCAGGTTATGGTTTAACTCCATGAACTTTGCTGATGTGTTAATGGTAGCAGGCTGTCCTGTGATAGTCCAGCTTCAAATATCAGTATATTTCCAGAGATAAAAAAAAAAGTTTTGAGGAGAGACAATTTAAATATCCTAAGTAGCATTTAGGTCTCTTTTGTACTAATCAGTTCAACTTGATAACTAGACAAAAAGCAGAATGCTTCATCTGATGACTGTTGATGCATGACAAAATCTTTTCAGGTATGAATGTGCTAAGTGAACATCGAGGGAAAAAGACAGCATCTAGAAATGCTTGCCTTTTGTGTGTATAATTTGACATGTGCAATTTTTCAACCTTAATGTTGTTTCAACAATCATTGCAGCAACATTAAGACACTCATTAAACCAACATCTATTAAACCAGAATTTGGACATGAACCAATTAATGCAAATCAAAGGATAACCTGTTCATTTGTTTAACTGTTTGTATATGTATGTACAAGCATGTGCTTTCCCTTGGTTTGTATTTGTTAATTATTTAAAAATGGGAATGTTTTGCAAATTAATATAAACATAAATCCACAGATCCGTGTGAAGTGTCAGCTTTGGGTGACCATGCCCTCTCCCGAGACTTTGTAGATATTTTGTTGTGTCCTCATGAACCTAATGTAGCAAAATGAACAGTGAGACAGACTAGGGACAAATAAATTCTGAAGGAACAGTTTTTAGAATAACAACTTCTAGCTTTCTGGTTTGAAAAAGACTTTGTAGTGGTTTCATGGGGTATCACTCTTCCATATTCTTTAATTTTTCCTATTTGAATGTAGCTCAGGAATGCATATAGATCTATCCAAAACAGTTAGGGAACAAACTGACTTTAGCAACATGGAGCTCAGCACACTTGAAAACCTACCATAAAGCAGGAAAGAGTATTCATGAGTAGCTCTATGATACTATGCTTGGTCACTGATTTTAAGCCTTTATAGCACATATAGCACATGTCTAGCACGTTTTGCAATGCCTCATGGGTGTCTTAGGTGATCATTTGAACAAAAAACTCGGACATTTTCCCCTAAACTCCCCAGACTGGCATTTGCCCAAGCTCTGATGTTAGAATTGGTTTGCTTTTGGCTGTACCATGGTGCAGGCCAGCAGACCTAATTGTCCATGGCTGTTTAAAATTACTGCTAGATTCCTCTGAAGCAGATTATTAAATGTATTTAGGCACTGAAAAAATAATTTAAAAAAACATGAAATAATGTGTAAAGAAACATATTCATATAGATGAGAAACTGAATTATAGATTTCCCACTCATCTCAGACCTGCAAAAATAATGCATTGCTAACAGGTTCTACAGTATTTGGAAGTCATGAAGCACATGAAAGCAGTATAGAAACTTATACATTTTAACAGTCTGTTATGTCTTTGTTTAGTTCATATAATAGTACAACTAGCCTCAAAGTGACCATAGTTCTCTTTCCATATATGATGCACATTTCATCATATGTAAAAGCCTAGGTACTGGTGGAAACACTGTATTTCACATGTTCAATTACACAATTTTAGTTGGGTATCAATTATAATCAAACAAGGATACATTTTGTGAATATGCCTATTTTAATATTTGGAATTCGGTCTTCCATCTCAGAGATCAGTATGCTATTTTAGTTTAAAATAACTAAACATAAGTTTAGTTATGCATAACTAAACTTTTGCTTATAGTTTTTGTATATGCATAAATATATCTATGGAGCTATACAGTGTTGCTCTCCAAATGTTCAAAGGGCAGTATTCAACTCACATGACTTTTGACATTTGAAAGTTACATATCCAAGCACAATTTAGATGATTCTATTACAGCTAGTGCAGAGAGTATGGTATATTTAGAAGACTATTTTATTTTACCTTTCCATTTGCCTACTTTGGGATGGGATTAATTCTGTAGAAATGCCTATGATTATAAAAAGCATTAGTGTTGAGTGAATAAACTGAATGGTAGAATCACTAAATCTCATAGGAATTACTTTCCCATGCTCTAAAGCCCCTCCCACCAAAAAACAGAAAAAAATTTCAGTTCCAGAATTTGCATTCATCTGTTTTGTCAAGCTGTTCAATCAGTCTGATTGCTGTGATTACTGACTTCTTGAATGACTCATTCTCCAGTTTCCAATGAATGAAGTCAAAAGCAAACAATATTATGTATAGAAAATTAAAAGGTTGTGCCCTACACTATTTCAAGACAGGTGTGAGGATAAATTTCTTATCTGAGTTAAAGTTTTGCCCACTCATTGAGACCTTTACAGATATAAAGAAAATAAAAAGTATTTTTAAGAATGACCCAAAGTGCAACTTGTTGTTTCAGACTGTTATCTCATAATCACGATTATTTACTGTTGCAGGTAATGGTACATTAAAAACCTGACCTGGTTAACAAATAACTTTATTTTTGGCTGTCATAGAAGTAATCAATCACTAAAATTGTTTGAACTAAATTGAACTAAAATCAATCACTTAAAAGTCTATTGTGTGAATTTATGACTTTTTTTGTCAGATTTTTGCCTAAAAGGGAACAATGTAGCAAATCTCTATTTAATATAAAAATAATAGTGACTATAACAATAACATACTACTACTACTAATAATAATAGAAATTCTAACAGTCATGTGATTAAGAATCCTACCTCTTGAACTCCTGTAAGTATAGAAGAATCTCATCAATCTTTCAAAAATTACTAAATTCAGCCTCTATATTTGTAAATAAAATGTAAAAAATATGGTTTGTAAAGATTTAAAAATATAAATTATTTGAAAATAATAATTTTTAAGGTTAATCTTAGAATTTTTATACCCAAACCATACATTTTGTTTTGGTTACCAGTTCTGTTAGCTTTGTTAGATTGTGCAAGTTCCTATACTTATTTTGTTTGGGTGGTAGAGTTATTTATTCAGGAGATGAAAAGCTGCATGAAGATTTAAATGATCTATCCACTCGAACAAGCAATTTAATATTTGAAGGATCATAATCAGTCTCATGAGAGCCAATCACAGGAATCCCTCTGATTTCACGGTTCAGGATTGCACCACTCAGCAACTGTTGTTGAGGTCGATGTAATGACAAAATTAGCTGTACATTTTCATATCAAATCACAAGAAAACTTGGAAAAAGTTTACAGCCTCCCCTGGTATTCATTTAAGGGTGTTAGTCAGCAGAAAGTGGTTACACTTGCTTTGGAAGCTATGAGGTAGAGGGAATTTGTTTTGTCCTACTTCATTCTTAAGAGCAAAACATGTCCATTACTGGACTTTGAAACCTAAACAGAAATAATAGATATTTTTAAGAAATAGCTTTCCGAGGAAATATGCTAGCATTGTTTTGTTGCAATGTATCTGCAAGATGATTGTAATTGTCTTTCATTCTGTCATACCTTTCCCCTCCCTTCTCTCTCTCTTCTACCCTGTTTTTCTTCTCTTCCTGCTTTCTGATTTACCCCTTTAGCAGTACAAGATCAAGACAAGCTACAAGGCATTTGCAGCAATCCCTACAAACACATTGCTTATGGAACAGAAGGTTAGTGTTTAATAATAGACATGGGCATTGCATCTCAAATTGTATATTTGAGACATTCAACTCCGTGTACAGATTCTGACATTTCTGTTGGGGGATACTGCAGGGTATAAATTCTGGGAACTAACTACTCAGGATTACAATTCCAGCCATTTTTCAGGGTCAACCACTTTCACTGAAGATCAAAGACTTCACTAATCTGAATTTCTGAAAATCAATTTACTATAAAAAAGGAAAAAATCCCAGTGTCCTAAAGGAATTGTCTAATAAGGGAACATCTCAGAATCTTTTTGTTTTGTTATTGGAAAGTTTCTGAAGTTGTGATGTTCTGGGACCTGACAATCAGCAGACCTTGGTCAGTTAATGATTTTTGGACAGCTGTGCTTATACCCGTAAATTTAACATATAACATACATATAACAAAATATGCAATTATGACCTGCTGTCTTGTTGAACTGTAAGAGCCATACTGGCCTCTGTTAACTTCCATTCTTCCTGAACACTGTAAGAGCTAGCCAGTGGGCCATTCCCAGTATGTAGTTTGTGGTAACAACCATTTTCTGTAGGACAGGCAGATAGATTCAAGCCCCAGACTTCAGTGTGTTGATTTACAACCAAAGTCACAGTCAACAAAGGCTGGGCTGTATAGTCTTATTTAGACAATTCAACTTGGAAAGTCAATTGAAAATCTGAGCTTTGCATGAAGGGTTCAAAAATACCCATTCAAAATACCATTTATTTTAAAAACATTTTTCCCAAATTATTTTTTCTCAAAATAATAGCCATGTTTAACAAAAATTTTCTCTGATGATCAATGAGCTAAATATCTTGCATGTTTAAAGGCACGCTAATCGTGCTAACATCCAGTTTGTAGCTTTATGAGAAAAAGCTTTCCATTCAGGACCTAGCTGAGGAAATTAGCCTCTGATTAATTTCTTTAAGCATTCCTGACTACACATCTAAATATTTATAATTCACATATACAGCTCAGTTGATTTCACTAGTAGTTTAAAAAGCCTAAAATTATTGGTTAGGGTGAACTTAACTATGTACAAAATTTGAAGATGATAATTTTTCCTTGAAGTTTTACTGTTTGTGATCTAGTAATCGTCAGTTAAGTGCTATAAATCAGATTCTTTTTCAGAAAAAAAAGAGACATTCTTTCTTTCTTCATATTTCTTTTCCAATATTCTTTTGATCTTGAATGATTTTTTTAATCCTTTGCATAAAACCTGATTCTTCCCTTACTTAAATCTTGAATGCACTAATGAAGGTTATGTTTGCTTTAGCTTGCAATGTGGTGCAATAAAAACAGCTCTGTAAAGGAAAATATCTGATGCAGGAGAGTCTACACCCCTACAGAATGTATTTTGGGAGGGTTTTGTTTGAGCAGAAAGCCTGTTAGCGAGTGGAAAAATTTGGTGGACTCCTGAAGTAGCACTTCATGGTTGACTTCACCTGATAGGCACTGTTTGTGCACTTTTAGACTGCACCACTCTGCAACCCAAGCCAGGTTGGTGACACTGAGCAGGACACTCACTCTAAGATCACACTCCTGATGTGAACTACTGGTTTATGTCAGCTGTCTTCACTTTTCCATAAGAAAATGGATTTCTTGTGGTGGTCTTGCTGGTGCTCTCTGGGGCATTGACTCACAACCTGCATCTTACTTATCCCCAGTACTTAAAACTGATTTGTGCAATCTAATGCCAGCATCTGTAGAAAAAGTAGCAACTCAAAAGTTATCTGTGTTTAGACAGACTTTTGTTTGCCCACTGATTTACTGAAATCGTAGCCTTGGTGTATCCTTCAGTAGTGAAAGCGGTCATGCAGTACTAATAAGAAATCAATTCTCTGCTGTAGGATTTGCCTTCAGGAGAGACTCTTTACTAAGTAACTGTATGAGTGTATGTTTCAGCATTGCCCGAGTACATGCTTTCTCCTGTCTTAGCAGCTGCTGCACATCAATAGGAGATGGTTATCTATAATTCCTAATTGTAGTGCTCTTACACTAGTCCCGTTGTGTTAGCTGATAAGAGTTTAGAGTATGACTCCTTTGAGAAAGCATGGAGTAGTTACATGGCACATTTGGGCCCCATTGTACCAAGCCTTAATATCCAAGTATTTTCAAAAGTGTTGGGTGGGGAACTCATGATACATTCTAGCTCAACAACAGTAATTATGTTGTTCTCATTTTATGCAACGTGTTTTCTACACAGCATTAAAACCAGTGAGATGTAGGACAAGATTTTAACTGCATAAGTGATGTTTTATTAACATTAAAATAATTATTATATTATTAGAAATTCAACATAATTTTATATACATTTTTTAGGGTAAGGTGCTAAAGAAGTGTTTTGCTATGTGATTAAATTAGAAATGCACATTGTCAGAAGTCAGCTTTTTCCCACTTGGCGAGTAATTATATTACTTAATTTAAGTGGTCATGAGAAATAAAATGAGTCAAAATTGTGTTGTGGGTGATCTTAGTAACAATCCATCTGCAGTATTAACTAGGTCCCATGACAGAAAACTGCCATGCATGTGCCATGTAAGGTACAATGATTTGCCTGCCTCTAAATTTTCTCTTGGTGTCTAACTTTCTTTCTCAAGTTTTCTTTTATGTTTGTGTAGATGCTTTAATTTAAACCGTCATTTTTCAATCTCTGCTTATGAAACCATTAGGCTGTCATCACCTTGATGTTTTTTCTAGAACATCTTCTTCTTATCCTCCAGTACTCTTATTCAAAGGGAGTTGTTCAAGTATGTGCCCATTAGTAGAGAAGAAAAGGCTCATTGGCTTATATATGCGTATCCTTCGAGAAACCCAGAAGTGGCTTAACCTCATCAAATCTCCTCACTGGCAAACTTCCCAGCTGTTTGAGTTTGTATGAACCTGATGTTTCCCACATCACCTGTTCTCTGCTCAGATCAAGCGCAATCCAGGATATCTCTTGGAAGATTGGGCTGTCACTTCCTTCACAGCCAGAAGAACAAGACTTGTTTTTAAGGGACTTAACCCTCAGCATGGCCAGGGTCTGTCAGGGAGCAGCAAGAGGGAGTTGCTCTGCAGAGAGCTCAGATGGCAGCAAAGATGGCAGGACAATGTGCTCGCCAGCAAGAGCACAGCTCCACAGTGCCTGAGCAAGGATGCTGATGATAATGAGCTGATGATAACCAGGGTCAGTCAGCAGTGCCATGACAGCCACAAAACCCAGAGCTTTGAAGCAGGTCCACAGGCTGTGATACTGAACTCTTCAGCCCAGCAGATGACAAGATCCACTGGCCAGAAGAGGAAGCTGAACAAGTTTTATATAGGCATAAGGCAAAAAATTGACAGAAAGCATTAATTAAACATTAGAAAAAAATTACTGGAGACTAAATAGGCTTTTTATCACAAAAATTGAAAAATCAAGACAGGCCAATTTTCTGGCTCCTCATATTTCAGATAGTCCTGTGGTTTAAAGACGTCATACTAGGTGAGCACTGTCATTCCTTCTAGCCTTATTAACACTGAGACAGTGAGTCACCCTTCTGCAGTTACTCTTGTGTAGGTTCTACAATTATATGGATGTGATCACAGTTTAATTCAAAATTTGCTTCTGAATTGGGTATTATTTAAAAAGTAATGTGTCTGTTATTTAGAGGTTGTATTTATCAAATATCTACTACAATGTCTTTCAGTCAAAATGGGTAGATGAAGAGTTTATTTCCAGGAACTACAGAAAAATTAATAATTCTAAATACCTCATGTTAAGAAAGAAAGGCAATAATTTGTGCAGTTGTAGAGTGATAAAGCGCCTTGTTTGTCTGTAGTAATAACCAAATGTGCCAATATAGGAGTGGCATATGAACTCCTTCTTTCTTTCAAGGGCCTTGAAAATAGTCTCTTAAAACAAGTCCAAATTAATCTTCAGAATTGTGTAAAATTTCAGGTGTAACCCAAAATCTGTTGTAGGCTTTGGATTTACAAACCAAAAAAGTCTTCTCTTAACAATTCAGTGGTCTTTGGTCTATAGCAAGGTCTGTGCAGGGGAGTATGGGTTTGCTGTATTTGCCCAGCTACACATCCCCTCTACATACTGATTGGGGTAAATTTCTCTTGTCTGAGCATCACTTTGGTGGAAAGGAAACATGGACATACAGACTTGGCACTGCAAATATTCTGCCCAGACTTCCCTCAACCTGAAATGAGGATGAAGTGGGGCACAAGTGTTACAGCCCAGGATGATGGAATGTGTCATGAAACAAACCTGCTTCACAGCTGAGGCTTATCCCACACTTACCAAGTCTTCTGAAAAACACTAGGTGTGACTGGCTATGGATGAAAGAGGTGCAAATGTTGTCTCATCTGGATTGCATTTATCAACTCATTACAAGCAGACAACAATAATTTCAATTCTACGTAAATGTACATAAAGTAAAACAGTCTTTCCATATTTTGCTACACTTGGAAAATTCCAAAGACCTGGTAACTGCATCCCATCACTTACAAAAACAGACTATAGGCAGTGCAGCATATTCTCCTCATGGAAGAAAAAAATAAAAAAGGTGTTTTCCTCTGCATGCAGAAGGAAAAAGAGGGTACATTGGGTTTTGGGTTTCGTTGTTTTTGTTTTTTTTTTTAATGAAAAGGAAGAAATGCAACTGAGGAAATATGGCAGCATTCAGCTACATTGAAGACCGAGCTTTAAGTTCTTGCCTTTAGGAAACTCTTAGTTATTGTATTATCAAAAATCCATTGCTATAGGAACTGGTCATGGCAGATGCAGATACAGGTTGCTCCTTGAAATCATACAGCAGGAACCTGGAAGCTAATTTTTCTCACTCTCAGATGACTGACCTAACTGCTAGACAATTGGCTATTTTTAGGCATGTCAGAACTTTCTGGACTTGGAAAGCATTTCTGACAAGACTTTGTTGAGAATATTTTGATAAAAATAGATTTTAATTTTCCCCAAATAGTTCTAGTGTGGACTTACTAGGTGAATTTCTTGCATCCAGGTTATGTGTTCACATCAAAGTGTTTCTTAAGGCTAGAGACAAATACCTCATGGTAAGAAAGAAAGCCAATAATTTCTGCAGTTGTAGGACTAAATAAAAGACCTAGTTTGTCTCTAATAATAACCAAATATGCCAGTATAGGAGCAGCCTATGAGCTGACTCATTTTTAAAGAGGTGAAAGAATGAATGAAATTAAATTAATTGGTTTGAAGATTAAAATTTTCTTTCCCAGAGGTACAGAAATGGAGAACACTGCAGCTTTTTCTAGCGTGGCTCCTGCATGATGGTTGTATCTCAGAGGGACTGTGGAGAGCACAGACCTTGGTGCTGTGCTCACCTGAATTCCTTAGTCACTGAAGGCTCCAAAATGGAAAGGTATTTGTGAACTCAGTTTCTGAAACTGATAGATTCTTCGATTAGCCAGTCTTTGTTCTGAATAGGGCCTTTGGGTGTACCTGTAATTCCTCTGTAAAGATTTCCCCCAGTCTTCAGCATAGTTGTTTCTTATCCTTGATTTTGTTCACCCACTATTCTGGTGAAGTGAATATGAAAGAGAAAAATGTAGTTTTTTTCTTTACAGTCTCTTTATTATGTTTATTATCTGTATGGTTCCTTGGGGGTTTTGAGAAGCTTAGATATTTCCCCATTCCAAACCCATGACTGATTATAAGTTTTCCCTTTTCCTAACTCACATTCAAACTCATCATCCCTCTACATCATGCTGCTTTGTCAATCCTGACCCTAATAGGTACTGAAATAACTCTTCTACTTAATTTTATTGCTTATTGAACCAGAGGCACTGTATTTGAGTGCAGTGCTGAGCTCTCTTTGGCTAAGCCGTCCTCTTCAACAGGACTGTCTGTCTTTTTGAAACTCTAGCTGGGTGACAGTGATGAGACTTCAGAGATGAGAAAGACTATTTATCCTTTCATGGTCTGTCTTGGGATAAGATTACATTAATTTCTGTCTATCAAAGTGAATCACTTTTACTTTTTACCTTTTGAACTACAACTACTCCAAGGCCAACACATTTGTCAAGAGATAGAGAGGAAGGAATAAATGTTTGGAAAGCAGCTACTTTTAATTTTAGTTGAAGACATGACATTCTATAAATGTGCTTTTGTGCAAGATCATTTGTGGGTGGTATTACAATAATATTAAAAGTAAATTGTCATTGACTTTTCGCTTAGGTGTACACAGATGTATGCTGCCAGTAGCTGGACTTTGGAAAGAAATCAAATGTGGTCAGCAAAGTAAAACTCAGAAATAAGTATACTTGTTTTCTTTTTTATTTTTTAAACATCCTGACATTTCCATCACAGGTTCACATATGTCTCCTGTATTTGGCAGCCCTCATACCCACCTCAGTGGGACCAGTCCATTCATGCAGAATCTCATATGCATGAAAAAGGGCTTTACTGGAATGCTCTTTTTTTCTCTTATACTTAAAAAACCCCCCAAAAAACAAAATGAAAAAACATAAATGTGTTAAACAAATAAACTCCACAAACCCTGCCGTTCCCTTCCCTGTCGTCCAGCTTCAGCAGACACATCAGCAGGCTGCCAGAATAATTTTTGGTCTCAGCACGGCATCTATTTGAAAATCACTTCCAAGCAAAAACAGGTGATGGCAGGGAGAATGTGCTTCACAGATGCTGGATGAAGATGAAAGGGGAACTGAGCAGTGGATTTTGGCTTTTGAGGGTGCTTTGTGACCCTTATAAAGTGAAGGGATCGGCAAACTGATTTCCACTGTTCTCAAACCTGCTCCAAGTAATGGTATAGGAACGTGTGCAATATAGCCAAACACAGGAAGCAGGTTTAGAGAGATTGCATACCAGCTTAGTGTGAGATCACAAATGGAGTATGAACATATTTTGCTTCATGCATTTCTGATTTCAGGCTAAAACCCAAGAATGGCAAATGCCATTTTTTTTTGCAAGGTAAAATTACCATCCTCTTTAAACAGGAGACACTTTTTACAGAAAACATCTACTGAAGGAAAAGAAAGGGTCTCCTGTGTGTTTGGGTCCCTGCCTTGTCCACCTGCTCACAGGTGGTGGCTCTCTGTTGGCATGCCCCCAGCACTTTGGTGGCATGCAGTGCACACTCACCGTGTCACATTTACTGTGAAGGAGGGGGCATTGTCGAAGGAGAAGACGATTTGAACTGGTAGTTTCTGATTTTCCTGAAGTGGAGATGATTCACCCTACTTGAGTGCTCTCTTCTCTGTAAACCCATATTTACATTCTAAATAAGGTTTTGGTAACCTAAAGAACATCACTAGGCCTGTAATTTCTTTTCTTTTCCATCTTTCCATGGTGAAAGTGCCACCTTTGGAAACAGAGTATCAGAAAAGTGTATATTTGTTTGGTTTTCAGAATTTTCAACTCAGTATCACACCAATGCCTCTTGAATTGCAGGCATTAGAAGAGCCGACCAAGCCTGCTAGTGTGACTGAAGGCACTGCTTTGGACACTCATTCAGAGGTAGTGATGTTATTTATCTCTCAGATCTCTATTTGAAAGCAAAAAGCAAAGTTTAACTGAGTGATCCATCCTCCCTTTTCAGATGTGCTCCCCTGCCCAGCTCAGACAACAAACAGAAGAGTTGTGTGCTGTCATTGATCAAGTCCTGCAGGACCCCTTGACTATGGTAACCCATCAGGATGTGAAATGGACTTATTCTCTTCCTTTCCTATTGTCTCTTGCCATTAATATGTTCATTCTCTGTTGAAAATAATTTTCCAGCGCCGGTGTGAGTCTTCGCCAAGTTTTCTGCAGATGAGCACAGAGTCAGATGTTGGCAAGGTAGGTGAATAAACCCATGTCCACAGCAAGGGCTCTTTTCCAGTAATTACAGAGGCAGGCAAAATCAGTAGACAGTAGAGACTGCTGCAATAGTAAAGCCAATGGCAACTCAAAGCTGCAGCTGAGAAATGCAACATCAAAAGTGTTTGGTGGTTAAAAAAGCGTGGAAAGACAGAACTGAAGCCCTGGCGTCAGTGCAGTCATTGCTGCAGGACATTTTCCTGAAGTCAGAAGGAGATATATTATGAAAGAGAAAGAGCCATGTGGCAGGTTTCTGGCCTTCTCCCAGATTTCATCCCATCCATGTGTCCTTACTAAGAAGCAATCAACTTTTCTAGCTTTGATGGCTGGTAGCATCTTTCAAAACATAGGGTTTTTTTCAAGTTCATTATTTATTTTCAAATAATGGGAGTATTAAATTAATAATTGGACTTGCTCTGAAGTTCTGATTTAATTTTAAGTGTCACCCCTTCCAGAAGAAGGATATCTGCAACATCTCTTTCTCCTGGATGACTAGGAAATAGGTAGTGAGAGGCAGGGTTAATTCAGTATTTCTAATCTTCTGTTTTCATTAAGTTATAATGATATGCCTTCTGGGTTCAGAAGGATGGATAACCAAGGGAAGATCTTGTATTCAGCTGGCTCCAGGAAAATTTAAGTTACTTGTCATAGCTATAGAAAAGTGAAAATGGCGGAAATTCAACTAAAAATGGGAGGAAAAGAATTTCTGGCAGATGAACATGTCAAAAAGTTAATCCATTCAAAATATCCTGCTGAATGTCCAGCCCACCATGCAAGAATAAGGCACAGGTCCAGAATTTCTCAGTGGTAGTACTGAATATACAATTCAAATTAAATTTTGGTTTTTGAAATTACTTCTGTCAATCAGCATGCAGTGGTGAATTGGACCCCAAGAGGCTGAAAGACAGAAATGTGATAGCAGAAGAAGGATGGGCAGACAGTGTTATTGAGCGTGTTTTCCAATACCTGAAGAATCCTGGGGTGGTTAAAATGCTGCTACCAAGCTGAGTTAGAGTATCCAAAAACCACTTCCTTGGCAATTGAGAATAGAAGGCATCTTTTAATAGTCATGAAATCAAATAAAGGGAGGTAAGAGGTGAGCTTTACAGGATGTAGCATAGGCACCAAGATAAAAGTGGTGAGGATCTCAGAATGAAGTCAAAAAGTGCTTAATGGAGGGTAAAAGAAGGTCATAGACATGGAAGAAAAAAGAGCTGATGAGTTGGAATTGTTATGGATTAATCAAATTATAGCAAATTCTTACAAATGAAAACCTGGAGAGGTTATATTTTGTATTTTGTGAGCAAATGCAACTTCAATGTCATGGGGCAAGGTAAGCTGTGGCTATCTAATAGCAAACATTTTTAATGAGAGTTCTCATATAATATGCCATCCTCAATAGAGCAGGATCAATGATTTTGAGGGGTAAGATTAAGCAGTATTTTCTGTAATAAACATACAAGCGAAACTTAAATATGCCTTAGCCTTATGTATGCTGTGAATCTTTCTGGAAAACTTAAGTTTTCCTGAATTTGAGTAATTAATGCATTCTCAGAATGTTGAAAATCTCTTAGAGTTACTGTTCAGAGTAACTAAATATATTGATTATATATCTATTTGTTTTTATACAAGATGTCAGCAACACTGCAGAGAGCAGCTGGGCGTGAAACCAGATATGTAAGTACTTTTACAATTCCTCTGTATTATGCATACAAAAATGCTTACTTTGTTTGTTCATAAACAATCCTGGGTGAGTCTGAACAAGCATCTACTTGTGATATCAGATGTTGAGTAGTATAGACAAGCTGGCATTTGATACTTGAGGTGTCTTCCCACTGTAGTAAATCCATCCTGGCTGGAGTCTCTTCCCTGCTGTGTCTGTTGATAATTTTACCTGTGTGAATATGATGTTAAAATAAATTCCCTTACACACTTCTTTGTTGTTGTTTCCTTCAAGCCTGGGGCAAGAGTTCAGCTGTTTGGTAAACAGACTGTTTATTATGGGTGCTGAAGGATGCATTTCTTTGGACTCAGCCTGCACTGTAGGGGACTTGCTTTGGTAGAAGTCCTGTAGTTCTTGTTTATCTTTCAGAATCTGGGGTTGATCCAAACTTTTCTTTCCAAGATACAGAGCTGGCTGAAAACCCACAGTTTAGATGAATTGAAGCTCTTTGTCATGTACACACACATTCCAACATATGATGAAAATATCTATACTGAGTCATTTGTTCAATTATTGAAACATTAAACCCAATTAACATTTTAATTCTCTCTAGCATACACAGTTACTGCAGGTTCCACATTTTACTTGCAGCTCTTTTAGTCATGTGGTGAGAAATATGAGCTTACTATTCATCATTCAGCGTTTCTATTGAACCGCAAATCAAAGCAGTGCTGGCGAAGCAACAGAGGTCTCCCAGTTTTATGCCAGCACAATGCTTGACTGATCAATTCAATTTTGCTTCCTGAATGTGGCAGTATGCATATTTTGTTGCATACTGTGATTTTTGCTTGACAGATTGTGCTGGCTCATACTAATTAGGAAGAATATCAGAGGAGAGCTTCTTAATGAAATAAAAGAGTGTGCTTCAGAGGTAGTCTTTGAGAACAGAGTGTATTTAATAACACTCCAGTGCAAATCTCCAGCTCCCAAAACTGGAATATGGACAAAAACCATAAATTCAGGCATCCAGCTTAGGGAAGCCTAGGGATGGAAAATCACCCTTACAAACACTTTTTTTTCTGTTTCCACCAGAACTTTCTAGACAAATGAAACAAACCAACATTTAAAAATATGTTTGGGAGTAACACAGAGGTTTATTGGAAGGCTATTTTTTCCTAAAAATTGTACAGGTGTGTTGAATTTTTTGTGTGTCAGGAGACAGACTGGGGTCCCCAGGCTGGGCTGTGGTGCCTGAACTCGATGGGCCCAGCCTCTCCTGTACTCTTCCATTGCTGTACTCAGCAGCAAAGTCTCCTGAGGGATGGATCAGGTGTCTGTAATAGCATAGGTCATCACAGCTCTTCCTCCTCTCTTGCTCTGCTTCCTTAGTAGGATATAAAAAAGCAATTTCTGCCCCAGATAATAGTCCAGGCAGTGGTTTGTCCTCTGGCCATTAGGGAAAGGACACACAGAAGAGGATTTCCATAGAGTTATTTTCTTTTTGTATTTACAATATCTAATATAGAGACGCTTGTCAAAATGCTGCTTTGAGGGCATTTTTGGTTAAAAGAGGAGCTTAAATTTGTTTATGAGTAATGCTAAAGTATTATTTATAACCACCACATGTAAAGGTGTATGTATGCACACATGGTAGTATTGCTAATTACTTCAGTAGGTTATATAGAGTAGTAGATTATAGATGTATGTTGAAATAGCCTGCCATTTAAAAATTAAAATGTTATAGATTTGCCTTAGCCTGAGTTACTTTTTATCTTCTCATGAACTGCAGAATCTTTTAAGGATGTAAGTGATGGTACAAACAGCAAGGGAGTGTATAGAATATGTGAAAACTAACTTAAGTTTACACCTGACAAACCTTCAGTTTATAGCTGACAACTAAGTACTGCAGTTGTAATTTAACAACTTTTAAAAATGTATGGGTTTTGATAAGATTCCATTCATTGTTTAGTAATAATGCATCTCTGTTTGCTTTAGGGATGATACCACTGACTTTTAATAATAATGATTCTCTAGATAAGAATTTCTCATGATTAACTGGAAAAATGAATGTATATATTATTGACATGTATGCTTAAGTAGAATTGTTCTGGTTCTCTGCAAAGTGAGAAAAGGTTGAGAAGATACTCAGCCCAGTACTATTCATAATATTAATAACATTGATGCTGCAAATAGACAACAGCAGGCTCAGAAAAATAAGATTTAAATTTCAAGATTAGATCAAGATGAGAAAGGGAAATTCTGTTGCACTTGGAAAAAAGAATCCCTAAAATATTAACAGGCATTTGATTATATCTACAAATAAACTGGAAATGAGAATGTTTTATATTCTTTCATACCATTGCATCAGTGGGAAAAGCTTCTGTAGCTAAGCTAAGCCTAGTGCTGTACCTGGATTTTTTCTGTCATCATTATAATCACAAAGATATTGCATGTAATACTGTATATATTCATCTTTTTTGCAGGCCAACCTTTACAAATCGGTGCCTATAGTAACTGAGAGTCAGCTGGTATGTATAGCACACCTGTGATACACTGTTTTGCAAAATTTGCACAAGCACAAACCTTTATTAATTATTTGCTTTCTTAGTCCTTTGAAAAAACCTCCAGTCAGTCTATTTTTACAAAGCTACATTGCTTCTGTAGGGCTGTATTGTTTTTTTTCTGCACTGAATACCCACCTGTTTTAAGTAGCTATAAATCCTGACACTAAATGTAAACCCATGGGCCAAATGCCAAACTACAGAGTCATGTTGAATCTTGAGGTGTATGACAGCACTAGAGCCAGCTGCTGCTTCTTGGACTCTTTCAGTATTCCACTTGTACAATTTTGTTTAAATGCAAAAATATTCTAGCATCTATTTCCTTCTTACACTCTGTTTTACGTCAAAGCTGCTTTAACAAGTGAAAAGCATGGGTAAGATCAAGTAAGAAAGGGAGATTATATATCAGATATCCATTTTAGCTCTTTCACAATTTCATCTTGTTGGAGCCAAAATTTCTGAAGAATAGTCAAGAGGAGAAATCATGGAGCCTGCCCAACTGACAGTGACCACTAATGAATGCTTAGGAAAAAAGGGAGATGTGGATGAGAATTTTTTCCCTTGTATTTCAGCTAATGGAATCTTAGGGACTTCCTGAATAAATTTCTTCTCCTAGCAATCTTTGACTATATCTTCTTCCATGATTTTTTCCAGTTTCTTTTTGAATTTTGTTATATTTTTGTCTTTATAACATTCTCTAGCATTAGGCTTTACTTTTAAATTGTGCATGGTGCAAAATAGTACTTTATTCCTTTGTTTTAAACCTATGACTTGACCTCAGTTCTTGTACTGAAATAGCAAATAATTTTGCTTCCTTCACTTTCTAAATAACATCAATTTTTTTCTAGATATTAACAATAATACCTAGACCTAACACTACCAGTCATCCCTGTTTCATGCAGAAAATTAAAAATTGCTTGGTCACTCTTTGAAAAATATGGATACTGTCCTGTATCACTGATGATCCTTCTTGCCCTTTTCTGTATCTTTTTCAGGTTTTTGTTTTTGAGACTGGGAGACTAAAACCATAAACTGCTCTTGTATAGCTCTGAATACAGAACTTTCTATTTACATGAGGGTGTGATAAGGTCTTTTATTGCTGTTTCTACTCCTTTCTTAACAATTTATAGTACTTTATTTAGTTCTTCTTACTTGTATTGAGCAGCAAGCCAATGTTTGCACAGAACTGTACACAATAATGTCAAGATATATTTCCTGAGTAGTGAGAGCTGGCTTCTCAGCTAATTAGTTCATTGGTGCATGAGCATGAGCAAATTTAGGATGTAGTTTAGTTTTTTGCTGTGAAATATATCAATGCTGAATTCAGTTATCTTTCACCTGCCTTTTATCATTCATTCACTCTGTATTGTAAGATCTCTCTTTAACTCTTTGCACCAATATTTTTAGTCCCCTAATTAGTATTACCAGCAAACTTTGTCACCTTACCAGACTTTTTTAAAAAAAAATCTGATTTGTATCCATAATTCAAAGCCCAGATTCCCAAGCAGATCTCTGAGGGACTCTGTTTGTGGCTTGTTCCAGCCCTGTGGACAGGGACACTGTTAACTAGACCACGTTGCTCCATCCAACCTGACCAGGGTTGGGGCATCCACAACTTCTCTGGGCAGCCTGTTCCAGCGCCTCACCACTCTCACAGTAGCTAACTTCTTCCTAATACCTAATCTAAACCTGCCCTCTTTCAGTTTCAAGCAAATCTCCCTTGTTCTGTCACTGATGGATGGGATTGCAACTGGGACCTGACCCACCAGTTTCAGCAAGATCTCAGGGGCAACCACTGTCATAATAACAGGGGAGAAAATTAGAGGTGAACGTGCCCATAAATCTGCCAACATTCAGTCTTCTGGCTTTTCAGGCAGATTTTATGCAAGGATCGTTCTCATGCAAAATACCTTCATTTCCTGAGGGAGGGTGGCCCTTGTCCATGCTGCCTGTAGAGAGGGCCCCAGCCCAGTCTGTAGCTTATTTCTAACTGTGCACTTGTGCTGACCTGTGCCAAACCCATGCCAGAGAATGCCCTGGCTGTGGGTCAGTATCACTGATTATGGATCAGCTCTGGAACTTGTGCTTTGGCCCTGTGTAATTTGCTGAAAGTTCTGTACAGATACGATGGCAGCCCAGTGCTACCATAACAGTGTTTACCATTTTTTGATGTTGTTGTAGGAAGACCAACAGTTTCCTTGGCAAAACATAGTTTTAGATTGTTTCTCAGCATGTCAGCTGTAACATTTGTCATCAAAGAAAGAGTTCAAGTTCTTAGTTTTGGATCAAAGATTTTATATAGCTTGTCAGGGTGCTAATAAAATGTTTAGAATTCTGGTTGCTGGCTGATATCTGTCACTCTGTTAGCAGAGTCAGACCTAAACATATGACTCAGTCAGCACTTGAGTACACAATGTTGTTTAGAAAATGCTTCCTTAAAAGCATTTCTGCAGCATGCTTTTGGAAGAAGTTTCTGACAAAAGGAGAGTAGCTTATATTTGATGATTTCAGGTACCACAATGGGCTTTTAATTGCATGGTTACATGGTGTGGAGGAGTGCCAGAAGGCCACGTGTCCTTTGTCTGCATAATAATGAATTGATAACAACTGTACCCTTCTTTTTAAATTTATATTTATCTTTATGATGAAATCCAGACATTTTACGGATGCTTTTCAGAAATGTTGATAGAAAAATAAGTATCTTTTGGTGAATCCTACAAAGATATAGTAATGAACTATGGACTATAAACTCATTAAATAAGCACTCTATCTTTGAAAAAGTTGATCTTTAAGTATTCTTAAGTGTTATTAAGTATACATGTTTCTTTGTAGTGAAAACGTTTTTGAGGTAGCTTGACAGTTACTATTCTTTAAAAAAATTAGTATCACTTCATGGCTGATTTTTTTGCTTTCAGTTGAATATTTTTCTTACTTGATGAGACAAATGATAGGACCCCAATCTGTGGAGAGGAGGGAGAGTAGAAAACACAGATCGAAGGGAAGATATTTTGCTCCCTGGGCCTTGCTCTGCCCAGGTGTATTGTGCTCCTGCCTGCCTCTGGTGCCTTCACCTCAGATCCTGGGCTATGCTCTGTGCTTTCTCAGGGCAGGAGCAGAGCACAAATCTCCCTCTGCACTCTCCCTTCCAATGGACATCCCTCTTGCCTTGTCCTTGCTGGGCGCCTGCAGATCTTGTTTTAAGGTGATCCATGACTCAGTTTACGTGCTGTGTCCAGCAATCTCATCTGCATCATTTTAAGCTTGCTTTCATAGTAAGCTTCTCCTTTTCCAGACTGATGAAGTGTATTGCTCTTATAGATAGACAGCATGGTGTTATTAGGTATACATGTTTCTTTTATAGATGTAATCTAATATCACTAATCTAATAGTGAATCAAGTTTCTTCTCTGCATTTTTATACCTGGCTGGATACTGAGCGTGGGGAGCTGTGACAACATTTATTTCTCAGACCCAGCTGGGTAAGTTGCCCCTCAGTGCTGCAACTGCCAAAGGAGCTCAACAGCAGTCCTGTTCTTACCTACATAAGTTGTGACAGAGACAACTTATTTTCTAACAGAGGAGAATACAACTGACTCATTTGAAAGTTTAAATTCAATCACAGATCTTCAAAGACTTGACTACTTTTAAAATTTCAGTGATAAAGTATACTTTTTCTTCCTTTTTTTTGGCTCAATGAACATGTCTATTTAAAAATTATCCCTAAGCCTTCACTTGGAGTTTATGCCACAATCCATCTTTTAAGACTTCACTGTAAGAATTAAAACCAAAATCACTTGTCTTCTCACTACTATAAGAATTAAATAACCAACTTCTTACAATGAGAAGTTAATACTCAGATTTTTTGGTTGACTGGTTGCTAACCAAGGAATTTTTTCTTGATAAAATAATCCAATTTGTCTGAAATGATGGGTATCACATATCCATGCTGATCAGATTCTCTAAAATTATTCTTTTCCAACTGAACTCTCAAAGATACTGTCAGTCTGTCACCGAGGTGAGTGGCTCCAGTGCTGGTATGATTGGCAATGGAGCGCTCCAGTGGGGTGCATACAGGGGCTTCCTGAGCCTTCCTGAGCCAGGGGAACCTCAGAGGGAGCTGGAGAGAAAAACTGGTCGGATAGCCAGGCTCAGAGAGTGGTGGTGAATGGAGTTAAATCTGGCTGGTGGCCGATGACAAGGGGTGCTCCCCAAGGCTCAGTAGTGAAGCCTGTTCTGCTTGGTACCTTTATTGATGATCTGTATGAGAGGATTTAATGCACCCTCAGCCAGTTTGCAAGCTGAGTGTTGATCTTCTGGGCAGGAGGGTTCTGTACAGAGGGATATGCACAGGCTGGATGGATGGGCTGAGCCCAATTGTATCAGGTTCAACAAGGCCGAGTGCTGGGTCCTGCCCTTGGGTCACAACAACCCCATGCAGAGCTGCAGGCTGAGGGAGGAGTGGCTGGAAAGCTGCCCAGGGGGGAAGGACCTGGTCAACAGCAGCTGAACACGAACCAGCAGTGAGCCCAGGTGGCGAAGAGGGTCAATGGCATCCTGGCCTGTATCAGCAATAGAGTGGCCAGCAGGACCAGGGCAGGGATTGCCCCTGCTGAGGCCACACCTGGGGTGCTGTGTCCAGTTCTGGCCCCTCACAAAGACTTTGAGGAGCTGGAGCGAGTCCAGTGAAGGGCAGTGGAGCTGGGGAAGGGTCTGGAGCACAAGCCCTGTGAAGAGGGGCTAAGGGGGCTGGAGTTGTTTAGCCTGGAGAAAAGGAAGGTCAGGAGAGACCTTATTGCTCTCTACCAGCGCCTGAAAGGAGGCTGTAGTGAGGTAGTGATGAGACAAGAGGAAATGGCTTCAAGTTGTGTCAGGGGAGGTTTATACTGAACATTAAGAAAAATTTCTTCAGGCTTCACAGGGAAGTGGTTGAACCATCATCCCTGGAGGAATTTAAAAGATGTGTACATGTGGCTCTTAGTGATATAATTTACTGGTGGACTTGGTGGTGGTAGGTCATTGATGGAACTCTATTATCTTAAAGGCCTTTTTCAATTCAAAGAATTCTATTCTACATTTTTATCATTTACAGTACCTGAAATCAATAGTATGTCTCCACTTTTGGTACTCTGTCTTAAAATTTCCACTCATTGGACATAATATTCTGCAGGTATTTAAAAGATGTGCAGATGGAGTGCTCAGGTGTGTGGTTTAGTTGTGAACTTGGCAGTATTAGGTTTATGGTTGGACTCAATGTTTGTAAGAGTCTTTTCCAACCTACATGATTCAGTGATTCTGTGACTCTATAAAAGCCAGCAATGACTGGTATCACATGCAATCACTGGTATTAATCCCCAGTAAGACTTTTCCTAACACACTTCTGCTTGGGTGTGAGTTAACAGCATCACAGGTTGTCCTTCCTTGTTTCACAGTTACTGTTTTGAGGAGCCCAGTGTGAAAGCAGATGTGTGGCTGTGCATCAAGTGTGTCTTGAACTTACCAAGCTGCAGCTGAACAGCCAGGAAAAAAAACAGCCGGCAAAACCCACAAACTGTGGTCTGACAGCTTGGTAGCTATTTTTCGTTGGTAATAAACACATTCCAATGATGTTCTGTGCCTAAAAGCTGCTCTTGGCACTTCTGCCCACAATCTGTATTAGAAGTATGTCCAGGCAGCATGACACCTAAATAATTTTGGCAAACATGTCATAAATAAATTTTAAAAAAATATATTCAGTACAGCCCCACCAATATTGACTTGTCTAACAAATATTCTTTAAATTGTAAGGGATTTTATGTGATTCTTCCTTCATCTCTTTTCTCCTGGGTGTGCTATGGCTCAAGACAAAACCTGGTGTCATTCGTCCTGTGCTGGTGAAAGGAAAGAGTGCACAGCAAAAGGAGGAACCCTATCAACCCAATCCTTTTAAAAAGTACCTTGAAGAAATCAGTGATCAAAATACTGAGCAGGTGAGTAGCTCTCACTCAGAAGAATTTTGTAGCCTCAGATAGTTTCCTTAAGGATGAAGGAATAAACATAGGTCCTTGTTTTGTCCTTGTTTCTTCTTTTTTTTCTTGCAAAGTTAGATGATTCCCTAAGGGGTACCTGGCTCCTAAATGAAAGTCTCCAAGATGAGATGGGCAGCTAGGCTTTCTACAGGGCCATTTTTTCTGCTGATGTAAAAACTTGTATGTTGAGGAGAGGACCTTTTAATGACATCTGTAAGAAACATTGTAAAAAAAATGGGGTTGAAATCCTGTGCTTCCCTGTCAAAAAGATGTCTAGATCATATCTCCTGGAAAGT
This sequence comes from Polioptila caerulea, assembly GCA_013397295.1. NCBI lineage: Eukaryota > Metazoa > Chordata > Aves > Passeriformes > Certhiidae > Polioptila > Polioptila caerulea. Next base: position 839,573 of record VYXF01005288.1, on the reverse strand, counting down.
GTCTCCTTCATCTGTGGCCCAGACCTGAATCCTCTCTGAAGGGAAATGACAGCAAGGACTGGGCAAGGTTCACAACTTCCTCTCCAAGGGAGACTGCAGAGGAGTCAGTGTGTTTGTTTCACTTTCAGTGCATAGCTGCCCCAGGTCCATGTCTCCCCCAGGTCTATAGCCACATCCCTCCACAGACTGAAGGGACAGTTCTACCACATGTGATGGGCAGCCCGTGGGGCAGCAAAATGCTGTCTTCTCCCAGAGCCTTCTGCCTTAGGGTCACTTTGCAAAAAACACATCTTGAACTCTGCTGGCCTGTATGAGGCATTATCTCAGAGAAACTCCAGATAAATGGCTGTGACAGCCTTTCCTCATGCATTTGTGTTTGTGTGCATTATTGGGAAAAAACCCTTAAATATGATACACAATCTGAATGTCCTTATAAGAGTTTGTTATTATCCTATCCAGTATGTTCCTAATCTTCCATCTGGAGGGAAGTAAAATGAAGCCAACAGTCTTCTTGTCAGACATGATATGAATAAAATACCTTACTAATTGAATTTCTCTTACTCCTGTGCCTCTCTACTCACATTAGACATTTTAACAATGGCAGCCCTCTCTTCTTCCTTTTAAAACAGAATTTAATTAAGAATTTAATTTTAGCTCTTTCCATTCCTCTCCATAGCTTTGACTTGATGTAGAAGAATCCAAGAACTCCTCAAGAGTACTGCAGTAATAGAGGAAAATAATTGTAGTATGAGTGGGTTCCAGCAACACATATGGGTGGCATCAGAAGGTTTCCATAGAATGTAGAGTTTGTATAAAATATAAGAAAAAATGAATAGAAATCATGATTTACAATTTGACTTTGGATTTTTGAGGTTGACAGTGAAGATTTGAGTTCAGTGACTACAGGTGAGTTGGTAGTGAATTATTCATGCTTTAACTTACTGAAATCCTGATGCCAAGGTACTGTGCTGCCATTTTCCTGGGATGAAAGAGCAGGAGAGTTATCTGGACATGTTTCTAGAGAGCTTTTGCCCTAGGCCACCTCAGCAGAGCCTTCCTGCAAAGGCAGGGACAGTTCAGACCTCCCTTTTAATCAGGACTGGACACTGATTATTCTGGCTATAGTTTTACTGATGAAATGATTATATAATCAATAAGCTTCATCTTTTCAGACAAATACAAACGTGGAGTTATTGCCAGAGCTTGAAGCATTATGACATTTGAAGCTAACTGTGGAAACCAATCAACTTAAGCTTTATAAATTACTTGTGGCACATACTATTGAAATACTGACAGCATAATAAGTCCAACGTTGTTGTTGTTACAACAGCAGGCAAAATTATTTTATATAAAAGGTACATATTAAAATGAAAAAAACAAACACTACACTGTCTTTAATATGGAAAAGTTAATTTCACAATTAATAAGTTCAGTTTTACTTTCTTTATTTAAACAAATTTTGTTGTATGCTTTATAGTACTGATAAACTGGTATTTTTGTCCTAAGCTAAGTAATATTACAAGTTTCTGTAAAATACTTGTTATTTTAGAAGATCTTTATTAAGGCATCTTTAGTCTGAAAAAAGAAGCAATGTCTTGTGTTTAGATTTTAGATTTTTGTATTTCACTTAACAGAAACTGGTTTTGTTTGTGGGAGAAATGGCTATGTGATTCCCATCGTGGTCTCATAGGACAATTAATAGTGTAATAATATGTGCATCTAGAGAAAACACACAAGTGCTGAACAAGACAGCATATGCTCTTGATTTCAGCTCCCACCTCCCAGAGTAGGTTCATAGTGCTGATATTATATCTCTTGGTGGTGGAAGAGACTTGGATGTCCAAGTGAGGGTGTTCACAATCTTACAGCACCTGTGAAACTTCCCTGGGGGGTTTTAGTGCCTGTAGGAGGGCTGCAGCACTGACAGTGGAACTGGGCTTGATGCCAAGACAACAGCTTGAAAATTGCTCTGCTTGTGTCTAACCATTGGTTTTTTAGTAAAGACTCATGACTCATTCTCCCCCTTCACCTGCTCTCAGTAAAAGCATTTTTGGCTGCCTGGTGGCTGATTTTCAAAGAGAGGGAGTTCTTCCTACCAATATTCCCCCCAAATTGGGTGAATTTACTGCTTTCATGGGATGTAAGAGCTTATTCCGTGGAATATGAGGGAATTAAAACTAGGAGCTAGGCATTCTGCTCTCTGTGGAGGAGCCAGTGCTAATCTGTCCTCAGATAAAAACTTAGCAGGCATTAACTGTGGCTGTGGGCCAAAGTGCTCATACTGTTACAGATTTTCCCTGTTTTTCTTTGAAGATTTTCCCAATCGTGCTGGGAGGTTCAGCTCTCACATTTCTATTCTCTCCCTTCTCTGAATTTTCCTTTCTTTCTAATACCGTTGCCAACAACAACCTCTCCAGGTAAGGTTGCTGCCACTCCTTCATGTAGGAGAAGGAGAAATCTTGAAAGGACAGACCCTTTCAGACCGCATCTTTGAGGAGGGTAGAGAGTAGATGAGAATCCAGATGGCATCAACTTTATTAATTTATCTCTTTTGATTTTTCTCAGACTGCTGCAGTACCTCCCTGCCCTGCTGAACCTCTCAGTGTGACACTGAGCACTGGTGACTATGTGGGTGACATTCAGTTTGAGACATAATGACACAGCCAGCTGTAACTGCTGACCTTCAGCTTCATATCCCCCTGTTGAACACACTGTGTTTTCTGCACACCAGAGTGTAGCTTGTTTGCTTTTCATTTTGTTCAGAAGTGTCGCTATGTGGAAAAGTCTATTTCCTTTAAAAATAAATAGTTTTAACAGGTAGATGATCTTATGTAGATAATCCAAAGTAATTAACTGAGGAAAAAAAATATCTAAATTAGTAAAGATCATCTGGAAAGGATGTAGTTCAGCTCACAGATATCTTTTATCATTTGTGTTCTGGGCACAGTGTATATAGATTAACACTCATGTGCCAGTAAAATTTATAAACCAAGGAAAACCCCCAATTTATTTCGGCTTTTTGTTTTTAATTTTTATTTTTTATTTTAGCATATGCTGCCACCTTTTTTTTCCCCTTGAGGTTCTATACAACTGGCATGACTGTTACCTAGTGGTTATCCACCCCTCAAACACTTTTTACAGACAGTGTAATATTTTTGAGGTTCCAATCCAACAGCATTAAACTTTCCACATTTTTAGATGCCTTTACTGGAGAAGGTATTTTTCCCATCATGAGAAAGAACTTTTTTCATCTTAGTACATTTCAGTAGCATTCCAGGAATTTTCTAAGTATGTTCCTCTTCATTCCAAAAAGAACCATAAAATACGTTGAAACTGGATATAACTCTGTAGCAGTTCTGATGTGACAGCTTTATGAAGATTTTAATTTGAAATTGGGGAAACAAAATTTTTATTTGGAGGAAGATTAAGCATTTTGTTACATAATTATATAAAATGACTCATAATGAATGTTAGACGATTCATATGCTTGCAAATGTTTATTAGCAAGAATGTTTACAGACTCCTTTGTCATTTAAAAAATAAATTACTTTGGGCAATGGAAGAAGAAAGATAAGAACTAAAGAGATATTAGCTACATATGGTGTGACCAGTTTGGAAAGGTTTATCAATAACAGAAGCAGGACTGGTGCCTTTGAAGAGGCGCAGCAGGAGGCAAGGCTGGTGTGAAGTGGCTGGGCTGCTGCCGGGCTCTGATCTGCTGTTTGCTCATGCTCACTCTTTTGGTGGGCGATGCATTAGCTTCTGCTGGAACTAATCACAGCTCTTGTCACAAATTTTCTGGTTCTTTGGCTCAAAGGAACAGCACAGTGGAGTTTCTGGTCTAGACAGCCAGCCAACTGGGTGAGAATCCAGGATGTATTGTGTCAACAGCCTTGACAAAATCTAAGTGCAAAATGTGTGACAAAACCTGGGTATGCCTCCTTGACTCTATCCCAAATCTTTTGAAAATCTCTTTTTAAAAAGGGTTTTATCCTTTAGGTGCAAAAAGAGCATACATATTGGGTTTTCTTAACCATAAACACTATTAACTGCTGACAACTTAGAACAGCAAAAAATATTTTGTATGCACCTTCGCTGGTTTAAGACAAATATCTTAAAATATCTTGTTGGAGTCTTGCTAAAAACCCTGGAGTTCTCCTGCTTGTATACAGATACAGCAGTCTTTTGTACCTTTCAGACACTGTTTTTACATTGGTTTTGTTCCTGTTTCATTAAATCTCCCAAAGATGATCACTTTATCCTAGTACAGGATCCTTTCGGGATTTCCTTTTCTGTTGCTTGAGCACCAGTTGAGCTGCAGGAGGGAGATGTACTGGACCCCAGTCAAAGTATAACTGATTTAACAGGACATCTCCTGCAGATTTTTGTGGGTGCACTTTCATGCCAATGAAAATGCTTAGTGTAGGTCAATTGTATTGGCATGAAAGTACCATTCCTGGTTAACCATCAAGACCTATGGGACATAAAATGGTGCAAGACAAGGACTTTGCTTTCTTCCCAAACTTCTTTTTTTGCACCCATTAATTTTTTTCTGTTTACTTTTCTTTTTCTTTTCATAGAAGATTGGTCTCCTACACCCTCTGAATCCAACTAAACTGATCCCTCCAGCTAAGTCCCCTTTGTGTTCTCCATCCACCTCCCTCACTGACTGTCCAAACACTGGACTTTTCAGCCACTTCTCCTCCATTGTGTGTGATGTTCATGAGAATCCTTATAGCCCTTACAGGCTTTTGTACAATGAGGTGAGCATCAAGTATACTGTGATTCAAGATCTTTGTCGGCTGTTATCCTTTTAATTCTGGGCAGAATTCAGCTGAGTCATTAGGATTCAGTGCTGGCAAGTGCTATGGGAGATGCATCTCAGATGAGCCTTTGTGTCTAACTTCCCTGGAGATACCACAGCTTCCCCTTTCCTTGACACAGCTTGGTTCTTTTTGTTTTTCTCTAGACCAGGTCTGTTTCTCTAGAACAGGCTCCTCTCTTCATTCAAACTATTTCTTCTCTAAAGCAGGAATAATCTGTTAAATCCCTCATGCTCAGATTAGTTTTAACATTTGCCTGCACTAAAGTAATGGGGTATTTCTTTTTTTCTTGGTGATTGAGCGAAGGGAGACTAATCTGAGAGAAATACAGACTTTTCCAGTGGCTCTATCTGTCACCTTGACAAGCAGTTTTCTCTTGCCAGTACAAAGTGAATGATGTTATTGCTGACATTTTTATCTTTTTTGAAACCGCATTGGAGAAGTTGGAAAAAAATCTCTGTAGTCCAAGGTGTGTGGGTAACAGGGCTGACTGATGAGCTTCGTAAGGTGAAAATTGTGTCCTATGCCTTCACTGAAGTCTTTTTGATGAGCAGCTGACACAAAGTACTTACAGCAACTCAAGAGAGCCCCTGCCCTAGAAAAGCATCAGTTGTGGAAGTTGATGAAAGATGCTGTTTGGAACCACTTGGATACATCCCTTCTATTGCCTCTTTTTCTAACACAGAATCTGGCTGCTATTAATCAAACCTTGTTGCCAGGAGAGACTATTCCTCTCTGAGATGCACTTTGTCTGGGATGCAGGAGGTTAAAATGTAGGCATCGGGTGCTGTTTCCTTAGGCCATGTCATGCTTTCCTCTTCAGGGGAAATACCAGGGTGAAATATGTGTCACTAGTTTCAGGCACACTTGACAGGGAGTCAAGACTGCTTTGGAAAAATGTATCATCTCTGAAGAGAATACATGTGGATCAGCTGTCAGACTCTAAAGAAATACCTGGAAATGCCTTTCTCTCTCCATACTAGAAGCATAGTTTAGGTTAATAGGCAATGTCAGTAGTGTTTGATACTGGCCCCTCCATCCTGTGGGATTTACAGACTTGACCATTTTACCCATTATGAAGGTAATCCAGAACAAAAACAAACTCAAATCAAGCTTCCATTCTTTCTTTGAGACAGCCTGAGCAACAGCGCCTTTTCACAGCTGAGAGACTTGTTTAGGCAGAACTAAAGTTCTGCTTAAATGATTGTAATGTTTAAATTTTAAATTTAAATTATAACTTTTAATGTTTAAAATTTAAATTTTTACTTAACTGGGTTGACGTATTTACTTAGGCTGAAAAAATTTTACAATTAAGTATTTTTGATAAGTTTCCTGGTTCATTGAAGGCATTCACATGAATAAAATAAATAGTTCATATGACCAATAAAACAATTTTTTATAATGAAAATGGGTATTTATTATTGCTAATGAAAACAATGCCAAAAACTCAGAAATTTAAATGGGAAATTGAATTAAGTCAGGAAAAAGGTGCCTGAAGATAACTAAGATAGTGTAATTTTTTGGTATATCACGTCAGCTGTTCTTTGGCAAACAGAATAGTCAAATGTCAATAATGGGCTATTTTTAGTACAAACAGAGGTTTTTTTCACCCCCAAAGCAAATATTTATCAGTTAGAATTTTTTAATTCTTCTGTTTTGGTCTATAATATTAACATTCCTTGATAACCAAAGGAAGATTATGTTTTATTTTTGTTCTTATGATCAATAACATTTGAATCAGTATATGCTGATAAAATTCCTAACAGTATTTGCCTGTTATTTCCTGTACCACCCAACTGAAGTCTGAGGTATTTATGTTTTCAAAAAGAAATTATTTAATTTATTGTCGTAAATACTTGCAGTATCAGAAAACATAGCACAGCAGACACAGGATAAGGTGTTGAAATTTCAGTTAGACCCATTCTGTAAACAACATCCTGACAGCATGGGAATTTCTTTATATTCTCAACTAAACCTGGACTATTTTCTGTGTGAGTTCCCTGGAGTTTCCCCTTTCCACTTCTCATCCTTTAGGATAAGGAATAATATGTAGTGACTCGCTTGCTGTCTCTCCAGCCACCCAGTAAACACGTGGTCAGTGTCTACAGGGTCAATCTATGAATGTCAAGTTTCTAATTATATGTTGTGTTTTGCTTCACGTTCCACTAGAGGGCAAAACCTGCTGGTATAAATTCTTATAACAATTCTTAATGTGTTAAAAATACAGTATTGAAAAGGGACAAGAGGTCACAGTGAATAAAGTTATTCTCCACCTGCACTATTGTTGAAAAATTACCTTAAACAAGTATTCCCTCAGAAATGGGAAATAGAAACAACCAAAATGTTTACCTATGTCTTATATTAGGGAGGCTGGATATGGTGAGGACCTAAAACCAGGATCATGTAATTTATTGGCTCAGGATATAAGATCATATCAGCTGTATTGATCTGAAATGCTTATTGAAAGGGCACTGTGGTGTTGTTTAGGCAGGCTTGACTTGGTGCCAGGTAGGTGTTTTTTGAAGTACCTGAACCTCCATAGGTGGTGAAATTACACAGATGGAGCTGAAAGATAGACTGGGCAGTTTTTGTGGATTATAACTGTTAGAAGTGATGAAATACATAACCTGTGTCCCAAATAATTTCACAATGTGGTTTTAAGATTTGATAGGACGAGGCAGTAGGAACCAAGGTATTGTGTCTCTCTCCTCTCATCTGTGCATGGGCTACTTCTGAAATAAAAATATTGTCCATTTAAGTGAGCTGATTCTGTTCTTACTTGCCTTGTTATCTCTATTGCCTAGCCACCAGGTGCTGCTGCTCTTATTCAAACTCCTTGGACTCAAATAATTACATGAGTTAAAAGTTTTATTATTAAGAAAGTTCCTTTTCCTTTTGATTGCAACAAAACAACTTGGGAAAAAGGAATTATATACAAGCGTTGCAGTGATAGAGAGTCTGAGGAAATGTGGAGCTTTGTGGTTTACTCCAAAGCATGGCTCTGATGGGAATCCCTCCAGTCTTTAAGGGAGAACTGTGTAGGGTGGAAGAGCACAACCCTGCACCTGGGATAGTGTCCAGTTCTGGTCTCCACAGTTCAAAAAAGATGCAGACAGACTGGTGAGAGTCCCAGGAAGGGCCACAGATATGATCAGAGGACTGAGAAGGAGAACCTGCCCTATGAGGAAAGACTGAAGGAGTTAGGTCTTTTCTTCCTGGAGAAGGGAAGGCTCAAAGAGGACCTCCTCACAAGATCCCAGTACTTAAAATTAATTATGGGAGGGCAGAGGGGAAGGCTCAACATGGAGCCACATGGAGAAGACTAGGTACAATAGGTTCAATTAGCAGTAGGAGAGGATTCATCTTGTTATAAAAGATTTTTTTTTTTTTTGTGAGAGGGACCAATCACTGGAACAACCTCTGTAGGGACAAAAACAACAAACTCTGTATAGAGTCCCCACCACAGGTTGTTTTCGAGGTGTGTTTGGACAGGGTGCTGGGTAACCTCACCTAGGCTCTTTTTCCCTCAAAAGGCTGGGCCCTTCCAATCTGTGCTGTTCTAAGATTCTTGGCCTGTAAGAGGCCCAATAGATGTAAACACCTGTCAGGGTAGAGACATGAGATTTTAGAAAATCAGCTATGTTTTGAAGGAGAAAGGAATGCCCTGCCCAAGCGAAGAGGCAAGAAATGAGGGGGTGTAGCTCCCTCAGTCTCTAATTCCCTAGTGACTTTCAAATTTTTCTTTCTCTCAGCAAGGGCTGAATACTTGATTTATGAACACCCATGTGAAAATATCCCTGTTTGTTAAATATTTAGCAGTGCAGCCTTTGAAAATGGATTGAACTGCCTTTTTGCTAGCAGTGTGAGTAATGTTAAAAAATTACCATTTCTATCTGGTCAGGCATTACTTATACCAGTAGCAGAGAACAAGTTCTCTTTAATGTCCAACTTCGTGCTCAAGCTAATTTAGTTTTCTTCCTAAATGGTATAAATGGAATTTTCTTGAAACCTCTAAATGTAGTCGTGCCAAAAGTGTCAACTTTTCATAATCACTTGCAGATCTCCAGGCTCATAGGTAAGCGGAATATTTAAAGAGAATCTTTATTATTTTTTAAATGAAAACTGTAATGTTTACTTCATCATCCAATCTCCTACTCATTGGTGTTTGTATTCAATTAATAGTAGCATAGTGGGAACTGATGTTCTGTGAATATGGCAGCCTTTCAATGTTGCCATGGAAAAGCACTTTTTTCCCAGACATCATCCCAACAGCTTTTATTTTCTAGAAGACAGTTTCTTTCTCTCTTTTGAACTTTGGTTTTTAAATGTTGCACTTGTGTGGGTGTATTCTGGTTGATCAATCTACTATCTGTGACCCAGAAAAATTGCTTTGGTGAAGAAAGATATCAGAGGTAAACAAGTCAGTTCATTAGTACTGAGCTATAAATTGGATTACCTCATTGGGAAAACATTAATGATTAATATTGCTGTGTCTTCTTTGTATAGTATTTTTATGGCATTTCTTTGGCTTAATGATTTATTTTAATGATATATTTAGATGACATTTCTATCACTTTTGACTTGGTTTGGTAATGCCTTCAGAATATGCGTCTAGAGCTCCTGCTCAGCTCATCTTTAAAGAAACACATTTCTCTTGAAGCACTTTTTAGAAAGATCATAACTTTCTGAACTTTACTTTCTTCAAAGCCATTGAATTAGCAACAGAACTTGAAGGTATCTTAGGCTCAACAGGAGACCCTGGAACATGCACTTAACATGGAGGTGTCCTGACTCGGGCACCACCTGGCATGGCCTCAGCTACCCATTTCTCTGGGGACAGCTCTTCCAATGAAAGAGAAAAGAACTCACTACTGTGTCACTGCTTTTGACCTGGGCAGCTAGACAGGTTTGAAAGCCTTTCTGTCCTATTTCCAGTAGGAGAAGCTGCTGATGGTAGGACCCTGGCATTTTTTTGGTGTGCTTCTATTCCTTTAGAAAACGTGCACAACGCAATAGGATCAAGACCCAGCAGGCACTTTCTGTGCTTGGAAACCAAAACGTGCTTCCTGGTGAACACACCAGGAGTGTTCAAGTTTCCTCTTGAAATGTAGTTACAGCCACTTCTGTTTCTTTCTGCCTTTTCCTTTATACAGGCCGTCTCTGCTGGGACAGATTAAACCAGTCTTAAGCACCAAAGAGTGCTTTAAAATGCTTTGTCTTCATTCTTAGAAGCCTCTACATAATAAAAATTTGAGTTCATCCTTATATGTGGCTTTCTAGGGTGATGGTGTCTTCTGCATAGTGGATTTCAGTCAGACATTTTTTATACAATAAAATTCCCATAATTATATTATTTCTATACATAATAGAAATTCTGGCCCTGGCTTACAACTTTTGTCTGAGCACAGAAACAACCCAGAGGTAAAGGCTGTTATTAACAGCACTGACAGAAATACATAATGGAGTGAAGAATGCCAAACCAGATTTGGTGTGTATGAAACCTGTATGAGAAACAAAAATTATATTTGTACACTTTTTATTGAATATAGTGAAGAAAGCAAGGCCTGAAGGAAAAAGAAAATCATAATTAATGGAAACCCCCAAACACCCAGAGCTATACAGACATTTTTATTGCAAGTATTTCCATAATGTATACTCTGAAATACAGCCCTAATTCACTCCAATTTCAGTTCTGTTAGAGAAAAGCATGAAATATAACTAGTTCTGGTGAAATTCCAAAGATGTACTCAGATCTTGAATTCAAGAAGTCAGTATTTACTGATTTACAGAGATGTTGTAAACTAGCTTTTTCTTTTTCTCAGTTAAACACTAGGTATAAATTTTGTAGTTATATTATGGGCAGAATATGATCTTAATGCAAATTTTTATGTAATAGGTGAAAATTACAGATGTGCACTCTTGAAGATTCACTCAAAGTTTCTGGTTTGAACTTAAAGTTGCTAAGGTAAAAGATCTCTTTCATCAGAAGCTTGCTCAGAAAACAGAGATTTATCAGTTTAGTAGCTAATCTGGTAATAAAATATGTTATATATAGGGGATAGTCAGCTCTGAAAATTAAATCCACTTAATTTCACAGTGTCACCTGGAAAGCAGCTAGAGATCTTTAGATGTTTTCATTCAATTAGAAATTAAACCCTTCCTTGGACAGGAAGCATCTAAGCAATGACTATTTCCATGAGTCCATAAATAGTTCAGTCAAAATGCTGAGGGAAATTTCAAATACTTGTGTTGTTGGAAATTCTGGCGCTTTCTTTCCAATACAGATTCAATTTTGAAAGCATTTGAATACTCCAGAAACCAATATGCATCCTTTAGGTTACATGAATTAGCTCAAAGCAGATAGCTCTAATCCATGTGATCAGAAGAGGTTTGTCTCTTCTGCCTTACCCTATGGATGTGTAGGTTGTGGTTCTCATGCCTAAAGTCTTCATCATGGGTCTGGAATCCTTGCTGGCCACTAGCTCCCATAATCACCAATAGTGAAATTATCCCTGCAAGGAACTGCAGTCCTTCATTAGCCCACAGCAGAAAATAGAGGCCCTTAACATGATTGCCACAAAGTCGATAGGGAAATGCATCTTAATATTTCATGGAAGCAACCAAAATGAAACACCCAGGACAAAAACCACAATATTATTGTTATAGAAGGGTTTTCTTGAAATGGAATAATTCATTTTTATTTTCTAAATTACTAGCATGAATTTGCAAGAGAAATCAGAATATTTTGCAGAAAGCTTCAGTTTGTTTTTTTGTTGTTGCTAGTATTTTTCATTGAAAATTAATTTTGGCAGAAAAATCAAATCTCAGTCAAATCTATAATGAACTGGCCTTCCATGTGAAGTTAAACTCAATCTGGGAAAAAGCAGCCCAAGGAAAATTGATGGACTGCTGGGCTTGCATGCATCTGCCTCTTATTCCACTTGTAAATAAGGACTGCAAAGCCCTGTAACTCTTCCAGCCTCTGGTGTTCTCTGGTGTTAGGCTGCCCAGAGAAGCTGTGGGTGTCCCATCCCAGGAGGTGCCCAAGCAGGGCTGGATGGAGATTTGAGCAAGCTGCTCTAGGAGAAGGTGTTTCTGCCCATGGCAAAGGGGTGGGAACTGGGTGATTTTAAGGTCCCTTCCAAACCGAACCTTTCTATGGTTTTATGATTCATTCTGTTTAGATCCAAATCTCTCACTCTCACTGCACTCTGGCCTCCTACAGGCCTGTGTCTGGTAGAACCCATCAGGAAACCATGCTTGTGTGACAGTTGTTTCTTTTTTGCAGGTACTTTCAGTAAGTTTCGAAATCTTCAAAATAGAAAGACACAGCTACAATAGCCTATAATAAGGATTTGCAAGTCTGTCAAGATGTTTTACTGCATAAATCTGAAGGCAGATTGTAAATCTATATTGTGATTGCTATTTCTACTTTACTTTTCCTTTTCATAGAGGTACAAGGTGCAAAAGAATTTGATGCTTGAATCTTAGAAGTAGATTTTATAATGTGTCATTTCAAAGAGACCAGAGACATTATAATCATAAATTGCCCCTTTACATTATATTATTTTCTTTCCCCTTAGTTGAAAGTATTCATTGCTCTGCTGCTGTAGGTGTTTTAGCATTTGTTGATACTGAGTATTTCGTGTTCATTATCACTCAGATAAAGTGGAGAGACATAAAACTGTTTTATAAAAATATTTGCTTGTTGTACATGTTTAAATAAATGTTTTTAGTCTTTGAGAAATCAGCCATTTTTCCTATTGTGAAGGAATGTATCTATGTTGAATAAGGATCTAGAGTGCCTAATTTATTTTCAAAGGGGATTAAAGGCTTGACAGAGTAGTGTAAATGTGAATGTTCTCTGGTTACTATAGTTGAAATATTCTTACTTCTTATGTGTGTCATCTCTCACTGGTTCCAGTTTTAAGGCAGTGCCTCAATTAGCAAAGGTTGCAGACCCTCCAGAGAGCAACTTAGATTTATGAAAAACTTCTTACACCGAGAACAATTCAGAAAGCTTTATATTAGTTCAGAGGCAGCTGTGATTCATAGCACAATAAAGATCAACTGACCTTTTAAAGGCAAATATGTCTTGCTGATTATAGAACTAAATGAGCAAAGGTCTAATGAAGATATTATATAACCACTTCTTTCTAAGCCTTGTCTTAGTGTGTAAGAGGTTATATTGGGCAGGTGTAGAATTTCTCTTTGAAGTTACATGCTGCTGATATTTATATACTGTAAAGATACTCTGCTCTTCTCAGTACAATTTTGCAGCCAGAAATGCTGATTTGTCTAGTTTGCTCTTTCACTGTTCTTAGAAATAATAAAGAAAAAATGCCACATTAAGAGAAATCTGAGTAACATCTGGAAAATTTAAAAATTGTTGATTTACCTTGTAAAAGTAATGCAGAATTTTGTAACCATCAAAGGAAAAGAGAGTAGTAATTATAAAAGCAAGATTCATCTCCCACCATCAATAGACATAATATTTTCACATTTGCATAGGAGGTAAGGCTTCTTGCCAGCTGCTTTGACCTGAAGATGGAAAAATGCCAGTGGCAGAGTTTGATGTAGTCTCTCTCACTGAGACCACACACCCACAAAAAGTACAAAGTCCTAGTTGCATTCACACCTCAGATCTAGTGGACACATTCTTATATGACTCTGAGGAGTGATACTCACACAATGTCTAGTAGGAAAGGGCTAATCCAGCCTCCTTCTGCCTGCTTCATGTTCTGGTACTTTTAAGTTGACTGTGTCATGTGCAGTCAAGAACACCAAAAAATCATATTTTTAAGGAAAAAACAGGAAGGAAAGAACAATATTCTATAGCCTTTTGGTTAAACTCAGGACAGGTGTGAGACATTTTCTACAGCAAGGCAGACACATTTTGGTTTATTCTGACACTTGATGGAAATAACACAGATAATCAGCCTCTGGATCTTTGGGATGAAGTCACCCAGGCCAAGGCTGCCTCCTTCACAGTTGGTAAAGGCAGAATTGTGTGATTTCAGGCAAGATCCATTACACTTTCCTTTCAGGGACCTGCAAACTTTGTGTTATTTAAGCAGAAAAAGGGTGCAGCACTTGGCTTATGTGTTCAATATTCACTAAAGTACCACTTAAAGTTCTTTATAAATGAGCCATATGTGACTTCCTTGAGACTAGACCCACCTGATTAGTAGAATGTATAGACTCTCCTATAACTTCAAGGGTGTTTGGTCAGACAAGCCTTGTGGAAACAGAGGACTCTATATTGTTGACTAACAATTTTTTTTCATTATTAATAGGTGAATTCCTCACCTTCTTTTAATTAAACCTCTCCAAAATAATTAATATGAAGAGTTTCTCTTCAGAAAATAGAAATAATTTTCCTCTCTGTGGAGACTGTCACACGGTTTGGCTCTTTGGTTTGAAAAGTGGATATTATCAAAATAAGGAAAGCAAATATATTTCTTGGACAAAGGTAATTACTTTTGTCAGGTCTAAGGATGGACTTGAGACCTCATATTCAAGGTAAAAGGTAAGGCAGAATCATGGCTCAGAGGGGCATTTCAGGTCAACAAGGCAGGCAGTGAATGCCACCAAGAAAGGCCAGGATGAGATAACACAATAGAAGTGCATTTTTCATTGATTTGCTCTCTGTGCAATTTGAGAAAAAGATGTTCCATTCTCAAGTCACTGCCTGACTAGGTGACTTTTCTTTCTTGTGGGCAGTGGAGAATTCTTCTCAGAGGGCTTAGCTGTACATCAGAAAGTGGACAGAATATGAACAATACTTTCCTGCTTCTCTTTGTGACTGACCCTTCTTACTTTGCCTGGGATACAGTCATGCCATATTCTGATGAGGCAGTGAATATCTCAACTCTAGAGTTTCTTCTGATGGAATACACTTGCTAAGATGCCACAGGTGTTGCTAGAACTTCCACACAGACCATCAAACACCTCCTGTGTGTGCTGCAGCAGGGGATTGTGTAAGGTCTGGGGGATGCCTTGGCATGACTGACGTTGGGAGCCACGTGAGTGTCAGAGGGAGGGATGTTGCCACTGAGAGGGTCTAGGCCCCTTAACCCTTCCTTACCCTTCTTTTGCCTAACTTTATTCCTTTGTGAAAATCTATTGAATAAATAATCTTGTTGCCTCAAGTTCTTACCTTGCCTTTTCAGTTTTGGGAATAATAATCACAAAAAAAGAAGTTAAATGGTTCAAAGCTTCTGTTGTGGCTGAAGTAGATTTCTGCTTCTCTGGAGAGGAATCAGAGCAAATTTACAAAGGAAGAAAGAAATATGTAACACATCCATAAAGTAATTGCAGAAAATCAGAGTATATTCCACTTCAGTATATTTCTTTTTGTAGAGGGATTGTGCTTCTCAAAAAGCACAGTGTAAAAATCAATTTTCTTCAAAGAGCAATATTTTTAAGCAACACGTGATTTGCTGATTTACTATTTGATCTAAATGCCAAAACAAATTAATGCCTTAGATACACTGAAAATAGCAAGTTTCTTCCAATCTTTTAGAGAATTCTCAAACACCCCAATCCCAAAACTTTCAGCAACCTTTTCTTTGAAGACAACGTCTCTGTGTCACTCTATAAGAAAATGTCACAAGCTTATGATCTTAAAATTGCATTTATAAACTCCAGCTGATCTATTTACCTTCATTCTAATTAAAATCTCATTGAAGTTGGTATGGTTCTTCACTTGAGTCACAGCCATCAAACTTCACTACTCAGATATGAGATATATAATAGTCAAAATACTGGAAAGTTACCAAGATTGAAAACAGTTTTTTGCACACACTAATTACTGTTATACAGCAGTTTTTAGTGAAATGTTTGTATTATTTATGTCTATGAAATTTCAGATTAAGGAAAGATCTTTTGGAGGAGATTTGAGAAGACAGATATTCAAAATTACGGAAATATGGTTGCAGTTTTAAATAACTTTATGTGCATTATCTCGTGCTAAATGTATCACAAAGTAGGTGCTTTTGCTGTAATTTTTGCTTGAGATACCTCTTTGAAATTTGAAAGGGATTTATCCCTTCCCCACCCTTTTAATTATGGGAATATAATATAACAGAAAACCGGCCATGCCTTGAAATAGATACAAAGAGTAGTAAGAGTTTGCTGAACACAGATCTCATTGTCTTGCTGTCCTTAGTATGTCTGAGGTTATTGGCTCTAATTTTAAATTTTAGTGATATTTTAAATAGAAATTGAACTGATAATGGATTCCTTTTTCCTGTGTTTAACCTCATGCTCTCTCCAACCTGTGACATCTTGGCTCAGCAGCCCAGTCTTTCCATGATGCCTATTCCAGAAAATGAGATGCTCATCTCCAAGGAGGTAATCAGTTGACATTTGATGAGTTTTAGCATTTGCATGCTAGCTTTATCTTTTATTTGCATAGCCCATATAAGGTTGATCAGTAAAAATGTGCTGAGCTTCCAAACCTGCTGTTTTTCCAGTGCAGAGACTACATAAACATGAATTGTTCTAAACGATCAATGAAGAAAAAAACTCAGAGATGTTTTGCCAACCGTGTTGCTTATGGGAATTCAAAGTAACAGTAACATTTATGCTTCGGGTTCCTTACATATGCTGTTGGGATGTTAGCAAGTAGGAATGGTTAAATTATGCTGTTTGTTAAATTATGCAGCCATATTTAAATAACACATTCCACAATTTTCAGTCACTGATGTAGCTTCTGTTTTAAATACCAGGTACTACAACAGCTGCCAGAAGCACTTAGGAGAATTAGTTATTGAGAATTTCATAGAAGACAGACCAGAAAATATAGAACATGATTCCAATTTGCCCAGTATGAAAATTCAGTGCCAGTTTTTTTTTACTTTGAAGAAGGATAAAAAATTTTCTTGAAGTCTAAATTCAGTGGCCAATTCCCTACTAAATTTATATGTCTAAACTCTAGTACCATTGTGGTCCTAGACAATTCAATCAGTGAGAGCAGAAGCAATCTATAAATCATTATCAATTTTCTCTTTAGACAGAGCATATAGAAAATCAAGAAGGTTCAGCTGGCACTGGCAAGGCCTTTTTTCCAACAAGATCATGAGCATGAAAATGAATTATAGCCTCAATGTTGAAATAAACATATGTAATTCAATTAACTATCACACTCCTTACTCTAGATTTGGAATGTAATAGGACATAACTCATTACAGGACATTTTCAATACTGTTTTAGAAATTCACCTAAGAAGGCATAACTTAGTACTAATATTAGCAGAGAACATGAGAACATTTATGACACAAGAATGAATTTTTTGCTACCAAGACCTCTTTTACCAGGTGCATTCTTGCAATTATTTCACTAGGTTTTTAATGAATGTAAAGATACGGATAAGAATNTCTAGTTTATCTGAAAGCAGCTACATGATAATTTAAATAAACAAGAAGGATGTTTGCCAATCATTTCTACCAAATGAGTAACTTCCTTTTAGTTTTGAAAAATATTGTGGGAGTTTTGGGGTCAAGCCCTTTGCATTTTGGAAGTGGAGGATTTGCCTGAATTCTGAGTTTGTTGACAACATATCAAAACATCCTCACAGTTTATCTCAGT
>VYXF01005288.1:811106-822047 GCA_013397295.1 Polioptila caerulea | reverse complement strand
GGGGGGGGAAGGAAAGATAAAAATGAAAAGCGGTGATATCTCACTTGTTGGGTGGATCAACAGACTGCAGTTCTGCACCAGGAGCATATAGGCATATATGACTGTAGCCTCTTATTCTCATGTGCATCCCTGGGCTCTCTGCATGGAATGTCAGCAACTTGGAACTATTTCATGTCTCTTTTTGTTTGAATCTCCATCACAGCCCTCCAAATCTCCTCCTTTGTTCCTTGCCTTTGACATTTCTGCTTGTTTCTACACCATCAATCCCCTTTCCTCTGCCTCCCAAGAGCCACTTCTGGATTCTCTCAAAAGCAGTGTCTGCTATGGAAGCAGTCAAAGAAAGACCCAAAATGCTCTCACAAAGTGAAGTTAGACCAAGAATGTCTTTCAGATCTTCTCAGATAGGTTGTGTTTTTCCATCTCAGCTGTAAAGTTTCAGAAATATTATTGAAATAATGGTATATTATTAGAGGGCTGTGACAGTGACTACATAGTTCTGAGGATAATTGTTTTTTGAGATAAAGCAGATTTGCAGTACACCAGGAGCCCTAAAAGGTGTATATATACACATGTATGTATACATGTGTGTTTGTATAATATATTTATATATTGTATATATATTTGCAGCCTCTGATGCTGCATATGATTTTCCTGTATTTCAAAATTGAGGGAAGCAAACAGCTAGATCCTTGTCTCTCATCCTTCTGCTTTACAATTTGCATATTGAGGAAGAATTTTGCAAATCTAACAGAAATATGGGTATTTTCAAAGAGAATTCTCTAAAAGACAAGACAATTTAACTGATACATTATTGAGATCAGTTCAGAAATTGAAGGATCTGATACTGACATAGTAAAGTCAGATGCAAAAAAAGTGAAAAGTTCCTTTGGTTAGAGGCCAGCTTGGTCTGTTCCAAGGCAGGTAAAATATACTATAATTGTCTTCTAAAAATTCCCTTATATTTTAAACAAGCAGTTTGAACAGAATTTCTATCTACATTTTAAAAAAAAGCTTAAGTGTACTACAACAGTGTGAGAATTTGTACCATGATCTGTAGAACAACTATATCTGATGAAACTGTGGTTGCATTTGTAAGGACCAAAGACAATAGATGGGAGAAAAGTATGCTTTGTATTTCCTTTGATTAATGTCTTATTGGATGATTTACAATAATGTTAGCTAGAGAAAAATAATTAGCTTTAAAGTTGAAAAAAGTGTCAGGTACCATTTTGTACAGCTGAGCAAGCTGATTATTTGTGCTGGTTCCCTGGGTCCTGTCACTAATGTGTATTTTGCAACTATGACTATATATAGGCATATCAGTCCACGTAATATAATATGATATAGAAATATCAGGAAGAATTGTGTCAGGCCCACAACAAGCTGCTCGGAAAGTAACATCAAGAGATGACACATGTACTATTTTCTCTATTGCAAATCAAAGAAAACATTTTTCATGGTGCTATTCAACTCACTTGTACAGAGCAAATGATCTAATATTTTCCCCAGTTTTTAATCTCATTTTTAGTGGGAGGAGGTGGCCAGGGTGCATCATGCTGGCCACGTGAAGGCTGAGAAATCTGTATGTTTAGTTGGTGCTGGAGAAGACACAAATGAATCTAGATGACCCCTTTTTCTCATTCTCAGTCAAGAAGGACTGAACAGAGGCATCTGTTTATCTTGAAATCTATTGCTTGAAATGGAAGTATATAGCACTGATACCCAGAAGGAGATCAACATTTATGCTGTCTTGGAGACAGACAGGAGAGCAACACAGAACTAGGAGCAGCTCAAGTTATTTGGGACAGTCTTCTGAGCTGACTTGAGGGTAGTGGCTTCTTGGAGATAAGCTGTCAAACTGTCTCTGAAAAACAAACACATTTTTACCATTTTATCTTTTATGTGGTTGGGTTTTCAGAATTGTATGTTATAATGCTTTCCCTTTCCAGTGCATTAAAAAAAAGCAAGGTAGATCTTGGTTAATGATTTTTAAAATCACAACATCTTTCAGGCACCTGCATTTTTACTTTTATTTGGGAACCTATCTTGACTCTAGGAACAGTTTATACTGAATTTCCACCTTATGAGTTTCATAACCCACAAATCCCCAACTAATTTAATATGTCTTTTTTTATCAGTGAATTCTGTTTGGATGATGAACTGATTAGGAAAAAATCTGCCAAGTCATAAGCCAATATTACTCTTACTGCTATCATAAGGCCCTTAGATCAGTCTCCTATATTATCTAAATTATTATCTGCACTCTTTATCTAAGATAAAGTTATATATAGGCTCCTACTTAACTTCTCCAGCAATGTTCCTCCCTCTGAATGGGAAGGTAAGTGTGATTTGTGCAATTTAAAAAAACCCCAAGTGGATAGGCAGATGTTCTGTGAAATGTAAACACCTCTAGGAAGGAGTGAGAGAGGAAATGAGGGAAATGTGATGCTAGTTTCTCCTTAGTAATTTGTATAGTTTTCCTTAAAGCAAAGTATTTGCTAGAAATAATAATAAAAAACCAAAATACAAACAAAAAAAATGGAGGTGCCTTTGTATTCAGAAGAATAGTGTTCATGTCATTTTAGCATCCTTCTGTTGTGGCATGTACCAAGTAAGACCTGTGACTTCCCTGTGAAAGTAAGAAAATAAGTAAGTGATATTCTCCTCCTTGTGAAATCCTCCTCTACAACCAGTGCATTTTAAATGGGGGAGGTCTGAAAGGTACTCTTTGAAACATAACCAAGCAATATGCCAGTAATTTCTGATACCTACTGTCTTTCAAGTAAAGCTAGTGTTTGCCAAGGCTTAGATGTGTGAATGGTGTTATAATAAGTCTCAGAATTTTACTGAGTCAGAACCTTTGGATAGAACATGGGGCATAGGTACCTGTATAATCTGAAAAAAACCACATTGTGTGCAGGGGCTAAAAGTATGTCCTCATTACCCTTATTCATCTATGATTTACAAAATCCCAAGTCAACAATTACAATTACTAATAAATTACTAATTACATTTACCAATACAATTACTTCAGGTCCCTGTAATCTTTTGCTACAGTTGAGTAATTACTCAGTTTTATCTGTTTGTTGTTCATGAAAGATCTGCAGTATTTACTTGAGAAATCAATAGCATTTCTAAAGTCAACATTCATAAAATGACCCCATGAGAGAAAGCTGATTCTATCAACTTCAGTGGTGACAGGATTTTACTGACTGTCTTTGCTGCAAAGTAACAAAAATTCTTGAAATTTGAAATTCTATGAAAACATCAATAAGGTCCAAAGTTCTGTTATACATTGCTCTTAGTTTTTATTTACTTAAGGAGTGTTACTGCTCAGAAGTCAACAATAGTATTAATCATTGATAGATTCTACATATAAGAGTAAAATGTACCCATTTTATGAAAGTGTCCTTGTACTAAAGAGTTTATGTAAAGGGCTTTACTTGTTTTACTTTAAACAGGAGTTCCAACCTAAATGGCATTATCACAGCAAAGTGATGTTCTTCCAGTTAAACACCCTCCTCACTGGACCCTGAATTATTCTGTAATGATTCCGCTCTTGCATACTGCTCAATACATTTTCTACTTGTAAAGAAGATTCCAACTTGTCAAAGCAGGGACAAGGATGTGATACATACCTAATGGAAGTAGGGGGAACTCTACTGGAAACACTCCCACTCAAAGGTCAACTTTATGCAAGCACCTACTTTTTCCTTTTGGCATTGAGCTAGATCTTTTCAGACATGTTGGGGAAAAAGACAGTGTTGCTCCTTGTGCTTTCTTAGGAGACAGAAACATGGGCTCTTCATGTGTCAAATCATGGATGCACTGTCCACTCTTTGCTTTCAATCTTGCACAAGTTTGCAGCATTGTTCCCTAGACAGTGCAGAGCTGGTGTAGACTGGTATGGCAGAACTTTGCTGCCTGTTCCTCTCTGGAGTAGTGATCTCACCGCCCTTAGTTTATTTTGACCAAGCCAAGGACTGCAACCCTAAGCTCTCTCTATAGAGTTACAGCAGTTCATTTAGCTGGAAATTTAATGACCCTGAAAATTAACATTAAAAGTAGGAATAACTACTGTTTTTAGTAAAGGAGTAAGATTTCCAGGTGTTAGCTGTGACAAATTCTTTAACCTCTGAATGGGATGGGCCACTGAAACAGTAAACTGTTGCCTTTATAAAGGTACTTATAAATAGAAAGCAAGGTCCAAACAATGCACACTTCTAAATTCTCAAACAAAAACTTTTAATATCAGCAAACTTTCTAGTTGCTTTATACCTAAAAAATATTTTAATTTTTTTTTCTTTAAGATTTTATATGTTCAACAAGAAATTTATATTGCAACAGGTATTTGGGCAATACTTTAGTCAGCTTCAATTATATATTTTTGTTTTCAGTAAAAACTTTCAGTTATAGCCTACTGACTTTAAGGACATATTAGATCACCATGCTATAACAAGGCAAAACCATTATATGCATTTATAGAATTTTATTTGTAGGGTGATTGCATGAAAATAATAACTGTAAATGTATTAGTTTTATAAGTTTACATTTAAAAGTCTGAAAGGGTAGTAATATAAGAATGATAAAGAGAAAGATTGAAATATCCGTATATGATTCAAACTGCAATTTGAATCTAATTCTACCTGGCATTAAGAAACAACTTTTGTTATTGGTCCCCTTCAAGGAATGGCAGGAGTTCTGAGAAATAGTTTTAGAGGCAAAGAACTTGCCATGAATAGCTAGTTAGAACATAGCTGTAGAGTGAACAAGGTTTTTTTTAATTATTCAATACTTAAGTGATACATAAGTAATTAGAATCATAGAATCAGATTGAAATTAGCTATACTGTTTGACCACTATTACAATATAAAATATTTTTCCTTATGGCTAATTAAAATTTCCCCACTTGCTGCCTTGTTTTCTTTCACCATGCAAATCTGAGCTGTCATTAAACCTTTTTTAAATGGCTGGGAAGGGCAAATAGATGCCATTTTGTCACCGTAGAGGTGGCTGCGACACAATGACTACCAGAAGTTTCCAAGGCAGAAAAAAGCTTTTATTTCAGCCGTGTTTTCCCTTTTATATATTCCTTTCACCAAAGGCATGTACTTCACTTGTTGATTAGCAAAAAGTATTTCACTTGTCCATTCAATCTCTCTATTCTTCGTTAGTTTACATGATTTGTTGCCTGATTCCCATGAGACAGATTTCTTATTTACTGCAGATGCAGTTGTTTTTCACCCAGGAGTGTTTTTTTGTGTTAGTAAACTCTCATTCCCAAGACTGTTTTCACATGAGAACATGCAAGCTACTTTAGCTGCACATAGAAATGACAAGCTAGTTGTTGATTTAGCAGAGCAAGGCCTGATTTTATGAGGCCTTTCTTTTATAATTTATGTACCTTTCCACCACACCACTTTGTCTACTCTTTAGGTTAAACAACTGCTATCTGTATCTACCGTTCATCTCTCACACATCTTTCCCAGAAATCAACAGACGCTTGTAACCATCCTGATAGTTCTCCATAGGTTTCCTCTGCTTGCTTGATAAAGCAAAAAACTGTTTTTGTTGTGAGGGCTCAAAAATTGAAACTATGTTCCAGATGCAGCCTGGCTAGTGCCTGGCAGAGGGGAATAACTTTCTTCAGCCTGCTGGCTATGCTCTAATTAATGCAATTGTATATGAGGTTATCCTTCATCACAACAAGGCTGGGCTGATGCATATTCAGTGTGGTGTCAGCTAGACCTCACATCCCTCTCGGCAGAACTGCTTGTCAGTCAGTCAGTCACTGTCCTGTGCCATTGCATGGGTTATTCACTTCATCCCTCCTTGTCCCCTGCCCCATGCAGGATTTTGTATTTGCCTTTGTTCAAGTCTAGAATCTTCTGCTAGCCCATTCCTCCAGTCTGGCAAAATCCTCCAGAATGGGAGTCATACCCTTGGCATGTCAGTCTCTCTCGCCCTCCAAATTAGGAACATCCACAGACTTCCTGGACATACAAGCTCTTCAGATCTCTTATGAAGATGTCACCCTAGCATCCTCTGAAAAACCACCTGGAATGCACAGTTTGAACTGATGAGTACTGTCTGTTTAGACTGGTGTCCCAGATAGTTATTGGTTCACCCTGTAGTCTATCCTACTCCTTGATTTGGGTGCCAGGCTATTATAGGAGACTGGCAAAATCCAAAAAAGGGGAGGCAAGCAACACCTATGTCACGTGAATGCAAAGGTGGCCACATGCTCTGTCTGTCCTCCCAGCATGAGGTTCAAAAAAGAAGTGGAAAGTGGAAAATCAGTGTGAATCTGAAATGTCCTCTGATGTGCAAGTCAAGGTGATGCTTGTCTGTTGAAATTTACTGTGTGCCGGAGAATTCCTCAAGAATGTCAATGCATGAAAAATCATTCCTGGTTCAGTAAGCAGAGTTGTAAATTAAGAGTGCTGCAAATCATTGATTAAAAAAAAGGAGAAGTGCGGTATGAAGTTTTCAACTTGTTTTTTCAGCTGTTCCTGCATAACATTACAGTTTTTATCTTCCTCTTCACTTTGTTTTTTGCTTTTTATTTTCATTTGTCTTTAGGTTTCCAATGAAAGAGGTTCTGTTTAGATATGATGGTGAGTATTACTATTTTTAAATATTTGATTAAACTCACAATTTGAATATGAAACTACTTTAGTGTCACTTTATCAAATTTTTATCATTTTATTTGAAAGATGATAGGATGCTTTAGGTACACAATTCAGTGTTTGGATAAAAAGATGGCTGTATTTGGTAAATTATTTTCTATGAATAATTACCAATGCAGAAT
The DNA here is from genome assembly GCA_013397295.1 of Polioptila caerulea. NCBI lineage: Eukaryota > Metazoa > Chordata > Aves > Passeriformes > Certhiidae > Polioptila > Polioptila caerulea. The sequence continues at coordinate 815,236 of VYXF01005288.1, read as the reverse complement.
AATTCCAATTCTTAGCATGACAGAATAAAGTCACAAGAGAATTAATTTTAAATGGGATGCAATTAAATGGTTGGAAGAAATTGAGGTATAGTCTGGAATTGGATTGTAAAAGGATGTCAGGGAAATAAGATGAATTTTTTTATATTTGAGCACATAACCACATACTCCCATTAAATGGATGGTTTGCCAGAGTTAAACAATACCACATTGCAAATACTGTACTATGCTGAGAGCTGATTTAATGTAGTACTTAGCAAGCAAGGTCAGCAAATAGGTGATACTGAAAAGGCTGAAAGGTTCAATGCCTTTTTTTAAATCTTTCTTTGTTTCAGTCTTCACAAAAAAGGAGATTAATTATGACTAAAAGTTTATTTCGAATATTATTCCCAAATTATTAAGAATTTGGGAGTAGGATCATGGGGAGAAATGGAAAATAACACCTGAAGGGATACTGAGGTAAATCGGAGTATTCAGGATGGAACAGCCTAATTAAATTTACCCTTAAAATACTTAACCTAAGCAATTTTTCAGACACTAATGATTATCAGGATGAGTAAGTTCCCAGAAAACTGGAGAAAGGTAAACACAATGCTCTATCTAAGCAAAAGAGGAAAGGAAAATCTAAAGAATTACAGAAAATTCGGTCCTAACAGCTTTTCCAAGACACTGGAACAAAGTATTAAACAACATGTTATGGGCATCTAGAGAATGGTAAGAAGATAAGATTATTTGCACAGGGACACGTCAGAAACAAACCCTATCAAGTTGATCTCATTTCCTTCTGTGACAGCAAAGCAGATACAAGGATGTGTTTTATACAGTGTATCTCCAGTGTAGTCTCACATGACATCCCTAAGCAAGCAAAGAAGATATGGACTAAATTAAATTCACATAAGGTAGATAGATGTTTGATTGGAAAGCAGGGCTCTGAGAAGAGTTATTTGTTGCTCAAGTGGGAGAACATCTCACATCTCAGGCCTTCTAGCTCGAGTGCTATAAAATTTTGCCATTAATTACTTTCTCAATGACATGGACAATAGGCCTACCCAATTTACAGATAATGCCCACTTGGGAGGACCTGCAAGCAGCATAAAAGCCAAGATTTTAATTCAAAAAAATTCACTTACATTACAAGAATGCCTTGAAATAAATATGATACAATTGATTTAAGAAAAATACAAAGAAATATGGAGGTTACATACAGAAAAAGAATGACAGTAATACTGCAGGTGAGAACCTGAGGATTATAGGGGAGGAAAAACAGTCTGAATAGAAGAGATGATGCTTTCAGGGAGATGTTGAAAGGAATGCCTATAATACGATGAACATAATTGCTCTTTTTTTTCACTATTAGTGCAAAATCATTGGCATAGGATGTGGGAAACAAATGGGAGATTTAGAAAAGATATAAAAGCTTCAGCATCTTCACACAGAAGATGAGAAATGAGGACAGAGTAGAGGCACAGCAGCTTCTCTCTTCATAATGGACTATTATAAAAGGATATTCATCACTTTCCAGATTTCCTATGAGTAGGAGAAAAAAAAATGGGTCTAAATTTCAGGGAGAGAGATTTAGTTTGAATTTGAACAGTTACAGCTCTGAAAATTTAAGTCCTAAAAGCAGTTTGCCTAAGGCTGCTGCATAGATAGGCAAGCTTCTCACAAGATAAATCTTATCTGCCAGCTCTCTCCCACAACTATAGGAGAAAGGAGGTGGCTGAATCTTTACAGTTGTTTTTTTTTTTTCTGTGAAACTATGAATTCTATTTGTTAGCCAGACCATCAAGTTGTGTAAATTGGGAAAACTAAGCAATCTCAGTGTGTGTTCTGCGTCTTACTAATCTGTATTTTTGACAAACTGTGTTCATGCAAAAATCCTTCTTTTGCAGCCCCAAATTTGGATCAAGAGCGAAAACTGAATTTTGGCCTATTTCTATATTAAGAAGGAATCCACAGTGCCAGTCTTATTTAAAGCACCATTAAAAAAAAACATTGCTTCCAGTATGCTAGTTGCAAAGCAGTAATAACAAATATTCTTTCAAGAAATAATCTTATGTACTAGCATAATTAACCCCAGAGATACACACATGAATATGCCATTTCTTGATATGCTTGCTGGTTTAAGAGATGCCAAATATAACACAACGTATTTTCATTAGAAATAATATAAATGTTGAAATTAAATAAAGCTGTATTTTTGTTGCAAAGTGTTTTTTTGTGATTCTTGGTTTTTTCTTGTAAATCTGGCTCCATGGGTTTCAAATAGATGAGAACAAATGCCAGCATTGGTGGGAAAGGAATGCTCCTGTGTGCTTAAACTTGGTCACATTTTGCCACCACACAGACACTTGTATTTTGTGAAGTAGTCCAGAGATTGTTCACGTTTGTGTCGGTACCCACAGCAGTCAGCAGTGAACATGCACAGAGATTTTCCCCTGCCATGCAATATTCATAGCACCTTTTGACTGTACCAGGTGCTGAGTGCAGGCAGAATTACCGTCTGCACTCCTGGCACACCAGGAAGAAACACTACTTTCCAGCTTTTGCTGCTGGCTTTTTGATCTTGCTTTCCACATGATGTTGTCCAAGCCTGAATCTTAAAGATTTAGCTTTCAAAAAGCATTATGAAAGTCTAAGGAAGCTGGTTGTCTATGTTTGCATGAGCTTCCTGAGTTCTTTCCAGTATCTCAGTCCTTTGAACCACAAGTCACCCCTCAGGTAACTCTAACAATATGCTCAGGACCTTTGCCTTGCAGCCCTGTCCCAGAGTGCAGGAGCATTTTCTCTCCTGATACATTGTGAATAAGACTGATATTTTAATGAGAATCCCTGTTGTAGTCAGGATGGTCACACAAACAAAGAGCAAGCTGAGACAGACTCCAAATAGACATTTTTTATTGTGCCCATGTATCCCTTTTTACACATCTCTCCCCCAAACATGCTCTACCCTTATTGGTTGCATCAAATCAGCCCCCTGTGTTCATTGGTACAATCACTGTTTTGAGAAAGCATTCACAGGATTTCTTGATCACAGATAAACTCCTATTTTCTACCCGCAGGTGTCCTTTGTTTTCTTCTGTTTCCTCAGTTTCCATGTCAACAACCTTGTCCACATCTCCTCTTCTTGTTAACTCCTTCATCCTTCACAGACCCACTGTCAGCCCCCTCTGAAAAATGCCTGCTATTTTCGTTAAAATTAATGTGATGAACTATTTTATGAAGTGCTACCATAATGAAAAACATTAAAATTAAAATTAAAACCAGCTTAAGTGGAGTAGTCCATAGGCTACTCAGCCTTTTGCCCTATTGGACCTGGTGTAACTTCAATCAAGCCTGCTTTTAAGCTGTTGGACTCTGTAGCTGTGAAAACAGAAGAAAAGGTCAGCATTTAGTAAGTCTTTCTCTCTATAGGTAATATAAAATCTTTCAAGAATATTGTGAAAAGATTGCTACACATTTAAGGGAGGTGTTCGTTATATTAGTTTCTTTCTCAATGGAAAAATAACAGAAGTTAACTGTATAGATCTTGTGAATGGCAAACCTTTTAACCAGGTGGTGAAAAAACCTGGAAAAACATTTCACTGAGTTCAAGAGAGAGTTTGTGGGGCCAGAAATCAACACATACAAACAGAACAAAAAAGTATAGAAAAATTTAAAAAGTAAATAAAAATTCATACATATAAAAACATCCATAACTATAAACATGTTAAAAATACTGTAGAAGCTGTAATAGAGCTATTCACCAAGGACCTAATAGTATTTCTTGGTTTCAGTAAAGCACTGAAGTGGGACAAATTCATATTTAAAGCCATGTTATCTGTGTGATTCTCAAAAGCCTTAGTCTGCTTTCCTGCCCATTTTTTTTCAAGGCATTTGTTTTATTCTGAATTTGTTCCAACTCCAGATTTCTTTTCCACTTGAATTTCAGTTTTGTAGAGCCCAAATCCATTCTAGCATGTTGTCCTGGGTTGATGCTGAATTGTATCCCCATTCATCTGTTTAGCTCAGAAATAAGTTTTGTACCTTTAAAACTGGATCTGAGAGTGAAGGAGAAGTGGTGGAATGTCTGAGGCAATTATTTTCAAAACATAAAGATCAGAGTTTTCAGCTTCCCTCACTCACGGCCTGTG
>VYXF01005288.1:687402-798910 GCA_013397295.1 Polioptila caerulea | reverse complement strand
TTTAATGATATTCTTGTCTTTTCAGCAAATGTTTCAACAGTCTCTGGAAATGTTCAACAGACGTATGCCTCGTTCGCCAAGACTTAATTCAGCGCATCAATTCTGGAGATTATGGGTGAGAACCCTTTTAAGTTTTGTTATGCATCACAGTATTGCTCATTCTATGTATGTGAAAATTACAAGGCATGCAGTCTTCCCTCCCCCCTTCCTTCTCCAAATACATTACAGCAATTTGACAGTAAGTGTGCGTTTAGGAAACTTTCCTAAATCACTGGCAGTTTATAAAGCTTTAAATGGAAAGACACTGAATATCTCATGCTGGTAAGAGTTATTGTAAACATCTATCTAAAATATTCTCCAAATTTAGAACAATTTCTTTTCTCCTAAAACCCAATTTGCATCATCTTTCCCTATTCTTCACTATGTTTATTACTTTTGATAGATATTTAAAGTAATTTTTTTAGCTCCCTTGAGAGCACTGTTCCATGTAACAGGAAGCACTGGAAGAGGAGAAGATGGGCGCAATGGGGATCAAGTTATTAGAACGTTGGAGGCTTTGTGTTTTTCTTGCTAACAATCTTATTCCCCTGGCTAGTGCACAGGGATTAGGGACCCCAGTACTGGATCTGTGCCTTGGGGGCCTGCTGGCTGTTTACAGACAGAGACACAGGGGCAGCCTCCCTTGGATCTGGGGTGCCAAATTCACCAACAAAGCCTGTCCAGATTTCGAGCTGTCAGCGAGTGCTGAAACATTTTGTACGTCATGGGAGAGATTGAAACCAATGGAATTAGGATAAACAACCAAGTTAGGCTCCTGGAGCCTGAACTTGTCTCTTGTCATGGTGACCAATGAGATTTGTCACAGATGACAGGTGAGGTACGACTCAACTTCTCCATGTGCTTGCACTTTTCACTGACCACAGGGAGACCAACAGCAATGCAGCTTCCTTGGGCAGCCTCATGTTTTTTCACACAAAGGCAGGAGAGGTATGGGTAAAGGGAATACTTGCTTCCCTGTCACCCAGCCCTGTCCAGTAGTAAGTTTCAGGGAGTTCCAAATGTGTATGGCTGCAAGGATGGTTTTTTTGTGTTGTGCATATAGTTTGCACGTGAACACTACAATCTGAGCCGAGTGCACTCTGAGAGGAGCAAGGGAGTACTTAGAGAACCATGGGGAGCCCTTTCTCTCACAGTGGCTATTGGTGGAAAACTTGAGCAGAAGGTGTCTGCTGGGCTTTTTGCTGGATTCAACAGCGTCTCTCTTCTGGTGCACCAGAGCTTGAAGGTGCACTGTAACTCACTACACGAGGCTGCTAGTTCTCTGTGGGAATCTGGGCTGGAGCACAATTTGAGCATAACTTCAAGAGAACAGAATGTTTTCACTGAGTGTCTCGTTTGCCAGTACTGCTCTGAAGTACTGCATGCTCTTGTCCTGCAGGCTGATGGGATGCTGACCCCATATCAACACCATACACATCCTGCTGTGTTGCTCCATCCTGCACTTATCTGCAGTGGAAAATCCCATAGGAAATATTTTCTCATGCAAATGGAATGCAAGTTTTTGCAATGCAATTTGAAAAATTTATTTCTGGATACTTTTGCTAGTTGTACTCTTAAATGAGCAATGTGTAGATGTGAGTGATATCTCTAACCTTGGTCTTGTTTTTTTGGTTTTCATCTGTGAGGAAGATGGAAAGCTGACAACTACAGTCAGTTTTGGGGAATGACAGTGGAAGAAGGTTTCAAAAAGCGCCTGGGCACCTTCCCTCCATCTCATTCTTTGCTGACTATGAGAGAAGCTCCTGTAAGTGTCATGTATACTTGCTAATTTTTTTAATAACTTCATCACATGGAAAAATAAATTTGGACAATTATAAGAGTATGATTCAGGGTTTTGTCACTAAATGTTTCCATGTTAAATATGATGGTCCTGGAACAGTTCTACAAGTCATAGAATGTCTGGCCCTATTGACAGAAATCAAACAAGAAGGAGTATAAGAAAATCCTAATCTCTGTGAAGCTTTGCAGCAATATTAACTTATCATTGTTCCTTAAGAGGGCTCCATATTAATTCTCTCCACTTGCTAATCATTACACACATAGCTGTAACCACAGAAAAATACATCTGGGCATAGTTCATTAAGGCTAACAGCTGAGACTCAACAGCAGTCTTTGACAGAAGCTGTGAAACCTTTTTTCGGGTTTTGAACAAATAGACAGGAAAATTATAGGAATCATTGCAAAATGAAATGGTTCTCTACTACCAGTTTTCTAAACCCCTTGACCATGGCAATTTTCATGACAGCTAAATTAAATTTCCTATAATTTATTTATGCTGAAATCATTCTGCATCAAAGCATATATACTTTAAATTATGTAAGTATGTTTAGCAATTTAAGAAAAAATACAAGTTATTGAATCCAGAGTGATTTTTCCAATACTTTGGATCGGTTACTTAGTTTCTTTCTCAGAGAACAAAATTAATGGAATTCATAGACCAAAATCCCCCACCAACCTAGCTCACCAGAGTGAAATTAGAAGTGAAAGTATAAATATATAGATCCAAGGTTTGCAAAAGCAATAAGTACAACAGGTATTTATCTTTGCCTTCAATATAGCTCAGGTAAGTGATGCCATTTGATTATCTCTTTGAAGTCAATTGTTGATGATTGTTTATGTGTTGTGGTGTTTCTACAATCAAAAGAAAACTTTCCAAACAATATTAAAGGTGGTAACACAAAAAGTAGTTCTTTAATTAAAGCTTTCAGGCACACAAAATATCTTTGCACATGCCTGATATGGGATTTCCACACATTTTATAAGTTTAATTAATTAATATGTCTTAGCAAGTACATGCTATAGGAGACCAGTTGCTCTGGTAACCATCCTTGGGCCTGCCCCTTGGAGTCTCTCCAAGGGGTTCTCAGCCCTATATTTTGTTATGTTTCCTGTGTGCTGGTGCAAAACAGGGTGTTCTTGTTAGAAATGCTTTTCTAGAAAATAAGACTATTTATTTAAACAGAATTTCAAGAAAGTGGCATAAACGTGAGAAAGGGTAATCTACTATTCTGAAGTATGAGAAAGCATGAAAAATTATACAGCTGTATATAAAAAATCTTCAAAACTGCAAATATATAAATATATATATAAAAAGCTAAAAATCTTTGGGCATCAGTGGCAGGATTTCCACATGATAGAGAACCCTGTGGTGACAGCAGTGCAGAGCTGCCATTTGAACTGGTTTTGGGGAAAGAGGGCATGGCCTCTGCAATAATTTTAGCCGTCCTAACCCTTTTGCTTGATTCAGATCATTCTTTGTCACACACAGTGTCAGCTCCCTGCAGCAGCATGGTGAGGCATTGGGCTCAGGCCCAGATTGGCCATCTTAATCAAAATTCCACTCTGAAAGGTTGCCAGAGCAAGAAGTGGACAGGAATTAAGCTTTGGAGTTCTGCCTAGCAGGATTTTCTGGACTACTCTTTGCAGACAAAGAAGGATCATTTCACTTGAAGATGGATGGTCAAAATAAGGCAATGGCGTAAAAAAATTTAATCCAATTTTTAGTAGGAGTCTGCCTTAAGTTACTAGTGAACTGCACTGAGGCTCAAAAGAGTTGGATTGATTCATTGTTTTTTGCATTGTCCTTGGGGGATACAGTGTGAAGCTTATATAGCACAGGCAAAAAAAGGATGTCATGTACCCAGCCCAGAGACTGACTTTTCCATTACTAGGTATCTAGCTAGGTGAGACAAATCCCACCTAGGAAAACAGGTAAGGGAAGGTTTCAAAGATTTCTTTACTCCATTCAGTTTGTAGTAGCTGTTTACTCCATAGTCCTGCATTATTTCCAGCTTATTGGCTCATTGTTACTAAGCTTCCTGCGGCTACTTTCACTGCTACACTTCTTACAGCCTTTGTTCCACATACATTTCTCAGTCATATTTCCTCTGTCTGCTGTCTTATGAAATCTGTGAGCCATGACCCAACTCCTTGGGCACTGCCAGACATCCAAGGAGATTCAATGCATTTTTCTCCAGAAATCCAACTTGGCACATTCATGCATTTAGTCATCATGAGACTTCCTTACGTGTTGCTGGAATCACATGCTTTTCAGAGGATTCTAGAAAATCTTTTTTCTTACAAAAGCTAAAAATATAAAATGATACTCTCCATGTGACTTTCTCAGCTTCTGCAAAATTCTTGGTGAAATCACAAACTTTGTGAAGTTGCTCGTAGATCTTTTAAAAGGTCTGCTATAAATAAAAGACTTTACCTGCTGAACTAGGTGATGCTTTTGTCTGGAAGTTTGACATGATGGTACAATAGAATATCCAAAAGACAATGATATGGAGCAAGAACTAAATCTGAACTGAGGACCCTTTCTTGCACAGTATGGCTATATCAGCAGCTAAATGCATCACTAAAACTGTTTGACTCCTGAAAAAGCTGAAGCTCCTTCATCTGAGAAGGTATTTTCACTGCAGAGACAGTGCAATCAAATAATTCTTGAAGTTGCATGTATCACAAGAATAATTGCAACTCCTTTAAAACCATTGTGATGCACTTTTGGTGGTATTCAGTCAGCTCAAGTCCTGGCAAGAGGTACATTGCAATGGTAAGGTCTGGACGCACAGCAACAAGGTGCTCACCTAAGTGCCATTTTACAAGAAAATGAAATACATTATTCAGCAATAAGGCACCATTTTTTCACTAAATATCAAGAAACTCATTAAAACAATTGGAAAGTATACAAAGTACACCCTCTGTTCCACTGATATTTGGCTTTCCACTGTAAAAACCCTCAGCAGTTGTAGTTCTCTTGAAAATTGAAGGTCATTCATGCCCATTTGGTCTTCACAAAGCAAGTGATCGACAGAATCTTTTTCTACATTAAAGAAAAAAAAATGCTTTCTCTCAGGGAAACTATTTCCACATTTGCAAATTCAGTTATCTTTGGCCTTTTTTCTCTTATTGGTCTTCTATCTTTTCTGAAGAAGTCATTGCTGAAATTTGAGTGCCCTTTTATCCTCTTACCTTCCTGCTTTGTTCCTGCTTTGGCCAGGCTGCTAACTTCACTGCAGAGAGTACATATAAAGGTTTAAAAATAGTTCACCAGTCATTTTGCTGATTGTCTGGTGCTGTCTGATGCTGGTCCATGGAGCATACATTGAGAAACAGTTGTCTAGACTTGATATTTGCCACAGACCAGCAGCACTTGTCAGTATCGGTGTAGCAATTTTTTCAGAAAAAAAGCCAATGTTTCTGGCTGCAGATCAGTCCTGCATTTCTAAATGGCAAGGCTGAGGGTTAATAAGGAATTTGCTCTGAGATTTACAATATGAGGCTAATAAATACATTGGCAGTAGGTTAGGAATACATAAAGTAACACATTGTCAAGACTGGAGATTTATTTAGAATTTTGCTTTTCTCAACTGCCTCATTTGTAATGAGGCATCGTAATGAGTATTGTAAGCAGCCATTACCCACATGATTGTGCTAAACGTTTGCCAAATTTTGATTTTTTACTGGTTGGTAGTGAACAGTCTCATCATATAAAAGAAATTCTATTTGTCTGGAATTTCTCCTGTATGTTTTATCTTCAAAGTAAATCTTGAGCTAGTGCTTACTCACTAATTATGAACATAATGATAATTTTTCAAGTTATTCCTTAAATTAGTTGCTGCTTCCTGAGTGTCACTTGATGTTGCAAGTCCCATGTATATAAAAGTCTGAAAAAACAGTCTTTTGAGACTGATTAATCAAAATATTGAGATTAATATTTTAGAAGGGTTTAAAAAATTACTAGCCTTGTACAGGTGGAGGTGAGACTTTCAAAATCATTGCAGTGACCTAATGGCTTTCAGCATTTCTTAGTGGATCCAGGACTTGCAGCCCACATCTAACCTGCTCAGCCTAGAACCACTGGCTCTGGGAATACACACAGAATGTGTCCATTTGCCTGCTGGGGCTGCATCCCAGCCTAATGTCAGATATAGACCTGAGGTACAAGCTTCCTTTTTTCTCAGCCACTTTTTCTCAGCTGGGGATTTTCTGTGGCAAATCCAGGTGTATGAGCTGGATGGAGGTGCTGCTGTTTCACAGTGTACACAACAAAGTGATCTTGATCCAGGCAAAGGGCTAAAATTTGGTTCTCCAAAGAGTCCTAAAATAGTTTGAAAGAACTGGCCTCAACATTTAAATCATCTAAGCGAAATGTATGTTTCATGATTATAAATCACGTAAAAAATTAAGAATAATGTTTTAGCAAGGGTACCCAGAATTAGAAAACAAGTAAATTGAAGTAAAATAAAGGAATTTAAACAGGCTAGAAGCCATTGTACTTCACAATTTCAGTCTGCTCATGAGAAAGAACAGCGAGTGTTTTGCTTAGGGACACATTATCTGATTTTGTAGATTGTATTTCCTTCTGGAACTGAGGTTATCAACAATTTTTTGAAATAGACTGATTGTATGGCCTAATATTGCAATTCTCTGTGGCCATTCCTATTTCCTTGTCCAGCATAATCCATCATTCCATGAAGTTCAACAGTAAAAAAAAAAATGGGTCAATGATTTTGATATGCTGAACACAGAGCAGATTATTAGCAGTTGTACCAGATGGCTTTTGCATATGCAAATATTTGTTCAAAGCTTGGAGGACTTTGGAGGGGGACATAAATAAGGGTGGGAGATAAAGGTGCCAGAAATGGCTGGCCCAATTGCTTTAGTGAGCAGACCATGAATTTTCATGAATTCAGTATTGGACTGAAAAGCAGAAGAAAAATCACTGATTTTTATTCTGGAAAGGAAATAATTGCTTCTGATTCAATAATCTCTCTGTACAAGACAAATCAATTATACACTGTACTGATTCCTCTCCCAGTGTGACTAAAATTTCCTACCTACAGCCACGTGTCTGGGAGAACAGGGCAACAGGTATTTAAATTCACTGCTATTTGTAGCAGAGGGCTTTTTCTTTCCAAAAATGCCAGGTGGGTCATAGTTCACAAATTTCATAGGGAAATATTGTTTGAGATAAAAATCAGAGAGGAACTGGTCAGGTTATTAAGGTTGGCAGTCTTGAAGCTGAGCTTGTCAGCTGAGCTAATGGAGTGCCAGGAACCCTCCCACTCTGGGTCTGCAGCACCCAGCCATGGGGAAACCACCACAGAGTTGCTTGGGAAGTTACAGGGGACAATGCTTTAGCTTTCCTCAGCTTAAAAATTAAGAATTTTACAAACAAAATTATGGTAAAATTTATTATAAAAATAGGAAATTCAACATATACAGATCTTCTATATTTTGTTTTAGGGAAAGTCACTTCCAGAAGAAAAGTTTCCTGCAATATTTTCAGCCACTTATGAGTGGCCTGAGTGGATTCATGATCCTTTGGATCAGCGAAACTGTGGAGCATCCTGGGCTTTTTCAACCGCAAGTAATATCTCTTTTTACTCCCTCTGAAAGTATCAGTGATGTTAGATGTGTACTAAAAATTGTAGTAGTTAGTGACAACATAGTATCAGCTTGCTTTTCAACTTTTATTACCAAATAGGAACATTTCAAATTGCTACAACTTTCTCTCTATATTGTCCCAAAATTCTTTAAATGTCAGTCTAAGCTGCAGCACTTTGCTTTTCACAAAATTGTGTAACATAAGCATGCAATCAATCTTTATGACTTAATTGGGCCAGTGGGTCCTCACAGGTGCAGGTTTCTGCAACTGCTTCTTTAAATCAAAGCAGCAAGAGAAGGAAAGGAGCATTTATGGCAGCTAATCCCAGCTCCCTGAAAAACCAGACTGAACATGCTCTTTTTCTGATATATTTTATCCACTGCAGTTTTAAAAGGAGAAAACCGTGAGAGCTTTAAACAGCTCTTTTGACAGATTACTGCAGAGATGAACAGAGATCACTGAGGAAAGACTTGGCAGATATTGTGTCTAATTTTACCTTTCCATAAACAAATCTTTTAATTTTAATTCGCATAATTATTTTCAAAGATGGCATATGCCTTCACATGTTGTTTAGTTGCATCTAACATTTTCAGTCTGAATTTTCAAGATTAATTGTTGCTCAATGAACATACAAGCACTGCGGTGTAATTTTTTCTTATCATGAATAATTTCTGTAAGTATTCCACAACTTTACAATAAAAGGTTTTTATGCCTGTGGAGATAAATTCATTATCATGGGATACCTCACAAAAGCACAAAATACAGTTGTCACCTGACATCAGCAAACTTTCTTTTTTGAAGTCTTCCTCAGATTTCACCAAAGTTACAGTTGATTTTGATGAGGATTTAGATTTCAAGAGATTTTTTTAAAAATTATTTATATTATTTATAGGGCTAAAAGAAACACAAATAAAATTTAATCACAGGTAAGGACTGGCAGTGAGGCTTAATGATTGTTTCATAGTCATTCAATAAAGAACGAAGAATTACCTTAGTTTCACCCACAACTTAGTTAACCTAGTCTGCCTTTAAGTCAGTTCATAAATCTAGAAGTACTAAGAATCATGATTATCAGATTGAATTCAGATAGTATCCATGTCTGAGGAATAATTTTGTGTAATAAGGGAAGGAGGTACAAAGAGTCCTACATTTACACTTCAATATGAACATCTCCAAATATTCTTTGTAATAAAACTAAGACATACTTTCAGTCTTGAATTTTCTTCTTCTTGGACTACTCCTTTTTTTTTTTTTTTTTTTTTTTTTGGGGTTTTTCCTTTTTTTTTTTTTTTTTTTTTTTTTTTTTCCCCTCACATAAAGGAAAGAAAGGTAAAAAAGAAAGCAAAGACATTTGGAGATTCAGCTGCAGAAAGTTGGGAAGTATTTGTTTCTTCTGCTGCTGACAACCAGATGTGAATATACATTTACAAACATGATAGAGACAATTATGCAAATGTCTCATCTGATGTTTAGATATTTGATTTAGACTTTATAATAGCCAGTAAATCTAGGAATTTGTCATACAACAGCAAAGTTGCCCATGATGCTTTGCAGTTTCACAATCCCCTCTTACAAAACTCTGGACAGATTAAATCAGTATAGTGTAGTGAAGATATCTGCATAGACAGAAAATATTGAGGTTGTATTTCTGTCCCTCTTTCACAAAAAGAAATGCAAAGTTGTGAGTAATTATTTACTTTTGATAACAGAAAATGTATTTTTGAACAGGTGTTGCGGCAGATAGAATAGCAATTCATTCGAAGGGTCTGATCACAGACAACCTTTCCGCTCAGAACTTGATCTCTTGTGATACCAGAAATCAACATGGATGTAATGGTGGAAGTATTGATGGTGCCTGGAGATATCTGAAAACACATGGGTAAATATTTTATCTGTTTATCTGGTTTAAATTGAACCAGTTGCTTAAACTGCGATAAGACATTACCGTGAATGTACTTAAAACTTCTGTATTTCTTGGGATACAAGCTCTTCATTTGAAACAACCTTGAGTAAGCAGCCGGTTGCATTAGACGACATTGTGAATATTCAAAAGAGTCAAACACCTTTTTTCTATAAAGCAACTTGTAGTCATCTCATCCCAAGGTTGTTCCGGAGTGCAACACTCTCTTAAGGACTGTACCTAGATCCTTCTTCCTTCCGATCAGACTAAGCAGAATTAAGGGCTATCAAATTCCCCATGAACAGCTAGAAACTTTGAAATGGGGTATAATTATTTATGGAGTCACAAAATTATTTTGGGTGGAACTTTGTTCTGCTTAAAGCATGACTTTAAAATTAAATCAGGCTGTTTAGGCCATGTCCCTGGACACATTTTGAGTATCTTCAAGGATGGAGGTTCCACAACCTTTCTTGCAGCGAGTCAGTTTGTTTGACTTATGGTTAAACACTTTTTTTCTTACATCAGCATGTTCCTTGGTAGGACCTGTGACTGGTACCTTCCAGTTTTTCACCATGCATCTCCAAGAGTTTTGTTCTGTCTCCTCTATACCTTTCCTTATATAGTTGAAGACAGGAATGACATACTCTTTTGGCTTTCTCTTCTCTAAACTGAACAAGTCCAGCTGCCTCAGCTCCACTCCCCGAAGTGCCTTCCAATGGATTTTCTCAGTTTGTTAGTGCCTTTCCCAGGGCACACAGAAGTGAAAATACAGCTCCATCTGCCGAGTAGTAATTTGAGGGGAATATTAATTTTTCACAATGTCTTGGTTATGTTCTTGGTAACACAGCCCAGTATTGATGGTCTGCATTTGCCAAGAGAGCTCACTGCTCACCTGCATTCAACTTTCTGTTTCTCAGAACCTCATGTCCTTCTCTGTGAAATGACTTTCTACACTGGCAGTGCCCTGCCAGTACCTGGGCAGTTCTGGCTCAGAGGCAGGATTTGCCATCTGCCTTTGCTGAAATTCTGGGATATTTCTGTCAGGCTCGTTTCTTCAGCCTATTAACACTGCTCTGAAGAGAAGCCATGCATACTAATCACTCCCTAAAGGTTTTGCATTCTCCACAAACTTGCTAAGGGTGCCTTACATCTGGCTGTCCAAGTTGTTAATAGACATGCAAAAGTGTTGCTTTTGTGTTGTCTCCTGGACAATGCCATTAATTAACACACATCAGTCACTTTTACCTGTCAACCTTTCAACTTGCCAGTCCACAACTGACCTTGTAAGCAATTTACCTAATCAAACAAACTAGAGAAACACCACAGAAACCTATGCTGAAAATGTCACTAAAGACAAGATAAATGATAAGTCCTGCTTTCCTTATTCTCTGTGGAGCCAGTAATTTCATCATGGTCAGACTGTCTCATCATATCATCATTTCATCATTACCTGTCGTGGTAAATCCACACATCCTGCTTTCAGTCAACTCCTTGAAGTTTGTATGCCTAAAAATGGCTTCCAGGAGAATTTCAATAACTGCATTTTAGATACCATATAACTATATCCTGCTAATTCTCACATTATCAGAATTTTTTTCTTTTCTGTTCCACAACAAAATCTATTTCCTGTCTTGCTTTCATACAATCTCATCCCTTACTCTGATATATCTGAAACTGACAGACAGACAGACAGATCTCAGGTGTTCTCTCTGTCAACTTTTAATTTTAAGCAAATAAACCGTGTCAAGAGTAAAAGAATGTCAGACGCGATGTGTCATAGTTGATATGGCACTCTGGGGATCCAGGAGAAGACCTGTCACACTATACAGATGATAATTCTGCTTTCTGCAAGTATATCAAACTATCTCTGATATGACAAGGACTTTATATTGTTATGGAGAGAGTTTACTTCGAGTACTCCTCTGTCTTTTTCTCCCAGGGTTTCAACACTAAACCAGCTTTCATTTAGGTCTTTAGCTAGAGATCCTTCAGCTGAGTGATTCTACCAGCAAAGGCCCCTCAGCACCACAGGAGCTAAGGAAAAAGGCTTCATTCATGAAGAAATGAAAGTTATAACTTGACATTTTAATTGTAAGCACTTTTTAACTGCGATACTTTTCTGTAACTGGAAGCACAGTCTTGTTTTAACTCAAATAGCTCATGTTTTTGGGAGAGTAATTGCAGCTCTCTCTGGACTGTTCTCTTGCCTGCTAAAAACAGCAGCACAAGAATTGCTGGTGTAGATAAGAGAAGTGAGAATAATTTTTATGAGCATTATCTCCACAACAGTTGGAGCATGTTATTTTTAGAGGAAAAGCTGTAAAGAATGCAGTGATAGGACAATCTCCTAGTTTTCTACTCCCTCTGATTGTTACTCCTGTACAGGCACAACCACCATGAGTCCCATAATAATAAAATTCTTCCTATGCCAGAATATAGTATTATTTTGACCTTAGCACTGTGGTTTGTGATGTGGCCTGTTATGTAGAAGCAATTTTATTATACAAGAGTTAGCTTAATTTTAAAAGAAAAGCAGGGAAGGCGTAAGCTCTACAGGGCACTTCATTACAAACCTAGCTGTACCCTCACAGGATCTTGTTCTGGTGTGAATGCAATAACATTGTGTTTGACCTGACTGAGCAGCAGTGTGACAGGGGGATGCTGAGGAAGCTTTCTGACTGATGTGAGCCTGGAAACATAGAGCCACAGCACCTCAGCTGACACAGCACACCTGTGAACTGCCTTTTCACCTCCACACTCCCAAGTACTTGCTTATTGCTCAGCCTCGTGTTGTTCACCAGCCTCTTGCAGCTGATCATCTAAGTAAAAAATCTGAAAGGCAGTTGTGAAAACCATCATGAATTTTTTGAAACTATCATCAATCCAGGATTATTTTCTTAGTAATTTATTATGCTTTTTGGTTGCCGTGGAGCTAGCTCCAATATGTACAACATCACTGTGCTGTGACAGACCTTTGCTTGCTGCCCATTTTTAATTCTGATCATTGTTTTGTCATCAAAGTACCACACATGAAAGTATCACTACTTACCTATTTTTATAAACATTCCTACATTCTGCTTTTCTTTCCTCAAGTTCAAATGATATTTCAAAACCCATTCCAACATTTCCAGACACAAATAAACACATTAAGATCTCCTTGTATCTTTAGAATAAATACAAGAACACAAGAGCAGCACTTCTGGGTCTGAACAAGGGTCCATCTAGCCCAATGTTAAGTCTCTGACAGTAGCCAAGAGCAAATAATATCAAGAACAACAATTAAAAAAAAAAAAGTTTTGATTCACTGGCCTCATAATTTAATCAGTTTTGTAGCTTAGCCCCATAATCCATAACCTTTTAACAGTAACAACAAAAAAAGATTGGAAATTTATGGCATAAAAATCAGAAGTGTCTTTTGAATGATCCCTGCCAAATAGTCCTTGCTTCCTCACACTTTCATGTGACTTTTTTTAGGAATCGTTATATTACAATCATTGTTCATTATCTCCATACCCTACAACAGGGAGAAAACACATTGATTTTCTGTGGGGCCTTGTAAATTATCACAGCAGGCATTCAATGCTGTTTGAAGTTTCTGCTGTTTTGATTTCTGGAGTGTGCTTAGCTCAGGTTTTTGACAGATGTTCAGAAAAATCAAGTGCTGACTTAAACTATCCTCAGTGAAATCAGAAAAAGATTTCTATAAAGCTCAATGAAGCTAGGCCAGTGCTGAGACCTGACTTTTCAGAATCATTAAACACCAAATTAACAGTCAAATCTGCTGTAAGTGGAGCTGAAACACTGTTTAAATATCACTTTGTCTTCCTCCATTAATTAAAGAATAAATATATATTCTATTACTAATGATCATAAGTTTTAAATATTTCAGTTACAAGTCATAATTTGGGAGAAATAAGTGTTCTTTGAAGGGATCTATTTTAACTAATAAGGAAAACAAAAAGACTGTATTCATCAAGAATGAGGAAGAAACACATCATTTTCAGGTGGTATAAAAGTTAGACATGAATGTAAATAGTGCTTCTAATCACAAAAGAGCTTAATCTGCTTTGTACCTTGGGCTCTTGGCATTTGCAGGGTATGAAAAAGATGTTATTGTTATTAGCCAACTTGCCAATAACATACTCTAACATTTAGGATTATTTTCTTATCTCACAATTCAAACATATAAATGCAATAAATCCACAAAAATTTTCATTAGATTGAACACACAAGCATGACTTCAAATAAATTCTGTCAAGAATGTATGAAAACACTACAGAGTTTTCCTGGTTGGCCCTGTATCCTGCTTGTTTCTAACATTATTTTTGTATATCTGTATCTATATTTGTACATATAAACATATTCACATCTATTTCTGCTTTTCTTCTATGACTCTTTTGGAAGGGTCTTCTCCTCAGAGCGTTTTCAATGTTTACTGTTGTGCTGATGCTTCAGCACATACAGAATCATGCTTCAGCAGGAAGCTGTTCAATTGTGTTAATCAAGGCTGCAGAAACTGTGGTTGATGAAAAGATTCAAGTGTGACTCAGTTCAGAGTGAGAGATCTTACCTGGGTTACCACACAGCTCCAGTGTTCTACTGTGTGTATGTGGTCTACTTTGGGCAGAAAGACATTCTCAGATTTTCTATCACCAAATCCAAATGGTAAAATGCCATGTCTTATTCAAAACAGCTGAAGCATATATGGGCTTATCTTGTAAAACTCCTCACAGTTAAGTATACACAGGCAAGCATAGTTATACTCCATATTGTGTAGAAATATAGTTTTCAGTTCCTCAGGTTCAGAAAGTCCAGTATAATTGATAAGCCACTTAAATACAAATGCTTTTTCTCGGACTGACTATTTTAAAGTATTCTGCTTCAGCAAAATATTTAATTATGCTCTGTAAAAGAAACTCTCTGATAGGCCTGCATGGCACCAACACAGAAATGTGTATATTGTTTCAGAAATGTCTAACAGTATTCCATGTATTCCATTTCACAAGCCATTTTTGAGAAATTAAGCCTATAATAACATTGGTAATTTATTGGTCTTTTGCAGTGTAAACTTACATGTGCCATTAATAAGATGAATGTACCAGGTGATATGCTAAACCCTTTTTTAATCCTATCTCTCTTTGGAGAAGGATGGGGAGAGGACTACTGTAATGGAAACTCAATCATAAATATAATGTGTATCAATTGAAGGAAATGCCATGCAGCTGAAGATATGCCATTCATATTTCTGAAGAATATTATTTGAAATACAGCAGTTGCAAAATAACTAAAAGCTTGAAGTAAAATGGAAAAATATTCGAGTGTGCTTCTTATCAACTCTTTTTTAAAAATATCTGAACAGGATTGTTTCATTTGCTTGTTATCCATCATTTTGGAACAAACACCTGGGGCCATCAGCTGAAAATCAGTGTTATGTGTCAAGTGAATATGGAAAAAACCATACAAATGGGCCATGTCCCAATGCTTTTGAAAAATCCAATCGGTTGTACCGGTTTGCCTCTCACTACAGGGTGTCCTCAAAAGTAAGTTCATGAAATTAATCTGTTGTGTCAACAATTTTACTCCTTTGGGGTTTGAATATTATCCGGCATATTAAAATATGTTCACTTAACTTCAAGACTAGAGCTGTGAATTTTCCTTTATTTTGCCCTTGAGTTTTCTTAAGAGTTGAAATTCTTTATAGTTTCTCAGTTGTACATCATGTCTTTAAAGCTGATATTCTGTGGTCCCATAGAAATTAGAGATAGAAAAGAAAGTATGCAGTCATAATAGTGCAGTTGTTATTGTTGCATGTTTCTGAAGGTTTTGTTAAAACCTTTGTGATAAAGGTAAACCAAATATTCTGCAGCAGAAATAAAAGTGCAAAGGTATATTTATACTATATATATATGCACACAATAATAAATTAGTATGAGTTTTAATTTTATTTAATAAACATTATCTTCCCTTGCTGTCTCTGTTGCTGCTCTCACCTTCTCTCAGGAAACTGATATAATGAAAGAAATCATGGACAGAGGACCAGTGCAAGGTATGGTAAGTTTAAAAAGGATGTTTACATTCTTGAAATAATTAGACTGTACAAATTAGACTTGTATCAAAATATTAGAAAATGCAAATTATATGCCACAGAGAAGAAACTGGTCATATGCACTGTAGTTCTTCCAGGGATATGTGGTGGGTTAACAGGGGCCCTAAAAGCAGCATGACTGCATCAGAGCCTGTAAAGAGTCAAATGATCTTGAGCTGGATATGCTGAAAATTTGTGCAAAATCTGTGTGCAGGAAATGTGTGCCTTTTTTCACGACTGCTCTTTGGTCACTGGTGAAATAGCAATTTGTGTCTATGCAGGTGAAGTTACATGTTAGCCAAACTCGGTTCTATAGGGCTGGGGTTGATTCCCCTGCTGGCTGGGCCAGCCGTATAGAACTGGCTCTCCTCTGAAGGTAATGCTGAACAATATGGGCCTTGCAGCAAATCATTCAGTGCTGAAGTACTCAGAATTTCTCATTTCATAGCCCAGAATGCTCTTTTTAATGCCTAACAGTTTTGAGTTTTTTGCTGAACTCTGCAATGAAGACCTCTCAAATGTCAGAAATGAAGAGACTTCAGCATTGAGTAGGGAACTGCAAAAATATTTTTTTTACCCTGGTTACTGTCCATTTGTGGCCATGAATGGTGCTGACAACAACTGAAAATGCAGGTTCCTGCTCACAGCCCAGGCCAGTGCAACTGGCCTGGAGAGATTGATGGATGTGGGGCTTGGAATGATGCAGAAAGGTCATGAGTGCAGGGTCTCCACCTGTCTTGGATAGCTAGCTGATGCAAAACCAAAGAATTTTACTTCAGGGGGCTTCTGCATTTCTACTGCTTTTAATTATATAAGGAATTATCATAATCTTCAATTTATTATTTAAATGATTATGATTATTAGATAGAATTCATTTTGGTGCATCATGGAGTTGAAATTACTTCTTAAAGCTCTTTATGTGGGCAGCTGCAATTAATCTGAAGCTCAGACTGAACAAGATCAACATCATCAGTCTTTTTTTTTCATTCTGTCCAAGTTTGTTTGCTCAAGGAAAATATTATTTCCCATACTACGTTTGATCTAGATGCAAAGACAGTAATTTCTATTGGTTTTAGAAAATTATAAAAATTAGGACCCTTAAGATAGAATTTCAGACCTCAAATATTGCACTCATAATCTGTGGATACAAACATTTTTTTGGATTAACCTGCTAGTACTAAATTTTACACATTAAATAATCAATATTCATCCATTTGTTAGGATTTAGCCACACAACAATTCATAATTTTTTTTTAAATTTTACTGCTTTTTGTATATCAGGTTAAGGTAATGCTGTTGGTAAAAAAATGAAGATCTACCTAATGGCATATAACTGAGAGTATCCATCACTGAGTGAAATCACTTGCTGTTTTTTCTTTTGGCTATAATATGAGTTCTAAATGAATCAGTTATGACCCTGTAATTTTTCACTGATCCTCTCTTCTGTCTTCCTATATTACAACTGCAACCAGGGAAAAAGTCTAATTTTAAAACCACATCATATTTTTTTCTTCAAATGATCTTCAAATAATGAATGAGGTTTTCCATTATTCATTTACTTATAATTCCTTAAGAACTTACAAAGTGCTTAGGGCCAGTCTTATCTAATGTACTAAGTAATGTTTAATAGATGGGAAACATTCAAGATCCGTTCAAGATCATGATGATGAAGGTACTTTGATTTTTGGACATTTTCAAAGTTAAGAAAAAAATATGCTTTTTTAACAATGGTGAAACAGTAGATTTAGGAATGTAATTGAAGATTTTATGTTATACAGCTTTCAAATTTGAATGAAAATTTCTCTATGACCTAAGTCATTGTCTTACATGGTATAAAAACTGAGCAATTAGCATTTTTTGATTCAAATGATGAAATACTAGTTTTTTTAAGAAATCCTTTTTTTTTTTTTTTTTCCTCATGGACTTTAGGAAATAATCTGATAATTATAATGCTAATGTAGGAAAATTATCCTCTCTGACACATTGGTCAGTCTTGATTAAAAGAAAGGTTCACACATTGTTGACAAAACATCAGAGTTTTGACCCCACAAAACTTAAAATTTCAGTTATTATGATCTTGGGAAAAATTTTTCTATTTGCTAACATTAGAAAGTGATCTGTAGAAAGGACTCTGCTATATTAATGTATAGAGCTAAACTGTCTCCTTTTGTAGCAACTAGTTTTCAATTCTTGTGTCTTTGTTTGATTAAAAAGTGATAAATATACTATTCAAGAGTTTTATGCAGGGGAATCCATAGTGGAATTAATCTTTTAATCTGCTGCATCTATATGCATAGTTCTGACAAGCTCAGTGTGACTGAAATAGCTCATGCATGAACTATAGCCAACCTTATGAAAATTGCTACCTTTTTTGATTCATTAATAATTGATTCATTCATTTTGGGGAATGCAAAGTCTGCTCTATGTGAGAGGGAACACAATTAGTGGTGGACAATGATCACTCTGTCCTGTCCAAGTCACAGTCTGTATCAGGACAAAGTCACTGAATAAACAAAAATATCTCAGTGCTAGATCTAGAATTATCATAATCTTTTTCCATCCTGTACTTCATGTACCCAGACCACTCTAACTCCAGAGATGGTACCATTATTTAGCTCCTGATTGCAAGGTATTACATATACATAGGTATATGTATTTACATTTTGTATACAAATACAAATTTGTATACAAATACATTTTGTATACAAATACAAATTTGTATACATTTTGTGTACAAATGTATGTATACACACACACACGTGCGTGCAATGTATATATAATATATAATCATAGATAAAATTCTATCACTTAAACTAAAGCTATTCTGGAAATACACTTCAAAAATTTCATTTCAGTGGAAAAGATTTTAGGTGTGATATCTCCTCACAGACAAGAATGTGTCTCATTTGGGTCACAAGTTGTATTTTCCTCTGTACTTGCACTTGAAGGCAGCAACATTGGAAAAAACAGGCTGGCTGAGACTATTAATACACGGCTCCACGGCTGGTGTCACAGCTGAAATATTGGGGGTTCTTGAAAATGGAATGGCCTAAGCTCAGGCATGCTGGCATTAGATGGGACTTGCCTTTCTCAGAAAGAAAGGAGGGTCTTTGCTCAGGAACAGTGGGTCTCATTGGCAGAGCTTCTGCCAGGGTGTGAAGGGGAAGGGGCACAGTATCAGGCTCATCCACGGCAAGGCAAATGGCCTCATTTCACCATGTTTTTAGAATTCTCTCTCATCCTCTAAAATTTTTGACTGTTTTATATTTTCAGCCAAATGTGATCGAGGTTATTGTAAAGATAGTCAATTTCTTTCAAGTTTATGAAAATATTCAGGTAGGAAAAAGAAATTTGTAAGTATTCTGGACAGAAAAAATGGCAGCATGAGCTCAACTTACTGGATACTGTGTGTCTATACCAGGCCCATATGTTATAAATGGTCCAACCACATAAAAAAGGGCCAGTGAAACTTTTACTTTATGCAACTCTCAAGGTGTAAGACTTAGGGAAGTTGGATTTCACTAGTTCTCATGTTCCAAGCTGTGCAGCAGTTAAAATCATAAGCTAAAAATAAGATGGAATGACGCTTATGTTTAATGCTTCCAAGTCACTGGAATCTAAAGGTAATGTAGACCTGAATAGTATTTTAGTTTCTCTGGATCTGGTAGCCCACCATAAAGCAAATGGTACTAAGTTGGCAGAACATATGTGGAAAAGAAACCCAGAACAATTTTCTTAATAAACGAATGATACTCCTAAGAAATAAAAATTAGGCATAAAATGTAACTTGCAATCTTCATTCTCTTGCACAAAATTTTAAGTTAATCAACTTTTTCACCTTACATTTTTATGAAAAAAAGGGTGATTTTTTTTCCATACTTTTAACTAACAGTCACGATTTATACATATACAAACAATCTAGTTTTCTTTTAGGAGGTTGCTGTGTATGTGATGAACTTTAAGTTTCAGAAAAAGGCTCCACCCTGTTTCACAGGATATACATTTTCTGTTAAATACTTTGCTTGAATATGCAGATGCTAGTCAGAACTGAGTAGTTTATATATGAACCTTGGGGAGATTAATTTTATTCAATTATATTTCAAATTTTATGTAAGTCTTCACATGGCAATGTTTCTTCCTACTGCACTGGAATTCCATGAGAGAGAGTTTCCATGACAAGGAAAACCAACAAACTTGATAAGAGACCTTATAGAGAACTCTGTTGAAGTATTTCTATTGGTTCACTCACAGCAGGACACTTCTTAGAAACTGATATTTTTAATGGAATTACAAAGTACACTTAATGCAGTCCAACACACAACAAGAATTTCACTGGTAAAATGCAAGGAGTAAAGAATAATAGAAGTAATGTTTGCTGACTGTGGTGATTTATTCCTATTGTTTTCAGCTATTATGAAAGTATATGAAGATTTTTTCCTTTACAAGGAGGGAATATATCGACACTCCCAGAAAGCAGGATCTAAATGGAAAACTCATTCAGTCAAACTCCTTGGGTGAGTAAAGCACACCCTTTTACCCTTTTTCTCTGCCTGTCATGAGTGTAATAAAATGTCAATTACCAGTTTGGAACCCAAAGATACGACTGTCACAGATGGAACACTCCCAGCATAAGACTGATGTTTCATTTTTGCCTTGTTTACAAATTTCAGAGAGTATTAAAAAGAGATGTAGACCAATCATCTTTTAATCTACTCATATTTGTTCAAAAACTTCAAATATAATGTTTATAGAATAAGCCATTAAGCCCCATGTAAATATAGCTAAAATCCACATACACACACACATATAAATATGTATATGTGTATATATACATATATACACACCATATAAAAATACTTGGTTGAGTATTCACAAATATTCCAAACACATATCAAGTTGGGAACAAAGCTGATATAATTTCCTTCAAATATGCCAGCAAACAATGCGAATAAAAACCTAAGAATTGACAGCAACCTCCCATTTAAATTGCATTGTTTACTGGCACAGCAGTCTAGGCTCTCTGTGTCCTGAATAGAAACCAAATTCTGCTGAGATGCTGCTGATTTAATTTGGGAAACTGGTTCAGAAGCATGTGTGTAGTACACTAGAGGATTTCCTCTCAAATGTAGACCAGGGCCACTATGTTAAGAAGACAAGTATCTAATAATGCATATGCTTGAATTCCTGAACACACCACAAGGCTTTATTCTTTGCCATGGAGGGAATATGTAAGGATGAATTTATTAAATCAGTGAGTGAATACACAGAAAAAAGACTGTAGAATCTGAAGCAAATATTTTATTGATGCTCTAGAATATAATTTAAATAATGTTTCAATGTGTGCTATGAAGATTACTGAGAGTATTTTCAACAAGTACTTCAAGAACATAAAATTGCAAAAAAAGGTGCATTTTGTGCTTGTGATCTTTGTGAAGATGTCTTCATGAAAGGCATGGGAATGCCTATGGTTGTGGAAACTACTGGCTATGGATTGCAAGAGTGTGCTTGATAGTGGCATAGAAGCAAAGAGAAGCAGCAGGTTTGTGCAAAATCATCTTTGATATTGCTGCAAAAAATATTGACTTAGGCTAATGGAAGAACTCTCAAATTATCATTATAAAGAATATTGTGAAGCAATTAAAAAGAGAAACTGGAATTTAGTGTAGAAAAATGGAGCACTGAATTAGGAAAAGATCTTTATGGAGGACAGATGGTATGTGTTGGGTTTTGTGTGTGTGTTTAAGGTAACAGCCATGAGAAACCAAAAACATTAGACAATGTTAAATTTGCAGTGCGATTTGAATACTTTAGCTCTGGGATGAGCTGTATGAGGCTGTGAGTTCAGATTTTGGGAGGGGTTTGAAGTATGCTTGGTGCAAGCATAGGATGATGACAACTATTCCCTAAGACAAACTGCTCCTCTTTTGTGCAGAATAACCTACCCAGATGAGTGATTATGCAAGAATGGCACCAGGGGACAAAGTGATGGCTGAGGAGGGAGAGAGGAAGAGATAACTAATGTGCCAACCATATGTGCCAACCATATGAGGTTCAACAAGGGGAAGTGCCAGATTCTGCACCTGAGATGGGGCAACCCTGGATGTACAGACAGACTGGGGAATGAGCTGTTGGAAAGCAGTGCCATGGACAAGGACCTGGGGGTCCTGGCTGATTGAAAGTTGAATATAAATCACCAGTGTCCTGGCAACCTGGGGGCATCAGGCCCAGCATGTCCAGCTGGGCAAGGGAGGGGATTGTCCCACTCTGCTCTGCACTGGAGCAGCCTCACCTCGAGTGCTGGGGATGGTTTTCAGCACTGCAATATATGAAAGATATTTTAATTATCAGAGAGCATCCAAAAGAAGGCAACAAAGGTGGTGAAGGCCTTGAGGGGAAGCCATGTGAGGAGCAGCTGAGGTCACTTGGTCTGTTCAGCCTGGAGGGGAGACCTCACTGCAGTTACAGCTTCCTTATTAGAGAAAGAGAAGGGGCAGACACTGATCTCTTCTTTGTGGTGAACAGTGACAGAATCCAAAAGAATGGCCTGAAGTTTAGCCGGGGGAGGTTTAGGTTGGATATTAGAAAAAGGTTCTTCACCCAGAGGGTGGTTGGGCCCTGGAACAGGCTCCCCAGGGCAGTGGTCACAGCAGCAAGCCTGATGAGTTCAAGTGGTTGGACAGTGCTCTGGGGCACATGCTGTGACTCATCCTGTGGCCAGGAGTTGGACTTGATCATCCTTGTGAGTCCCTTGCAAGTCAGCATATTCTGTGCTTCTGTATTTCTGTGCTCAAGTGGATGCTGATTGAAATGAGAAGTGGCAGGCTGTGCAAAGAAAAGATAGCAACCATTAGGCAGGGGGCTGTTATGAGCAAAATCTGAACACCTTGAGTAAGACACAAGATTGTTTTGAATGGTTGCTGCTAAACACAGAGAAGAGGAAAGACAAATGATCTGATGTACTGGAAAAGAACATAAGAAGTGAAGGAAAAAGAATAAAAACTGGAGATGATATTATATAAGAAACCTCAGTCTTGTTCAGAGCTTAATATGGGGGGAATGCATTTTCTTACTGACTCATTTACTTAATTTGAATATTCCTGAAGTATGCAATGGGGCCAACAATATAAAGAATTACCAGTCCTTGAATTGTCTAAAGCACAAATGTCGTGGCCTCCAAGATTGTGGCATATAAAAACATTTACAAAGCTATTTAAGTGTATAAATTGAATTAGATCTTGACAAGTTGGGGGCTGTTGAAGCCTGAAGCTAGGTGTTTATAGCAATGATATGTCCAGCCATAAAATTTGATTCTGCATCATGAACTCTAAACCACTTCTTTATATAGATTTTAATGTCTTCAGGATTAAGCCATGACATTTTAATATCATTTATTAGTTTCAATGAATTTGAATGGAAAATATGTGTTGTGGGTGTAAGTTCTTTGTCACTCATATATAGCTTGGAAGCAAAGAAAAATTTAGAATGTTTGACCTCAATAAAAAACTCATGGGAATCTCATCATAGTTGTACTTTGGATCAAAATACTGATGTATGTTTGCATTTTTCTTAGCTGAGATAGCTCCTGGAGAGACAAAAAGGGGCAGAGACATGCTGATAGATAGGATAAAAAATGCAGTTTTGTGTGGGTTGATTCTTAGTGTAGGCTTATTTTTATTTATAATCCCTTCCATAAAAGAGATTCAATACTTGCAAAAGGCAGCTGTAATAATGACTGACCCTATTAAGCTGGTATTTGTAATATCTCAGAAACATTTTTGAAAAAGCCTTGAATTGCCCTTTAATTGTGCAACATATGAGGCAATGGAGTGATAAAATGTGAATAGATTTTGGTGAAGTTTGCAAGAGCTATTTGTACAAAACCAGAAATGCACATATAAAGTGCCTGGTTGATCATTAGACTGGAAAGATTTTAAATGTTTAGACTGGCTTCCCTTGTTCTGCAACATGAAATTGCAAGTTATTTTCTATCATTCAAAGTCTCATTTATAAAATCAGCTGTGGCAAGACTGGGAGTCTGTCTCCAGTGAGGTACTGTGTGACCTCAGCCTCAAGGAGAGAACATGAAAAGATGGAATAGCATGGAAGGAGAAGAGGAAAGTGTGAACAGCCTGGTGGATGCTGTGTGAGTAGCAGAGTGTTTGCTCTCAGTAATCTGAAGGCAGGATGGAGTGACCCACCAATAGAGCAGGATCTCTCTGGCAGTTTCTGTGTCAATATTTTAGAGAGAGGTAAGCAGAAAAATTGAGTAATGGAGACTGGGATACATAACAGCGAAGTTTTGACAAAGAAAAGTTAAATTCCTATGCTTCTGCAGGTTTCCCTTTATCTTTTATAGATATTCATCTGCTCTAGCTTAAGTGTCTAATGGTGAGCTGAATTGCTTTGTTGGTTCTATTTCTCCTTGTAAACTATAACAGAATTTGTGGTATTACACCACACTTAAATAGCTAAAATGAAAAACTCTAGATTACATTACATTACAGAAATCCCACATGCAATGGCATCTTAAAGTTGCTTAAAACAAAAATGACTGGTGCATAATATTCATAGTAAGAGAGTATTTTCAGAATGTCTTGCATGTGTATGTGTATATGTACATACATGCATTTGTGGATCCATACATACTCAATTACAGCTCTTAATGGCACCAGAATGAAAATCAGTTAAAGAGGCACAATGAAACTGTAAATGGCATGTTTGACTAAGGAGGAAAAACTATTAGTTTGGTAATTTTCTTTTTTCCTCTGCACTCTGTTTTAAGAAGACTGGTGGTTGAAAAATGACATATGAAACTCATTTTTATCTCAAGGTCTCTTAAAAAAAAAGACTAAATTCACATCAAGGATGAACTCAGTGGTAGACTTCTTTCAGATCTGTACATTTAAACCAGGATTTTTGAACAAACCTGTCATATCTACTTTATACCAGATTCTCAGAACATTTGGTGGGTTTATATTTGTTTGTTTGTTGGTTGGCTGGGGTTTTAAAATTTTATTTTCTCTTCTTTCTAGTCTTCTGGCATTCTTAGTTCCATCTAGGAAAAGAAATGTAATGTCTGTAGGAAAAGAAAACCTGGAGGAGATTTGTTGGTATAAAATGCCATAGTCTGTAAGGAAAGTACAGTTGAGTAAAGGAAGTACCTTGGATGGGGTAGCTGTGGTTCTAGTTCAAGCAAATCTCTTTTCAAAGTTAGTGAAGTAAAGTATCCTTCATGAATGTTTGCAGCTTGTTCAGACAAATCTCTCAGATTTTTATTTCTGAATCTCTTAAATATAAGAGCCAAGCTACAATATGTGATCTATACCTCACCAAAAAGCTTCAGCTGCTGTAGCTGTGACACTGAAAAATCCAGGAGGGTCTCCAAAATCCATGCCTTTGGCTGCAACTAAATCTATGGACTGTCACTTTAAGGATTGGAGGAAACAAAAATATATAATTAAAAGCCTTGATAATCTATCATGAACAAGATGGATTTTCAATGCTTGGAAGGCGCTCAGAATGACAAAAGGCTTTAATAAGAGGACACTGAGATGTACATTAGCTGGAAACACATTTCCTCTCTATTTTAATTAGCAATTCACTGAAAGATTTAAACTGAATAATGCAGCAGATTAAATACTTAGCCAACTACTAAACTGAAACTTCTATGCCCTGAAAAAACATTGGTTGAATGTTTAACACAAAAAGCCATACTAATGGAGATAAAATTGATATGTTAGACAAAGAGCTTGTGGTTTCGTGTTGAGGAGACAGCCAGACAGAGCAACAACATTCTAAGATGAAATACATAACTCAGTGATTCAGCTGTCCAAAGTCCAAAGTCTTGAATATGGTTAGTGATATCTGGGGTTTTGGCTTTGTAGACTCTGTTTTTCTCTATATTTTTGTCTTTAGTTGTCTTTACTCGAGCTTACACTCAGAATAACTACAAATAAATAACATCTTAAACCACCAAAAGTCATAACCCAAACTGTTTTGTTTCTGAATAAAGAAACCTGGGCTTGAGTTCCCTTTTCATTTGTGGGGAAAGAAAAAATTACTTTTTCATTGTCAGACAATCAACATCAGGTATTATAGTTAAGAATGAGACAGCAACACTCAAACATTTTACAGCAAAGAGAAACACATGAGGAGATCATGGGGAAAAGGCACAGTGTCTGATGATTCATGCAGTTCAGTCCGTGAGACTGTCCCCCATACAATTCCTTACAGTAGATCCGTGGGATCTGTGGGAGTGCTTTAACCAGCCACTTACTGACTCATTTTGACTCACCTCTCATGTTGAAAAGTCTATGCAAAACTACAGTTTCAAATTCCAGCAACCATTTTTTAAGAAGCTTTCTCTCCGTGGTGAGCATCAGTCAGTGACTCTAACCTTCTTATTTTTAATACAAGATTAAAAATTAAACTGTTGTCTAATTGAGTAGATAAAATTGCTAGTTTTTGAAATGTACTAGGCTTTTGTGATCCAGCATGAGGAATAGGACATGACCCACAATAGTTACACCTTTTTTTTCTCCTCTGGTAGCATTATGACAGTTATGCAACCAAGTCCAGGGAATAAACTGAGATGAGACGTTTTAGACTGCATGTATTTCTGTCCAGCAAGCAGTTTAAATCCTTGGTTAATGCAAAGCATTGACTTCTACCAGTAACAACTAATCTGCAGAAATTTGCTCGAGATCTAAGACCTGCCATTCCTCTTTACTTTTAAGGCTGTATTTGTTTTCAATTCATATCTTCAGTCTTAAGGAATCAGTTTGTATATTATTCAGCACACTCTTCAGAGGTCTTCGCTGTATTTGCTGTTAAGAGCATTTTACCTACAAAAGTGCATGTAAGCAGACTAGAACCTAGTTTCTGTTATCTGCCAAAACACCTTAGTTTTGAAGCCACTGCTGACAACCCTTTTTATTGTGTTAGGTTATATTTCCCATTTTTAATTATTTTATTCAATGATTAATTATCAGCTTATTTTTTTCCCTGATAGCTTTCTTCATGCTTTTCTTGTGAAGTCCCCCTTCATTTTAGTAGTATAGTTTATTGAAAAGCAAACTAGGATATGTTCAAATAAAACAAATTTCCATTCTCTGTAACACTACTGAAAATTTCTGTATTCTAGTTTTTTACCTGTCAGGCAGAGTTGTTTATTCAGGGCCTGCTCCCACAGAGTTAATATCGAGGAAAAGTTATTACTGAAAAGGATAGCTAAGGTGCATCTACTATACAAAATTGGACACAAAATTATGAAAATTATTTTATATAAGATGACAAGTATTCATCCTTTTATCTGAAAGAGCAACAGAATTCTTTTTACAGAGTCATTTGGAGCAGATTTCCTTGGAGTAAATGGAAACACATTGCTTATTTTTTTCCCTGAAGGGCACTGAATACAGTTTCCTGAGATTACTTTTTTTTATTCAAGGTTATTTTTTGGGAAAGCTAAGTGGAGTATTTATCACAGATTTTTTTTGCCAGAAAGAAAACTATCTTTTAAAAGTAATTTTTAGTAATTGATAAACAGACTTTCTTAATGATTTCTTAAAATCTCTTCTTTTTCTTCTAAATAAAAATAGTGACTTCTAAAATAAAAATGATATGTTGTCATGTTTTAAGCCCAGTTAGAAATTAGGCAGTCACTTTCTCAACTCCATCTCTCCCCCACACACCCCAATGGAATGGGGGATAAAATCAAAGTAAACTTGTAGATTGAGTCATAAACAGTTTAATAATCAAAAATAATTTAAAATACAATAATAATGGCAAGTGAAAACAAAAAGGAAAAAGAAGTGCTGCGCAATGCCATTGCTCACCACCTGCTGACACCAGAACCCCCTTCCTGAACCCAGACTGGATGCGTTTCTGGGTAACCTCCCCCAGTTTATATACTGGGCATGAGTTCTATGGTGTGGAATATCCTTTTGGTCACTTCCAGCTACCTCTCTTAGCTAGGATCACTCCTAGTTTATTTTGCATTCCACTTCATTGTTAGAGCATGAGAAAAAAAGAAAAAAAATGTCCTCAGCAACACCCAAAACATCAGTTTATTATCAACATCACTCTCATTCCAAATTCAAATCACAGTACTGTAACAGCTAGTGAGAAAAAAATATCCTAGCTGAAAACAGGACATAAGGTTGAAAGATTTTCCTAAAAATATCAAAGGTAGGGACATTTAAAGCTTTGCAAAAATAACCCTGAGAAATTCCCTGTCTGTCCAAGTCCAATGAGACCCAGCATCTCTTTGCTTTTAATATGGCATTTGTTTGGAGTAAATATCAATCTGGAATAATCACAAAAGCAAACAAAAGAGTGTGATTAGATTATTTTGGTCACCTTCCAGAAAATACAATATTGTTCTCTAATGGCTGTTGTCCAAGAATGTGTCAACTCACTTTAAAGTCTCTGTCAAATCCACGCGGAAACTAATTCCACTGGGAGTTCAGTTACTCCTTTAAACTCCTTCAGGATTATGCCTTTTTTTGTTGTTGTTTTGTTTTGTTGGTTTTTTTAAAACTTTTTGTCTTGAAGAATTTGAGGGACCAATCAACACTTTCTCTGAGCTGCTTCTCTGCAGGGAAAATGATCTGGAATGCTATCTAGAGTAAGCTGGATGCAGCCATCCCTACCACCACTGGAGGCTGAGGTTCAAGGAGGGGATATGGAAGAGGAGCAGTGGGGGGACCACCAAAATATCAGGAGAGTCTTTCCCCACCCTTTGCAAAGAAGAAGACAACAAATACATCTGCCCTGAGCCTTCTCTCCTAAGGGCTGAACTAAGCCAGCTCCCTTAGCCTTTCCTCATACATCATGTGCTCCAGACCCCAAACATCTCAGTGGACTCCTGCTGGTCTTGTTCCAGCCTGTTAATGCCTTTCCTGCATGAGGAAGCTCAAGACCGGGCAGTGGACACAGAATGGCAGTCTCAAAAAAAGGAAATCAGTCACTTGTCTTGACCTGCTGACTGCACTCCTCTATATTTTAATTTAATATACTTTAATTCAGAGTATTTGATGAATATCCATAGGCATTGATTACTGAGAAAGCAGCTCTTCTTTCTAACTGCAAATAAAATGCATATGTCAAGTGCCTATGTATCTATGAGGACACAAACCCTGGGAAACTAGATTCATGGATTCGTTATAGTAAAGGATAAAAAAAGGTTTCTTTTCTACCTTGGCTTCTAAGTCTTCTTTCATTTAGAGTCATTTCTGAGATTCAATAAATTCCTATCAATGTACAAAACTAGAAGTTAACTCTTTTAGAAAATAACAAATGTTTGAAAAATATTTAATCACAGAAATGTGACCCTGTGGGAACTGGCCATCATCATGCTCAAGCAAGTGGAATAAATTTTGTGTAGTACAATGCAGAAATACATGAATATAAATTCAGGGCAATTTTTCTCTTTCTTTGAGATTGATGTAAATATTGGACTTTCATTTATTTTTTTTAGTAAAATACCCATGAGTAAATAGTAAATTTGTATCTTACATAAATTCAGAAGCCTATAACTTTTAAAAATAATTTATGATCATGACAGATTGTATCTGAAATATGTTTGACAAAGAAATGGCAATTATTGATAATCCCTGAATATTCATGCGGTAATGAAAAGAAAATGCATCATGAGGCCTCTTTAAAAATAAAACAATAATTGCATTCCAGGGTCATCATGGCAAACATTATTTTTATGATTCCTTGAATTTAATGATCAGTAGGTACAGTTTGTGCTTGGAAGTACAATCCACATTTCATTTCTCTGCGAGTCTCCAATTTGTCTTCCTTGTCTTTTTCCCTTTGGCTGAAAGTGTACATATTCCATGTAAATGATGGTTCAATGCTAACCAAGGAGAGCTGATGCCACTCTTGCTGTTCAAATAAAGTGTGACAGAAAAATCTCAATTTCCCCATTCACAGTGTGGGATTTCTCATCATATTTTTGCTGGTTGCCTTTGAAAATGATTGGAGCACTGCAAATGCAGCTCACACATGTGGTGTTGGTGGGATATATACCAGTAAACACCCTGTCAATGGCATTTGATATATCCTAGGATTAACTTTTCACTGGGGAAAACCATCTAAAAGTTCACATCTTTGGTTTTCTTTATTTGTGCCCTTTTACAGGCACCTAAGCATCATGAGCTGTGAATAGTAACTAGACAAGAAATCATTGTATAAATTCAAAACAAGACAGAGCTCTTTTAGCTCCAGCAGAAAAACCATGTGTACTGAACTACCTAAGGTGTGCAGTGCAACTCTTCCTCACTGAAATAGATCCAGATGATTGGGTTGGAACATCTGCCCTGTGTATAAAGTGAGGCCTAAAAATCAGAGTACTAAGCAGTTCAGCTACAGCTATACTCCTATGAATATCCTATCACTTGTCAAGTGGAGATGGCAGACAGGGAAGATTTCTTGTATGATTTCATATAGATATTTCCACAAAAGTTAGCATGCCCTCAAAGATGACAAAAACATCAACACCCCCCAACCCCCATCCCCATGTAATAAAACAGTTTAGGCTATCAGCAGTTCAATTCCCAACTCACTAGCTATTTCTGTATAGATACTGGATGAGAGTTTTAACAAAAATGTTCCTAGGGATCTTCAGGTGAGTTGAAGAAATATGGTCACATATAGTTTCAATATTCCTACACAGTTCAGTCCAGCAGGAAAGCTCTCCAGAAGAGAGATACTGTTAATGAAAACAGATTTTTGAAATGAAAAACTGAAACTAGACTTCTGTTAAGTTTTTGTAAAAACACAAATGGTGATTTGACTTGTGGTTAGCAAGTCAGCAGGTAACCTCACTTGGATCATCAGAGTTTGTTATTCATACTTTGTTCTGACACTGGTAATTATGACAACTAATGCTTTTATTTTCTGATTACTTGTTTCATCAAAATACTCTTCTTTTCTAAAAGATGGGGAGCATCACGTGACAAAAATGGACAGAAACAGAAATTCTGGGTAAGTGAATACTTAGGACAGTGTTTTGAAGCGGAAGAAAAAAGATCTCAACAAAACAGATCGTCTAACATCTACTTCTTTACTTTCATTCATTCTCTCTGCATCTATTTCTTTCCTTCACCCTAAAGTGTCCTGCATAATTCTATTCCCTCTCTGGCAACTTTTATCATGCTGACACTCGAACTATAGCATCACCTACCTCCATTTCAAAGCCTGTTTCATCCCACCTCTACCTGTACTTTTTCCTACACTGCCTTTTCTGTTTCAAATCTTATTCAATTTTTCAAATGTTATTAAAAATTTCTATTCAGAGTCAGTTCTTTTTAATGCCTGCAAATGAAAGTCAGTAAAATTAATCAATACTATTTGTAAAAATATTGGGAAAAGACGAATTTTCTGTTTAAACAGTGTTGACAATTGTTATCCAGCCTTCAGAATAAGCCCCCCAAATTAAATCAAATCAAACTAAGAATATTTCCTTCAAGCCATTTAGAGTAAGTAAAATTTTATCACTTGGATTATGACTAACAGCTCATTCCATTATTCTTGCATTCATCTGAAGGTTCTTTGGTGCTTACGTAGCTGATGGCAGGGCTTATGGTAGGTAGTTTCACTGGTATCAAAGGCAAAACCTACTGAGACAACTGAGGCTTCATCAGAAAATAAATTGTTCAGTATGTCAATAGCTACTTTTTACCTTCATTTTTTTTAAAGTCAGCTTTTAAAAATCTATATATCTTTGATATATCTTTAGCAGGTTAATTGTAATTGAAATTCTGACCATTGTTGTTTCAATAACCACTTTTAACAGCAAAGAGTAGAATATTCATTCAATGATCTCTGCTTCAATTTCTCAAACTGTCTTGTAGAAACACTATTCCAATTTTACTAACCCTGATTTTGGAACTGAAATTTTGATCAAACCAAAAAAGAAGCAAATTACTAGAAATCAGAAAAAGATGTTAACTCTCAGTGCACCCAATCTGAGAGACTTCATTTCTGAAAAAAGAAACTAACACAAAAGATTCACTTTGTATTTTGCACCTTGCATTTTTAAATAATATTTTTAAATTAAAACTGATAATTTTTTTCTGCTTTGTTTACTTTTAGATTGCTGCAAATTCCTGGGGACAATCCTGGGGAGAAAATGGTTATTTTAGGATTCTACGTGGACAAAATGAATGTGATATTGAGAAGCTGATTTTAGCTACTTTGGGACAGCAATAGTTTATCTGTACCATACTCTGCTGGATGTATCTATTCTTTCCATTGTCTTTCCATTATACTATTTTTTTCCATCGAATCTTTGTGGGGAAATAATCCTGATTGAACAGTGCCTGAAAAAAAAAATTGAGTTACACTGTTAGAATTAATATCTTTACAGTACATACTCTAATCAGAAATTATTCCAGAAATATTAGATGCTCTTTCAATCAAAATTGGCTTAAGAGCTCATGGTCATACTGGATAATAAATTCCAAAGAAATGCAAGTAGTTCTGATCCTGTAGCTGAAGAATTATTTCCTATCCACCTTACGTACAACTAAGTAGATAAGTTGTATCTATCAATATCTCATCCAGGAAATTAATTTTTTTTTAGTAGATCCCACAAAGTCGATGCATTCAGTGTAATACAAAAATAGCTTGCAGTGAATGAGTGTATTCCTCTTCCTGCAACCACAACCAAAACTGTACAATTTTAACAATGTTTTAATTAAAATAAAATAAAGAAGAAAATGTAATTTCTCCTCAATTCAGTCTAGACTAGACTAAGTGCTGAACTGCTTCCCTTCCATTCCCTGAGAACCAGCATGTGCCAACATTCCCAAAAGCCTGTTGCAAACAGAAAAAGATGGAAAAGATATTCTGTTGTTTGTCTCAACTGACATATCTGTATCTCAGGCACAGTTCCTGGTGTTGGTGATCAGGACCACCAGGGCAAATGAGACACCCAGAACTCCTAATGCTTCCATAGCTGCTTCTGTCTGAAGAAGCAGGTTTCTGACCCACATCCCTTCCTATAAGCATTGCTGTAAATCTTGACAAGCTTGAGGACTGTTTTGCTTATTTGATAAGTAAAATATCGATATGGACACCTATGACATAAGAATAAATTAAATACTTTCTAGCCCTTTCAGTTTCAATTAATCCAAAGGCCAAATGCCAACTGGAATAAAATTATCAATGAAAAAAAACATGGCACATTAAATAAGTAGGGGGAAAAAGCTGCCACGCAATAACACCAAGCAAAGAATTTCCAGGTTACCTTCAGTGTATTTAATAATGTTCATTCTTTCTAGAATAAGAACTTGTTTTCTAATGTCATCAGCAAGTTCATTCAAGAGTTTTTCATGGTGGTAGTATATGACAAATGCCTAGGCCTCTGAAATAACCTCTCTTAAACTAAAGTTGTGTGACAATTTATGTTGCATCACTTAAAGGAGTTGTTAAAATATCAGTACCATACTGCAGCACAACAAGCCTTCTGCAGCCTTTAGTTTCATATAGTAAACTGAATTTAGGCACAAAAAACCCTTTATAACTTGAAATTTGTAGCAAATTGTAACACAAGCAATTTTAGAATCTCTAAATGCTGTGCGAGTAATAACTCTTCTAGTTTTAGTGAGCTAAGCCAGTACTTGACAGGAAAGTGTACTGAATCATCTACACACCTATTTCCCAGCCTCTTGGTATGTATTGATTCCATAAATGTCAAGATTTCAGAAGAGTATAATTTTACTTTGGAGTGAATGACACTGTAAAAACATATTCAGTAAACTCTGGGGGGGATTTTTTATTTCAACTTCCAATTGGTTTGCAGTGCTGTGGCTTTTACTTTTGCCAGTGGCTATTGCTGCTCCTGATTTCCTTATGAGACCTTCCTAAGATCTGATCTGTAATGTTAAACTTCTTACTTAAGATGCTTGCTTTGTCCTGGATGCCCAGAGTGAGGTTCCTCAAGGAGAGCTTCCCCTGGACATGCTGAAATTAGGGTGGCTTCACAACTTCAAGCTGGCAGCCAGCACTGGGACTCAGAGCTGCAAAGTTTTATGTGCAGCCTTAGTGCAACATGTTTTATAGGAACACAACCTGAAACAAGAGGAAAGAGAACTCCCAGGGACATAAGGCATTAATATCTAGAGCAGGGACGAGACAAGCCCTGAGAATGACAAGGGAACTGTTTTCCTGTAGTTGCAGGGATCATGGAAAGTTGCCAGACTACGAGTAATCCTGAAGAGAGGAGCTACACTTCTAGAAATCAGAATAAGAGAAAAATGTGTTTGTAAATCCTTCCAGAGTAATGTTTTACTAGAGATGTGACAGGAACTTGCACTTGGGCCCTTAATGCTGTAGCTACCATTTGGGAACTGTTTCCTATATGAACTTAACATCTTTGCACCCATTCCTCACTGCAAGGACCAAGCCTTTATCAGGATGGAGGCTGTCTCTTTGCCTCAGTAAACAGCAAATTGTAGCATTGCTTTATTCTAAAGTCCTCCTGCATTCCCTCAGGCAAGATACGCCTGTATTCAGTTATCATGTTTATTTCCAGACAATGTGGAGTCTCCCAGCTCTTGCAGTTTTCTTGGTCCCATGTTGCTCACCCCAAACCAAGGTTTGTGGCAGATGTCAGTGAGTGAGTGCTGCAGAGCAAGCACCTCTGACTCAAATAACTTTTATTTAGGGCATATTAGAGACAGAATGAATGCAATGAAAGGAATAAATTTTCTCTTTTGTTCATAAGTCTAGCTGTCAAATACACACACCATAATACAGTGAATGTTATTGTTTCATCTATAGCAATTTATTGTTTTGTCTGGAAATCTTCATCATGGAGCAGCACCACACAAAGCTTTTCCTGGAGAAGGCAGCTGAGGAAGAAGCCTGAGGCAGGAGGTCAGACTCTGCTCACCATTGAAATCCTCCATGCTTTGAAGTTTTGAAGCTGCGGGCTGCCTCGGGCTCTGTATGAAATATTTTAGGCTTATCTGGATGTTTCATTCAGCTCTTCCAACAGTGACAGCCACATAAACACATAGATAGGAACTCATTAATTGAAACTACTGCCTTAATATAACAACAACTGCAATTCCATTGCAAAACTCTGGAGACTATAATCTTTTATTTCTCTTGGCAGCAAAATGAGCATGAGAACACTTTATGCCTATCAAATCAAATACACAAAATGTGTATCAAATCTGATACACAGCTCAATATGTTATCAAAGAAAAATTTCTACAAAATTTATGAGTAGAAGAAAAAATTTAGCCCTAACATGCTGTACTATCATACTGTGAAGGAGTCAGCTGTTGGTCCAGATTCATCAACAATATTCCTATTACATGTAGTTGTAATACCATTCTCACTCAGAATCACGGACCTCTAAGATCAGCAAGTCCAACTTAATGGACCTAGCACTGCCAAATCCCTAACATGAACCCTTAAGTGGCACAACTACAGCTCATTGAAATACTTCCATGGACAGGGACTCAGCCACTTTCTTGGGAAGACTTTTCCAAGTCATGAAAACCCTTTCTGTGGAGAAATTATTCCTAACAGCTGATCTAAACCTCCCCTGGCACAACTTGAGGCCATTTCCTCTTGTCCAGTCACTTGGCAGAACAG
Source organism: Polioptila caerulea (assembly GCA_013397295.1). Classification (NCBI taxonomy): domain Eukaryota; kingdom Metazoa; phylum Chordata; class Aves; order Passeriformes; family Certhiidae; genus Polioptila; species Polioptila caerulea. The sequence goes on along the minus strand of VYXF01005288.1, from coordinate 763,852 downwards.
ACTAACTCCCCACTTTTTGATAAGATGTCACTCCAGCCTCCTTTCTTCAGGCTAAACAAATACAGTTTCCTCAGCCTTGTAAGACTTGGGCTCCAGCCAAAGGGCTTCTCTTCATCAAGAAACTTGGAAACAGCAGAAGTGGTCAATCAAGGTTTTAGAAATTAAAAAAAGTCTTCTTTTTTAAACTACAGGAGAAGTTTTTTAAGAGCAGTGCTAGTTAGCAGGATCCACTACATCTGAAAAAGCATATTAAAAGTGTGACCCCAATAGAACCCAAATTGCTGAAGTCTGCGAAAGTCTGGACATCAGAAGAAAGGCAAAAAAGGGTAGAAGAAGAGGGAGGGGAGAAGTGGTTTAATAATTCTTTCTAGTTTCCACCAGAACCAAAAAGTACTTGTATTTTTATCTTGGAAACAAAATTCAGCAAGTTTTGCTGGGCTTCAGCTCAGTCTAGCAAAAAATAAAGGCCATATTTACAGATTTTTCAACAAGTTTGGACCAAGCTTTGTCAAAGTCTAAAGCAGTAACATGTTTCAACTGGAATCATCATCTTGTTGTAGTTCCACTCCCCCCCAGTCTGGCATGAAGCTCATCCCTGCTTCACTCTGATTTCCTTCTTGGAAAACTCACCAAAATCAAAATGGACTGTAATAGGAGATAATCTCAACTGCACTGAAGGAATGAACCAGAATTAAAAAAAACAAAAAAACAAAAAAACCCAAAAAACCCCAAAACCAAAACAAAAAAACCCCACCATCTTTGATGTCTATTAAATACAGATCCTGCCAAATCTGCCAAATTTCATACAAAACCGCTTCAAACAAAAAATACTAGACCACCAAGTGGTGGCTGCCCTAGTGACATTTTCAAGGTAAATAACTGCATAAGGAATCATCCAGTTAAAAAAACAGAGGGAAGAAGTACAATAAACACTCATTTTTCCAAGCCCTGAAGAATTTATTGTTCCATTAAACAGGAAACCTTCTTTGAGTGAAGTTTAGATGAACAGATGGCATTTCACTAATTAGCTACTTTTAGTGTGAATTTTCATTCACTGTTCTGATGCTTCTCTGTCCCTCATGGTGTGCTGCCTTTTAATGTGTTTGCATTTCTTGTGTTACCTTTGTTATTACTGACATGCTAATGTTTGGGACACTGAAGGTGATATTTAAATAAGGTTGCAGGCAGGCCATCTGTGTATACTTAAGAACTTGGGTTCCCATAAGTTTCCATGGTATTTTGGAAAGGCTATTGGAATTTATTTTGGGAGAGCAGAAGAACAAGAAATTTAATGTAATTTCTGTCTACTGCATTTTCTCAATGGACAGAAATCAAGTGGTAATAGCAGAAAGGGAAAGAATATAAATGGGCAAAACAGCAGCTTTGACTCCAGTCTGCTTCTGTTCCGCTCTTTCATAGAATCATAGGATCATAGAACCATCAAGGTTGGAAGAGACCTTTAAGATCATCAAGTCCAACTGTCAACCCAGCACCACCACTGAAACCCCTAAATCACTAAACTACGTCACCCAGAGCAAGATCCAGATGCTTCTTAAACACCTCCAGGGTTGGTGACTCCACCACCTCCCTGGGCAGCATAACAGTGAAAATTTTTTCTGATATCTAATCTGAATCTCCCCCGTTTCTGTTTAAAGCCATTTCCCCTTGTTCTCTCACTGCAGACACAGTAGAAGAGACCAGCCCCCACCTTACTCCTTATAAAACAATAAATTTGTAGCCAAAGGACAAGAACTTTAACTTTTTTTTATCACACAGAAAGCTCTGCAAAAGCATCACACCCTTCAGTATCAGGAAGAAAAAAGGACAGACAACAACAAGGCAATCCTAGTGCAGGTCCCACAGCCCTGCCAGGCACAAGGCCTGGTAGCACCCTACCAAAAAGAGTGCTAGTGTCAGAAATGGTACTACTTCACACCAAAACTGCTCCTGCAAAAGTCATCTGAGGAGTAAGAAAGGCCTTGAATGGTCTGTTTTTAAAACAGAACATTGCACTGCGTGTGAAAGGTAAAAACCTCTGAATTCATGTGAAAAACATGGTAACAGAGTTCTGCTCAACAGCAGGGCATCATGTGAGATGAGCTATATGGGAAGTTCTTGGTTCCTGAGGCTGGGGCTTGTGTCTTCTGGGTGTGGTCCCTAAAAGACCCCTGATGTCACCAGGAAGTCATTGTGACACCTGTGACAACAAGGCTTTTGGTTGCACAGGGCAGGCCTGAAAGGCCACAGTGCCTGGCCTCCTCCATCAGGGACAGACATCCAGTTGTGTGCTTTCTAAGGGCACAGAGAAGATTTGCTGGACAAGGACACTGGCAGGGCCTGGGGCATGTCTGTTCCTCTTTGGGGAGGAGTGAACACCGTCAGCGGGACCGCCGCAGTGGTTTCATTAAACTGCAGGGGACAAGGAGCCTAACCCTGGGGTGGTCCCACAGCACCTGGCACCAAACACCACAGGAGAAGCTAAGGAGGATGGATCACAGTGTGGGTGAAGCTCTAGGGTCTGAACAGGATGTCCCAGCGCCAGGACGGAGCGAACGCCGTCAGCGAGGGCGTCGGGTTTCTTTCACCGAACCGCAGACGTCAAGGAGCCGATCCCCACAGAGGTCCTGCAGCACCTAGCACCAAACACTGCGGGAGAAGCTGAGGAGGATGGAACGTGACGAGGGACGAGCTCTAAGACCTGAACGGGACATCCCAAGCTCCTCGGGGTGGAGCGAGCGGGGACGCCGCATTTCTTTCACTAAGCCATAGGTGGCAAGGAACTGATCCCCACGGAGTCCCACAGCCACGCTGGGCACAAGCCTGGTAGCACACCTACCAACAAGGGAACTACTGTATGCCCTGTTACTAGTGTCAGGAATGATAATACTTTAGACAATAACAGCCCCTACTAAAACCTGCAAAAATAAAGTCAAATCCAATGCTCAAGCCTGGGGCCAAGAATCTATTCTCCATCACAAAATGCACCTGAAAATATAAGACACCCTTGCAAGGCCTTTGTAGGTGAAGAAGATAGTAAATATGAAACTTGAGTGCTGGTTTTGTGATCATGTTTTATTCTACACTGTTCTATAAAATGGGGTACTGAACATTTTCTATGGGACTGCCTTTGTTCCCTATATTGTATTTCCACAGTGTTATCAACTGAAGATGTTACCTCTCTGCCCTGATATCAACAACACCAATGGCTTATTAGAAACAGCTCTTGTCCTTCCACACCAGTTTTCTCATGCTTCACTCCAAGTATCACCCAGAACAGCTTTTCCTGCTTTTTACCACTCTCACAAGGTGGCAGTGAAAAGTGAAGTCAATTTACAATTACTCTGTCTTGCACTCCCTATAATGCCAATTTAAATCTAATGCCTGGTTCTGAAAAGCTTTCTCTTCTCCTGCTTCCTTAAACACTTTAAAAATAACCCCCAAAGCCTTCATAGAGAAATTTGCCCCTGTGCTGTGCCCTGTACAAAGCCTCAGGTTTAATGCCCAGAGTGGCAGTACAAGCTACAGGCTCTTCAGACCATGGCCAGACTACCAAAGTCATCAAAAAACAGTGTTGTGCCAAGAACTGTTACTTTCAAGTAAGACAGGAGCAAAAAGAGGAGTCTTCTCAAAAGAGAGAGGTTACAATACAGTAATTACTGGACAAAACCCCCATGTATTCAATTTCTGTATTTAACTGCAGTTGACCTGTACTTTGTACACTCCTCATGTCACTCCATCACTAGTACCACCACAGAACAGAAGCTTTAAGGTGCCACTGTGAAGGAATTCAGATGAAGATCAAGCTGCCAACTTCTGGCTCACAGATCTGATGTGCAGCAAATTGCTTCAATTATAAATTGTGACCTGCCAACCAACAGGGTCACCTGCAACACATGTTGTGGTAACAGAGCCAATGATTTTAGAGAGATTTTTCACTCATTGCAACCCTCATACTTTTGTTTAGCTTGTTAGTTGTCTATGTAGTCACTAATAAATCTCCTAAAAGTAAAAAAAATTAGGATGTGGAGACCTTCTGGATGACCAGTTTCCATGAGGCAACTTCCAGCCTGGAGGCAGCAGTCTGAGCCCTTCCTCATAGGAGCTGTTCTTCATTGTTTTTTGTGGACCTTTGCTGGAGGCTCTCCAGTATGTCCATCTCTCCTTGTGCTGGGGAGCCCAGCACCAACCAGAGTACTTCAGGTGTGGCCTCACTGGCACTAAGCAGAGGGGGAGGATCACACATCCACACACACACACACACCCAAACTGCAAAGCCTGCTGAGGAGTAAGAAATGTCTTGAGATTTTTTTATTTCTAAAACAGAGCAGAGCTGGTTATGAATGTGAAATCTGTGAATCTATATAAAAAAATAAGTAAAGAAACACACCTTTCAAAAAATAAGACAAAAAACACCCCTTTTTCATATGTCTTCTTAATTAGAAATTACTGAACTCTTGTGGTGTCATAATTTATTCNCTCTGTCTTGCACTCCCTATAATGCCAATTTAAATCTAATGCCTGGTTCTGAAAAGCTTTCTCTTCTCCTGCTTCCTTAAACACTTTAAAAATAACCCCCAAAGCCTTCATAGAGAAATTTGCCCCCGTGCTGTGCCCCGTACAAAGCCTCAGGTTTAATGCCAGAGTGGCAGTACAAGCTACAGGCTCTTCAGACCATGGCCAGACTACCAAAGTCATCAAAAAACAGTGTTGTGCCAAGAACTGTTACTTTCAAGTAAGACAGGAGCAAAAAGAGGAGTCTTCTCAAAAGAGAGAGGTTACAATACAGTAATTACTGGACAAAACCCCCATGTATTCAATTTCTGTATTTAACTGCAGTTGACCTGTACTTTGTACACTCCTCATGTCACTCCATCACTAGTACCACCACAGAACAGAAGCTTTAAGGTGCCACTGTGAAGGAATTCAGATGAAGATCAAGCTGCCAACTTCTGGCTCACAGATCTGATGTGCAGCAAATTGCTTCAATTATAAATTGTGACCTGCCAACCAACAGGGTCACCTGCAACACATGTTGTGGTAACAGAGCCAATGATTTTAGAGAGATTTTTCACTCATTGCAACCCTCATACTTTTGTTTAGCTTGTTAGTTGTCTATGTAGTCACTAATAAATCTCCTAAAAGTAAAAAAAATTAGGATGTGGAGACCTTCTGGATGACCAGCTTCCATGAGGCAACTTCCAGCCTGGAGGCAGCAGTCTGAGCCCTTCCTCATAGGAGCTGCTCTTCATTGTTTTTTGTGGACCTTTGCTGGAGACTCTCCAGTATGTCCATCTCTCCTTGTGCTGGGGAGCCCAGCACCAACCAGAGTACTTCAGGTGTGGCCTCACTGGCACTAAGCAGAGGGGGAGGATCACACATCCACACACACACACACACCCAAACTGCAAAGCCTGCTGAGGAGTAAGAAATGTCTTGAGATTTTTTTATTTCTAAAACAGAGCAGAGCTGGTTATGAATGTGAAATCTGTGAATCTATATAAAAAAATAAGTAAAGAAACACACCTTTCAAAAAATAAGACAAAAAACACCCCTTTTTCATATGTCTTCTTAATTAGAAATTACTGAACTCTTGTGGTGTCATAATTTATTCACCAGCTTCTTTTCCCATCCAGAAGTGCATGCAGAAACCCAGAGAAGCAGTGTCAGCATACTGAGCATGCACAAAAATTATTCTCTGACTAGACTTCAGTGAGACTGGTGATGGGACTTCAGACCTAGCTGAATGGGAAAAGACATTACTTTCACTTTTTTTTAAACATCTTTTTCTTCAAGCCCTTGAAACACTTTTGATTATTGCTGCTCAGTACCCACGTTGTTCTGAAAGGATTCAGTTATATTACCTTAGAGCAGTGCCTTAGAACAGTGCCAGTCTGGGCAATAGTATTTGTCTTTATTCAGAGGGGTCAAGCTCTGTATCAGAAGCAGCTGTAACAACCTCTAAAGTTCGCTTACATCTACACATGTGAAAGCCATCTCTAGGGGAATGCTTTAAATATTCAAGGAATCAAGGAAGTTAATAACTTTGTCTATTTTCTTGAAAAAAAAAATTCTTCATCTCTTCATTTTACATCCATCAGAGCAGAATTTACCAACTTCCCGTATGTATATAAGATAAGATGGAACTCCTAAGGAAACAGTAGCACTGTGTCATGTTTTAAACACAGACAGAAATTAGGGTACCATGCAGCCAGTCGCTCACCCTGCCCCTCCTATTCCCCCACCTCGGTGGGACAGGGAGGAGAATCAGAAAAAGGTAAAACCTGTGGGTTGAGACAAGAACAGTTTAGTTATTGAAATATTAATGACAACAACAACAATAATAACAATAACAGTAGTGATGATGAGGGAGATAACAAAAAGAAAGAGAGGAATAAAATCCAGTGAAGAGAACCAATGAAAAATGCAACAGCTCTCTACCCATTGGCCAATGCCTATTTAGTCCACAAGCAGTGATTGGCACCTCCTGATAACTCTCCTCAGTTAATAAACTAAACATGACGTTCTATGGTATGAAATAACTCTTTGGCCAGTTTGGATCAGGTACTGTGGTTATGCTTCATATCAGCTTTTTGTGCAGCTCCTCACTGGCAGAGCACAACACACTGAAAAGACCTTTACTTTATGCCAACACCCTTCAGCAACAATTAAAATGTTGTTAATCAACAAAAACGTGTTATCAACATTATTCTTATGATAAATCCAAAACACAGTACTACACCAGCTACTAGGAATAATATGCCCCAGCTGAAACCAGGATACACTGTAACAGTATGGCACAAGTCATGTCAAATTGTAATTGTTGAAAAATGAAACTGTTCCTGACCCTTCTCTGAACAATTAGGCTTCTCTGGATGTCAGTATGCCTTCCTTGGGCTGACCTGCTCTCCTGCAATCCTCTCTACCCCTCTCAGGGTTCGGTAATTGAACAGAATTGCCAGAGATGCGGTAAAACTTTGGACCATTCCAAGAGTGAGGTAAGGAAGGAAGCACAATCTCTTTCTGTTAATTTGATTTCCAGGGCTGATATTCACTCTGAAGAGGATGAAGAATTGCCTTTGCTCAGAGCCTGAGCCAGGACAAGTTGACCCTTGCTGCAGTGTCCCTTTGAGTTGTAAGGGCTGGACCTCCATTTCCACATGTGTTTTGCACTGACCAGGTCTGTTGCAGTCCAGGTCTTTTGTGTTAAAACACTTTTTGGAAGTCGGGGAGTGGTGCATCTGGCAGTATAGACAGAGCTAACAGACCCAGAGGCATCCCAAACCATCATCACGTTTGTCAGATGTTTTTTTTTATTTAAGTACACATTCGAATCATCTGCTTTCAACACAGAGAAAGTATTTGTGGGTCATTGATTGTCTTTTTTTCCCCTCACAATCCTGTTTCTCTTGCTCCTATATTTAGAAACAAATGAGCTGTCTGTAGCATAACTCAGTCATCATTGGTATATTCAGTACCAGACATGCAGCGAAGATTTTTTGAAAGTACTTAAGAAAGCTTCAAGCCAAGTTCCACAATCAAGTTCTGATTCACAGGAAAGTTGGGTGAATTATTTATGAGTGCTTATGAAAAGCCCACTTATGAGTATTAGAAAACTGATTTGTGTTCATAAAACTCCACTCTTTGCAGATACAATGCAACTTAAAAGAGCACCTTAATGGAGTCTAGCTAGAACCTAAAATCAATATTTCATTTATCCTAAAGAGAGCCTTCGCTTTCCAAAAGTCACAAAAGGTAGAGTCTAGAATGAGGAATTGAGAGGTTTTGCCTGATAACATGCAATTCTTCATCCACTAGAATTATCACAGGATATTACTCCGTTTTTTTACTTTCCACTTTACAATGTCCTTCCTTTTAATATCCACAAATTGATAAACATTATAATTAATATTTATGCTCATTAATGTAATGTAATGCTCATAATTAAGCATCTGTTTTAAACTCAGAGGTACAAAATTTTGTGTATGAATTTACATACAGGTTCTTCTTGTATTAGTGCAGAAATTTAGGTTGGGTTGTTCCATACTTGGTGAGTTGAACCTCAGATCTCCTGTGATCCACAAGAACAACTGTTGTCTTCTATAGACAATGGCAGGTAACCATTTATTTTGCATTCCTGTGTGAGGAATGATGGATAGTAAAGGAAATTTGTCCACATAATGTCAACATTATTGTGCATGTAAAACTCCTTGTGGATTATGTGTCGTCCTTGTTTACCAAGGATGCACACAAGGCACACACTTTTTCTTTATTCCTACTTTGACATTCCTAGGCATAGTAAATCCATATGTCTTAGATTCTTCCATTTCTTTACTTGTGGTCTTTACTTGCCAGATACATACTCCTGGAAATTATGACTGAGCCTTTTCAAAATTCTTGTCCTGAGAAGGAGTGAAATTGATTTCAGCATACATGTAGTGTGCATTCACCTAAGCCATGTGAGGCTGAGAGAGATGGACATGCATGCAGAATCCATAGTGATTCACAAGGTCTTGAGTGTGACCTACAAAGTGGAAATATTTATTACATGAGCCTGAAAAAATAAATTGTTTAAGATTTTAACCATTCAGAAAATAAACCAAAAACCTCATGCAGGATTTCCGTTTCCAAGAGAAATGAAACTCTACAGAAAATGAATTGCAAGGAATAAATTGTTAAAAAAAAAAAGAAAGAGAGAGACAGAAATATTTTCTGAGTCTAGAGTTACTCTTTGTTCCCTTTGCAATTTCTCATGTTAAATCCCACTTGTGCAAATTCCACAATGGTAACAAGACACAGGGATTTAACTTCCTCTTCTTTTTTTCTGACAGATAAAACTTCTTACCACAGAGAAGTATAGCGAGTCCTTCAAAATAGTTAATACAGACTTCTCAAATACCAGAAAACTTTGTAATACATTGATGTCTTTCCAAAAAGTACTTGCAGTTACATTTCCATTTCCTTTAGACTCCACGGAGGCACAGGCATTACGTTTCAAGCTGGGGTTTCCATTTTTAGACTGGCAGTAAGTTTCATTAGCAGCTTCTTCAGGCTGGCTGTCATTCTGTCTGAGCCAAATGGAACTGAGGGAATGAAGTCATTCCATTCATCCGTTTCTTTGCATGTTCCTCGTTTAAAATGGTGCTGGTTTGTTGGGCTTTATTTAGCTTGACTGCTGCTTGCACTCCGTATAGCAGCAATGGAAAGAAAAGAATGAATGCATTTCAAAGTAAAATGAATGTCTCAAAGTAAAAGCAACATTCACCCATTGCATTCTTAGGCAGATGTGTCTTGCAACATCCTGCAGCTAGATATTTGTAAGACATATCTCAAAGAATGAAGAGATTAATGTAAATGAGTCATCAATTTTAAAAGATTGGGGTTTTTTTCAGTTTTAAAGATTTTTGGTTTACATACAGACCATGTACTTCAAACCCTTTCTAGATATGTGAGCTTTGCAATAAATTTAAAAATGGTTAAAATTATCTAAAACCCTCCCACAGACACTTGACTTCAGGAACATAAAAATCTTGCTAAGCTACTAGAATGTAAAATATAAAGCCTAAAACCATGTATCACTCCAGATGTGTGCATTTATTATATATATATTTGTTTAATTATTAGATTCAATTGTGATGGTATTAGTGTTAGTGAATATGGTATGCTCATTAGGAAATATTGTAGCAGGCTGTTGCAATTCTAAGTTGACTTCTGTCAATAGTTATTGGCATTTCCAGTTATTATACTATTAAAAGATTAAATAAATAGGAATTTAATTTTTATGTTTTTGCCTATTTTGAGTGGTATCACACTGCTCTTTCTTCACAACAAATTAAAGATCATGCACCACTACCAGGAGCTCTTATATGCTTGCACCTAGAGGAAATCTTCTTACTGAAATAGAAAAGGGCTTTATAAATCACCATGATCATATATTTCCTATAAAAATACAATAATCAGAGTTGGGAGTTTCATTCCCAACTCACTGTAATAAAATGATCCTGTGACAGTTGGCTTTAGGCGGCAAGGTGAGTTACATTTTATTTTAGAAGCTAAATGTATAGTTGAGTTACTAGCCTGAAAACCTTGACATTAATTTCTGTCAACGCCTTTGTGTCATCCTATGGAAGGTTTTGCATTCTTCTGAACTTTTTTTTCCCATTTATAGAAAGAAATACTTATTCTCTTACCTCACAGAGCACAAATACATCCCAGGTTATAATTCTTGCTCATAATAGTCCTGGTTTATACAAGAGGTCATATAGGTCTGAATGATTCTGCTGTCATCCAACTGAGCATAATTTTTCTCATTATTGTAGTTTTGACTAAGTAGAAAAAATACTGTAACATATAAATCCAATAGCTCTGACATATAGGAGAGAGAGGTGTTTCTTGTTTAATATCTACTTTAATATTAAACATTTGACACTTCTGTTTCATCTTACATAAAGGTCTTACAATTCACACTTATTAAATATTCATCAAAATGAATGAAACTGGATTGCCAAAAGGCACTAAGTGACTCATTAAGGTGCATTTCCTTTAACTTTCAAAATTCATAGTTAGGAACAAAAATAGAAAGTCCTGAAACAAGAGGACATGTTACATGGAACATTTGTACTGGTTCAAATGGATTTTGTCTCTCATAAAGGTAATATTATGTGCCTTGGAGGGATATATACCTATACATATATATTAGGTACGTTTTTTGATTTAATATTGACTGATATTTTTGGATGTAGAGCTGGATGTCTAAGTACTCAATATTCCCAAGTTGCTTTCTTAATTCTGATTATTGAAAGTATCAAATTGCCAAGTGTCAATTGTCAATCTGCAAAATATCTTGAAGATATTAAAAAGTTTTGATGAACAAACCTTCTTAAGGTACAGAAACATGTATGTTACTTCAAAATAGAGGAAAAAGTGAAGGAAATTGACTTTCTTGTCATCCAGAAGTTTGGTAGAAAACAGATGATTCTGCTGTATTGATATGGGCAAATATAATGTCTGTAGAACACCCCAGCAATTCATCTGGCAATTAAAAGAAAAATAGTCTTTATTATAATCAATACTTTATAATTAATTTTTAATGTTCAATTAAAATTAGGATTGTGTTTTCTTAGTCCTTACTTCTCGAAAACACCATTCTCCTGTAGCTGATTTTACCTTGTTTTTTTAGCTAATGAGCTTGAATCCTTCCTTAATAACTTATTGCCAGTTGTAGCCTATTTTAATGTAAGGAGATACACAGAGATATTTGCTAAAAATGTAGGAACTTAATTTAAAGATGCAAGCAGAAGCAGACCTTATTTTACTTCCTGTTAGGGTTGAAGAACCCCTTATTGCCCAGTTGATAAGTCATAATAATGATTATGGGGGGAAATTATTAAAAATGGGGGGAAATTATTAAAAATGCCTTGAGATCTTTCATTGAGTATTTCCTGGGCCTCACACGTACTTTAAGGACAACTTAAGATACACTTCCCCCTCCACCCCAAAAAAGCAAACCAAAGAAAAAAAAGTAAATATCCTTAGCTCTATTGTTCACACTGAGTCCATCCACGCAGATATTTTTGTGAGTTTCTGACAAAAGAGCATGTGGCCAAGACACAGCTCATCGAGATGCTACCTGACATATTAGCATTGGCATTTAAATAATAAACCACAGTGCAGTAATTCTGTGGACAGAAGCCTACTGCTGGGTGAGGCTCAACCAGCTGCCTTTCTCCCTCCTATTATACTGTTTCAATCACTTCCCATCCTACCAGTCAGGCATTTGCAGAAAAATTCAAGTCATTTTACATATCTGAGTAAAGTTATGTTCAGTAGACTTCTCTCAAATATTTTCTTTTTCCAGCCACACACAGCTTCAGTTACAATGTTCCTTTTGCAAGTTCTGTAATCCATTTTCACGTGGTTACTCTTCTTACTGCATTTCCCCCCCAGGCCTCCTTAGTTCCGAATTCACTACATAGCTGTTGATCACTTCCTGCTTGGAGAGTCCAGTTGTGCAGTAAAAAAGAGCATCTGTGAATTGAACTGCTGATTGCACTGTAAGCAGCAGTATTTGTTAAGGTTTATTCCTGTGTTAGAACCATTAATCTAGTGCAGCAGTTTCTAGTACACTAACATCACTCATTGCTTGTGCTCTGAGCTGTTTTCCCTCCTTATTCTAAGAAAAGGGGTTCATAAAGTCTGTTCAGATGTGTGGGTGTGAGGTTTCCAAATTGTGTAAGGCTGGTCTGTGTTTCTGTGTGGGCACAGGTCAGTGTAGCTGAAGCACTTCCTAGTGTGCATCAGCAGTGCTGTGACTTCTCCCTAAACACTTGCCCCAGGTCTGAAAATTATTTGGATTTATCTCTCTGTAGTTTTTCTTGCATCTGAAAGTTAGTTAGATCTGAATCATGAGTGTGAAAGTACACATGTGTCTCTTCCAGGATGTATCTGGAGGGAACTTGGAGAGTATTTCAGAAATTTTTGTCTTTTCTCACAGACATGACCAAATGACATTGTCACTATGTTTTCTTCTTTCCTGTTCATTGATGTCTGACTTGTACTGTTGCATTTGTTGCAAGTTCCCTAAGGATCCCAAATATCCAAGTTTTATCCCTCTTGCTTTTGCCAAGGGATTCTCCAGGCTGGTGACATTAAGCAGAAGACTCCTCTTTTACATAGCACCTGTTGGAAAGCACTCCTAATCTAACCTGAGCATGCTAGCACACCTTGGCTGCTCTGGAAAGTACTACTGGGTAATTTTAGAACCTTTCCCTTTAGATTATCTAAAATCACTGCCTTGCAAGACAGTTTATGGCGAGTATAAAGGATGTAGTTGAAAAACTAAGTACAGGCATCTACCTGTCTGGGAGATAGCAGCACTTTCTTCGTTCAGCTGGTGGCTCCTGTTTTGAGGCTCCAACTACAATATCCTAATTGTGTTAAAACCACAAAAAAGAAAACTTTTCTTCTCTCTTCTTACACTAAAAAATTGACTTTAATGCAGATAATATTCCTCTTTTTTCCAATAATGAGTAATATAAAAGATAAATATTTTCACAGGGCATTCCCCTCCACCACTGCATAGTAACAATTATATTTCTTTATAAAAGGTGTATTAGACAATCACTTATATAAAAAATAATATTTCTGAATATAACTATAACTAATAAAATTAATAAGAGAAGAAAGTATACTTAGAAGAATCACTGGGTATTAGTGTTTCTTATGCTCCTTCCTAATGCACCTGTACTGAAACGCGCCAGACAAGATGCTGCATTAGGCAATCTGCTGGGTCCATTAAGAATGTTGAAAAAAAAAAGCATATGGGATTGCTAAGTGATCTTCCATTATGCATTTCCTGCAGCTGAGAGAAGCACATACATTCATCCTGGGTACTGTTTTCTTTTTATACCTATGAAGGCTGGATTGTCCTTTTGAATAAAATGTGAGAGGGAAAATTTCATTGGAATGGATTTCAATGGCTTGGATTACGCCATTTTCTGCAGCATGAAACATGAGTCAAATTATGTCAATGAATAATAGTCTAAAGGTTTGGAACAAATACAGAACACTATTCTTCCTAATTAAAACCCAAAACAATGTGCAGCTCTTTTTTTCTATAATGAAATTGCCATGAGAAAAAACACATTAGAGGTACAGAAACAGAATTCACAGTCAAAAAGCAGTAGCCATCTGCATGCTATTGAGATAACAAAACAATATCTTTCCAGTTGAGTGACCATACTTTGTAGAATGTAGATCCATTAGGCAAGTAGAATTTACATCTCGTTCCAGCCTATGTGTACTTCCAGTAAAAAAAAGCAAAATATGATATCAAACCCAGGAAGTCACAGATGGCCTTAGTCCAGAACAGGAAGAAACTCAAGTTGGACTGACAGTAATAGAGAAAATCACTTTAGACCTCAAGGATATTCAATTCAAGTAAAAGTCTTTCTGAAAACATTTGGGATGACAGTATGATTCATTCACACTGTACAAACCCTATACTGTACTGCATGAGAAATGTTACTAAACTCTCAGGACCACAAACTGGGTTATGCTAAAAGGAGAGAACTGAGCAGTTTGGAATATATGCTGTAGACAAAAAAATTAATGCTAAATTTTAAAATATGCATAAGATATGAGTAAAGCACACATATTTTAGCAGGAAACAAGTATTTCCTCTAATGACAATGACACAAGTTATCCAATGTAGCATACTGGTTTTAACCTGTATGCTCTTTTATTTTTAGAATTTTTCTCAGAATCACAGGAAATGAGATGGAAGTCAGAAAGTTCATCTCATTTTTACTCCCGAGTTTGAGACAAGACTGGCTGTATCTAAACTATTCCTGACAGATGTCTGGTAAGTTCTCAAAGCCTGCGGAGGAAGATGTAGTACATAACTGCTGAGCAATTTGCTCTGGTACTTACCTGTCTTTCCCATTAGATGGTTTTCCACCTGCCTGATGTGCACTTCCACTGCTGCAATTCTAGTCCATACTACTTGTTTCATTCTCAGCAGACATGAAAAAAGCTTTTCCCTTTCCCTCTTTTTCTCAGCAGCTTTTAAAGCTTGCCATTATGTTTCCCCACAGATTTCTCCTGGAAAACCAAATCACATTTTTATGTTTCCATATTTACTGCCTAATAATTCTTAAGGGCTCATCTTTTTGATTATGTAAGTCCAAATTGGAAATGGTAGTCCTGGGGAGGTCATATTATTGCTGAGAAGAGCAGAATGATTACTTCTTGTGAGTTTTAAACTATTTCTATCTTTCAGTATTTCAGTAACATTATTTAATTATTTTTTTCTTTTTTGTAAACAGTGATTATTTAAATTCTTATTTGTAATTCTTGTTTCTGATTTTGATTGTCACTATTTCCTCACTAGGACAGTTTTTTTTGTAGGTTTTTTTCCTTTTATTTGTCTTGGTATTTTTGCTCATTTGTTTGCTTTTGCTTTCATTTTAATTGTTGCTGTTTGCTTTTGTTTCTTTTGTCAAAGCCCTTCATTCTAATATTTCACTTAGGGCAAGTTCACAACCGCACATGGCTTCCATACTTAATGCATTCTGTTTTGTTCATGTTCCTAATGAAAATATTTAAGAATATCTAATAATAAAATACCCCTGTAGTATTTACATCCTTTAACTTTTGACCTATTAAATTTTTTTTCTCCAATTATTTATCCATTTTGTGAGAGGCTAATCAGGAGTGTGCTTTTGGAGGAAGCCAAGTGAATATCCTGTTAGGAAGGGTCAAAAGTCCAATTCAAAAAAACTGCTTTCACCCAACTCTCAGGTTTGTTGTCATGTAATAAATTGAATTAGTTCATCAGGATTTCTTTTGGACAAACCCATATTGATCTTGACTTATCATTTGGCGTCTTCTAGATGACAACTTTTTCAAGTTGTTTCTTTCTAATATTTCTTTGAAAACTGAAGTTACAATTATTGCAGAAGCATTTAGACCTCTCCTATTGTTTGGTCTCCCTTTTTCTCTAGGAATGAAACACTGCATGATGTTATGATTAATGTCTGCCATATTGCCAGTTTTCAAAAACTGTTCAGAACTGAAGAAAAAGTTATTCTTTGGCTGTGTCTTAGCTTCCTGGATCTAAAGATATTTCCTGCTTGCCTGTTGTCTTGTTCTCTTTCTTCAGTGAATCAGGAGTTAGAAACCTACCACTAACATTGAAGCTTATCTGTCAGATGATGGTGCTAACACTTTTTCCTTTTTGTTTTTTTCTAAAGGCTTCTTCCACTTGATCTTGTTAATCTAGAAGCCAGCAGTAGACTGTACCTGAAATAGAAATGATCAACTGAATGATAGTTTTAGTGCTGAAATATTGTTGCTTACATTCTTATATGCACATTTTTGTTCTTGTTACTTTCCTATAGTTCTCTTTTCACTGCAGGTGCATCTAAAAGTCTTTCTGATACTGCTGCATCTTTTCCCACCTGACCAATTCCCCCTGCACTAGAGGTTTGTATGTTCATTATGTTGATAAGCTCCTGGTCTTCCTTGAAACTCATTAACCCACAATCATTCAAGTTCTCCCACTCAGTCAGTCTAATAGGACACATCTTTCACATCAGATGATCTTCCTGACATTTTTTCTTGGCAGGAAAAAGGAGGACAAACTGTGTGAAACATGGGCCAGGATACAGTCTGAGGATTCTCCCTCTGTCAGACAGAAGGTGTTTTGACAATACGGCAGTACCCAGCCAATTTGCTTCTTCCTCCTGGTGTCTTTGTGAACAGGAATGTTTGCTTCACATGTTATTGTTTCAGGATCAATACACAGAAAAAAATTAAATGCATGTCCTCAAAAGTACTGTAAAGGAATTGAGGGCAGCCTAGTAAGCATTTGTGTAACATCATGAACCACATTGGAAGTGCTTTAATGAAAGTCTGTATTGTATATGGGGCTGGAGGGGGAGAATAATTTTTTCTCAGGAAGTTATAAATCCAGATCCACAGACAGTGCTAAATTATTTTTTTAGACCAATAGTGTTAGAAACAATATTCTAGTCAACAATTCAAATCCCTATGCGTAAGATTTAATTTCTGAAAATATAAAAAATCAAATGGCAAGAATAACCAACGAAAGTGTAATAACTGAAATGGATAGCCATTAACCATGATTTACTCTCAGCTAGAAAACTTGTCTCCTTATCAGTTGTACCAGTTATAACTCATGGCATAAGAGACAGCACATCTTTACAAAGAGTATAATTACTCTTTTTTTTTTTAATTATTCTGGGGTTTTTTTTCTGATTCTACAAGGTCTGACTGAGATAATTGCATCAAAATTCCCCCAAGAAAAGTACCTATAAAAAATACAATTTATTTTAATTTTGTTTTCGGAGGGATGTTTTAGTCTCTAAATTTATGGAAAATACCTTTAGGACTTCTCAGTAATTCTAAACCATACAAATAAAATTTGATATTGGAGGGATGATTAGTGTTTGTTCATTAGAAATGTATTAAAGTCAACTCAGTAAATTTTGGTTTTGAGAGTAAAATGGTATAAATAAAATGTAACAGTATCTGTAGTCTGATTGTATTTACGCTCTCATTGCAAAATAAGAGCAAAGGCATAAAATAAGACAGAACATCCAACTGCAAATTTTTATGTTGTAACCAATAACACAGAATATAATCCAGAAAAATGCATAGGAGAGCTGCTTGTAGCTGATGAAGAACACAACGTAAAACATAGATTGAGGTTATAGCATAGATAAAATATGCTCCATTATTGGAAATAGAGGTCACTGAAGTAATAATTTCAAACAAACTAATCTATGACTTAAAACTTGTGGGATCTGCCATGCTTTCATTGATGCCAAAGTCAAAGATAAGCTGATATGGTCAGCAGGCATACATCAAAACTACAAATTACTACAACTACTTTTTGGAGTGATTCCTGAATAATTAGTCCTATCACTGTGGGGTAGGTCAAAACAATTTTCATTTTGATCCCTTCAGATAGCTGTTATATTACTAAGTATGTCTTATACATCTAAGTGCCAGACTCAAAAGCCTACTTAAAGACTTAGAGGAAAAACAAGCAAGGAATATGAATCAGTGATTTAGTGGTTAAATCTCTTAGATGGTAAAGTTGAGTCTTGCATACAGCTGGAGCTCCCAAAGTCATTACTGTTTCTTGCTTCTCATCCACTGCTAATGTGAAATGCATCCCAAGGAGAGGGTCGGGTTTCCTGCATCCTCACCCTGTTATCACTGCCACCCACTTTTAACTCTCCAGAACAGGATCTGCAGTTGGGAGCAAAGATGTCTGACTGCAGAAACTTCTTGAGGCTTGCTGTAGGCCCCTGAGTGCTTTTCCCTTCCTTAGAGGACCAGGGATCCCAAACAAGAAAGATGACATACACGTATCTTCCTATAAAAAGCCTACATGCCTCCACTCCAGGAAAGCCAGGTAACAAGGTATTGTGAAGTGTTAGTGCCTGAATCTTGAGTCCAACAGGGAAATCTGGATAAAGAAGCTGTCCGTGCACTGCAGGGAGTTGTGGAGCATTGGTTTGTTATAAGCTCTAAAGGCAACATCTCAATTTTACAAGTAATGTTAATCAGAAAACTGTTAAGAGAAAGAGCTGAATTGTTATTGAAAGTCACTGAAGCATAAGTAATTGAATTTAGTTTACTCAATCAATAAAAAGACTTCTAATTAACTATAGGGCTTTGCCACAAGCCCTTAAAATGGTTACAATCTGTGGCAATTTGAGTCTTCCCAAACTGCAAAGGCAGAGTGAAGACATTTCTCCACGTCACAGAGAAGAATCAATGAAGCAAGAGACCAAAATTAGTACAGGATTTCAACTGAATTTGGAGTTAGGCTCCAAAACTGATCCTGAAAATGTCTTGTCTTTTTTTGGCTGGTGCTGGACACTGAAGGTACCTAGATAAGAAAAAAACACTGACTTCTTTGGTCAAACAAAACTGTTGAACTTTTTAACCAACAACCATCAGAAGGTCAGTTTCTGGTCATTTGGGTATTGCTTTTGCTGACAGGAGTGAGTGGTTGAGCGCCCAGATCCCAGCCATGATCCTGCTGTGCAGCTGTGAGAAGGGGCTCTCCACCATGGCCCACTGGGCCACCAGTCTGAGCTGCTGCCAGAGCACTACATGTCACAGACATTGGTGGGACTGGCATTCAGAACAAACGGAGTGGTATCTCCACTGGAGCAGGGAAAGCTGACCTGACAATAGGAGAAAGGTCATAAAAGTTTGAACAGTCATTCAAAAACAAGCAGTCCCAAAATCAAAACCCCATTCCTTCAATTTTACATATCTTATCTGGTGACTTTTTCAGTCACTGGCTGCTGGATTTTATTCTGGCACATTGTTGTCCTCAACAATGGTTCTCAAGGGAGGCAAACAAAATCTGCTCTCTGTGAACTTCCCTTTCTATCTATAACATAAGGAAATCCATAGTATTTCAGAGGCACTGTATATAGCTAAGTTTAATAAAGCTAGTGAGGTAATTATATGCATATTATATATATGTCTGTGGTTGAAGGAAGATAATGGTCAAAACAATGGGAATGGAATGGAATGGAATGGAGAGGGGTGAGAACATGGGATGACTGATAGAGTCACAAAGGAATGTAATTTAGCAAAATAGATAAAGCAATAGAGATCAACCTACTTAGCTCAGGGAGATGCTGGCAGCTGGCTTACCTCATGCTGAATGCGGTTTATTGTTTAATCAGTGAAGATATAACTCCCCTGACTGTTTGGGGAATCAAGGGAAGAAATATTGAAAGCATATTTTTCTGTATTAATTCTAAGGCTCAATTTTGAGACCTCTTTAATATCGTCAGATGTGACTTCTCTGCGTCAGCTCAAAAATAAAGCACTGCTATTCACTCTCACAGTATGACAGACTAACAAACAGAAAAGGGAGTGAAAATAAGGAGTCGGTCATAGGACTGGACAAGCAGCAATTTTCCATCAGCTCACAGACAATGGAGTAGTTCTCCTGTAAGCATGCTCCAGCAGGGTGTTTTAGGTGATGACATCAGTTTTAGGAATATGGTTTCACTGGCCAAGTCTCGTGTGATGAGCATGCAGCCAACACTGCTGGCTCTTCTTGGGTTTGCACTTCCTACTCTGAAACCCTTTATACATTTTGCTGCCTCTGCATTGGAGTCTAGTACACAAAATACTGTGAGGGATATTAGAGAACTGTCTAACAGCAGCCCAGCAGGAGAGGGGCTCCCACGCCTTATGTTCACACTCACAGGGAGAAAAAAAAGTGATCCATCATTTGTGGGACATAAAGGAATGGATGGGGAATGGAAAATGCCTTCATTTCATTCTAAAATTAAAATTCTGTATAACTTTATTTCACCTCTGAATAATTTAAAACTTTGATTAACCAGGCCTGGCTTTTCTTTAATAGAGACTAGAACTTTAAATAAGCTGGCAAGCCAAATGTGTCAATGTGGTTTCTTAAGTCCAGGTCTTTGCAGATCCTGGCAAAAGAAATGTTTATGCAGATTCCAGTCAATGCATTCCCATCTTAGTAACTTCTGATTACTTCACCTTTATGTCCTCTCTGATTCTGCTGACTGCTTTGTCTCACAAATGGAAGAGATACAGCTAGTTAAATCACAAATACTCTCACCCTGTGTCTTGGTGCTTTTCCTCCCCCTCCAAAAAGAAAAAAAAAAAGGCTCTTTAATTCAAAGGCTACAAAGATCCTAGGTGAAATCCCAGTGTTATTGAAGGCAATGTCAAAACTCCCACTGAGTCCAATCAGGTCAGGATTTCACTGCTTGGTTTTGTAAAGCTGATGAGTAAGAGGACGTGGGATATGGGTATATAAAACAGTCACTAATCACAGAATGTGAATCATGCACTGTAAGAGCTGTGCTTTTATAATACAAGAAATAGGTCATCCTGGGAAAATAAGAGTTGCAAACCTGCAGCTGGTAAAAGTTTTTATCTCATGCCTAATCACTTTTGGAACATCATAGCACAACTTTCTCATTGCTGAGTGAAGTGCTTAGATTAACCCAACATTAGCCACTGAATAAAATTTGGCTTAATTTAAAAGGGGCTATGTAGTAAAAAATAAGCATTATAAATGTCTATGATCAAGAAAAGAAGATGAAAAAAAGCAAAACAGATGAGCTTTGGCAAAACATTTAATTTCAATGGCACACTTCTAAAAGCCAGGGAAGGGACAGTTATTGTGATACTTTCTCATAAGGTATTCCTATTTGCTATCTTAACTGAAGGATACACCATACAGAAGAGATTCTGTAAGCTCTGTTGAAAATAACAGAATATTTCATATTCATATTCTGAAAATCACAGAAGAGACACTTCTGTGAAATTACTCTGTGCATTATATGCCCCAGCAATAGCTACAAGAGTTTAGCACTGAGTAATCCCATGTCTCTCCCTGTGGACAGGAACTGCACTGTACTGTGCACTGCCTCTTACTGTCTCATCTGTGCAGACTGGCAGCAGCTTAAAGAAAAAAAAAATTACTTGAGGCAAGCAAAAAGCCAAATCCTTATCTGATAACCTAGAAAGAAAATTAAAAAGACTGAAAAAGACAGGAGTAGTGGAGTAGAGTAGGTGACCCGAGGTTTCTTCTGACTTGAATTCTCTTTTTCTCCTGTGAAAACACAAGAACTTGCAAACTCAAAATGCACAAGATCTCAACCTGTTTTCAGTGAAGGAAGGGATTCTCTGATGCATATATTGGCTGCAATAACCCAGCTTGATAATCCTTACATCCTATCTGCAGAATGTTCTTATTCATCTGCTAGCTGGTACTGCTGCTCTTGTTCAGCTACCCAGCACTAGTGAAAATTTAGTGGTTGGTCTTCAGGTTATCTGAAAATTAGTGAGTCTCCTTTCCTTAATGCTGATACCTGTACCCATACAAACCTTTTCGTCCTAGGAAAAAAGCTGAGTTGAAGCTACAAATCCACAGCTGTAGTATTTTGGAAATTATGTATCTGAGGGGTATATTCTTCACACTGGTTTTTCTGTCTGCTGCCCTTTACAGGGACAGTTTATGGCACATGAATTTGTATATTCTTTAAAGGCAACTTGTCATAATATAGTATTGGTCTCCAGATCAGTAATATGTTAATCAGTAATATTTTAAAATTCACAGTGTTAAAAGACAGATATTTGGGTTTTGGACAAAAAAAACTCAAAAACCAAAATAAAAATAACAGCAGCAAAAAACCGACAACAACAATATAAAAACATTTTCATTAAAAGTTTCACATTTTTTAAAAGCTTGAAAATTCCAGCATCTTTCAAAAGTCATTGATGAGTCCACACAATAACGTGTCAGTTACACTCTGTGATTGCATCTATTGAGTAGCAGCTCTCAATTTTCTTTTTCCATTCTTGCTGGATTTTTTTCATTCTGTCAGAGCAAGAAAATAAGATGAAGACTTTATCTCTGTTTTACCTTCACTTAGAAGCTGTTTTTTCCAAATTGGGCACTCTTTTGCTTGTTCCCGTCTTATAACATTCTACAAAGGAAGTTCCAGCGCCGGGATTTTACCTAAAGACTTTGAGACACATCCTGGGACACAGAGCCTCTAATAGCAGACATTATATACCCGATTCAGCTTTGATTTAGTTCAGAGTGTCTGGCTTTTAATTGCATAGAAATCCATAAGCCAGGAGGGAAGGGAAAAGAGTCGTTGTGACTCATCTAAAGGCTTAGGTAGCAATCATTTCTGTGGATCTTCTCCACATGAAATTAACCTTTGCAAATGTGAATTGATATAATCCTCTTGCCAAAGTAAGTCCTCCTCTTTTAACCTGGGGAGAACCTTATCAAGTTATGGACAGCACCTTCACTGCAGATAAATTTGGTAATTGAAGCTACCAACCAAAGTTATTTTACTGTTAAAGAAAGAAAATCCAAGAAGGGACAACATGAAAGAGTACAAAATAAAAATGTCTCATTTGGCTACAGCCTCATTTTGGTATTTCTGCTTTAAGAACTTTGATGGAGAGTATTCCTTTAGGATGGCTCCCTCCTGCAGTAGGATTGAAATAATTTACTTCATAAATTAATGGTGACCAGTCTTTTAGTGTATTATGGATAGGGAAATGTTGGAATCTGGAATGCAGGAAATATTTCCCTGCATGTTTTAAAGGATCCAAACCCTCTGACAAATACTGCTCTTAACCTTTGTCCATGGAGAGGGCTTCCTAGGCTTTGGGATGGGACAGAATTTGCAGCAATGTAAATTAGATAGTAGCATAATATGTAATTTATCACAGGGTGAGAAATGTAGATTTTTTGGGAAATTAGAATGGTAAGGAGATGGAGACAAGATGGAGAATCCTTGTCATTTTTAGGCTTCTTCCTTCTTCTTCATCTACTTCATATTCTGAAGTGTTTGGGTATCTAAATGATTGGTTAGAGTTTGCATCAGTGCGGTGTCACATGAGTAGAAGTTTAGTTGGTAATTGGTAGAAAAGTAGAAATAATGTACGTTTTGGGTGATAATCAGGTGAATTATCTTTAAGAGAGCCTTGATTCTGTGTGTTAGAGGCTCTTTGGTGTCGTCTCTCCTTCACAATAGGCTGGCGTTAAGCCTGGTGTGCAGAAATTGTAGATAAGGAAAGAATAAACAATCTGGGGAACGAGAACAACTGAAGGTCCATCCAGATCATTTTTTACTTAACGAGGATTAAAAGGACAAGCCTTCCCTATCAGGGAAGAGTCACGTGGGAATAATAGAACTCCTACAGGGAAATATCATGTGAGGATTAGGAAATTTTGCTTAGAATATTTACGGATGACTTGAGAGAATTTGTAAAAGAGAGAAGTATACTGATCTTACCTGAAACTATGACATCAAAACAAGTATTAAAGAGACATTATTTTTAAAAATTCTATTATTGACACTGCTCAGTAATATGTTAGCCATTTATATAAAGAAATTAAAATCTGATTACTTTATTCTCTTTCAGAGAACCAGAAATCAATTTTTGCATGCTTTTCTAAAGGAACCTTGATTTAGCATCTTAAGCTAAAATTGATAAGGACATTTTTATTCCAGAATATTTTTGAGCTGTAAAATAATGTCAGATGGGCCAAGGTTTTTTACAATTTCACTTGTTATTGCTTAAGACATGACTAAAATTTATCATTTTGACTTCTCAGACTCTCACAAAAGAAGAATCCTTAACCCTAAAACTCCTGAATGATTCATTAATATCTCTCCGTAAGATATGTACTTTTTTTCCGTAAAGAAAAAAAAAGTACATTTCATAATTCGTCAGATCCTTATAAGTTTATCTCCTCACCAGGTCTTGAGCTAGATATCTCTCCTATGTGCAGTGTGGCATTATCTTGGGAGATATCCTTGGTGTCAGTTCATGACTAACAAAAAAATGTCCAGAACTCTACAAGTAACCATTTGCAATGCCCTGCAATTTGCAGTGACAGATGCATTAATTTGAATAACCCACAAAATACTTTCAAACAGTAGAGAAAAAGTAAGGTAAAATGAGAACTACAAAACCTTCTTTCTTGAATTTTCATAAATACATTTGCAAGTGTTTATGGCCAAAAGTATTAGCTCCTTTGAAACTTTAAACTGGAGTAAGACATACCATGAGCCAGACAATATAATTGTAGCCTCATAAGATAAATAAGATCCCAGTAATATCATCACCATCTAGTCTCTCCCAGAATAGTTCTTAGCATCAAAAATTCTAACAACAGTAGATGCCATCTGAATTTCAGTATAGGAACAAGCTAATTATAATAAACTAATTTTATCAGAATAAATAAAATGTTTGTAAAATAACCACTAATAATTACCTTGCTGGTAGCAACTATCCAAGTCAGATGGAAACAATGTTGGATCTCTCATCTGATTAATAAGTGGTGGGAAGGAGTTACTGGTCTGACACTCATACTTCTGTTTCCTGATGTAGCAAGGATGGTGTTCCCTTTTCTCACCTCATGCAGTGTCAGAACAGGCCTGAACTGACTGAAACAAAACTTGCTGTGTTATTTCCCACTTTTTAAGTATTATTCTAATATTTAAGTGTATACAGCTCAGTATATACAGGTTTTAAACAAACACAAACTACAAACAATTAGGGCAGAACAAAGCCAAACTTTCTCTTCACCATTTTACCTATGCCTTCATCTCTGCCTTCTGCAAAATTTCTTTAGCATTCACAAGTTATGTATGTGTTCAACAGGCACACAAATGGTAGTCATCTTTTTTTTTTCCTGCCTAAAGTACAGAAGTCACATTTCTTTCAGGACCAAGAGGACACCTTGAAATTACTTTTTTATCTGACATATTTTAGATCATTTATCATGGTATTAACTAAAAATATTAATAGCATTACCAACAAGATATTCAGCAGTGTTTAATCAAGATATTAAAAGTTCTTTGACATTCATGCAGGAATAGGTTTGCAAAAGCAAGAAACTTACCTATTTGAAGCTGTATGACAAGTTTGTAGGACCCTGGGCAGCTCCTGGCCTTGCTCCAAGCCTCCTTGGTGTTCTGCTCTTGCTGCCAGACATTATTTATCTCTGAAAGAAGCTAGGTGTATACTATCCCCTCTTAATTTCTATTTTAATGCTTTGTCAAATATGGTATAAAATGACCAAACACATATTTCAGCCAGTATTTCTATTAATGTTTCTTTCCTTCCAGTGTAACCAATTTTTTTCTACCTGTGCTTTTTAATAGGAAGCAGAAGGACCTCAGATACAGCAATAAACAAGAATTAAAGTGTGATGGTAGCTGCAATCTGTTGTTTATTAATTTTTTTTCCCTTAAATACTTTTTAAATGCATTATTTCCAGAAACCTGGTTACTTCTGTCTTGATTTGATGACTTTTTGTCACTCTTTATTAATTTCCTTTTAATTTTAATTTAAGGTGAGATACAGATATCAGCTAAAACTACAACCATTGAACACATTTCTGATATAATTGAATGCATCTGGTATATACTTAAAAAATAAAAATCTTATTAGTTGTAAAAGTAATTATAAAGATCAAATTTCTATAAAATTCTATTGTCTCAGATACAGGAAATGAAGAGAAAACTATCAATTTAATTATTTTTGATGATTTATTTTAACTTTTTCTGCAAAGAATGAAACTTTGCCCTCCAACTAACTGTGCCCTCTGAACTAACACCAGACCTTTTTGATGTTCTAGTGTTCATTTTTTGTTTGTTTACTATTTTAGACATTTTCGCAGAAAAAACTGGCCCAAAACATGGGCAAATATTAGGGTCTTTGTATGTTTTCACATGCAATATATAAATGAAGGCACAATTGTCACTCACTGAGGGGAGTCTCAAATAGTCTTGAAACTTGGGTGGAGTGTTTTCTATCTTCTGTTTTTGCCAAATTAAAATGTTTGCATAATCCTGCTTTAATGTTTATGACATGCTGGCAACCATACTGTAACTGATGCCATTAAATACGTAACAGTGTCAGTCTAAATATTTTTCTCTGTTGTAATAATTGGATGAATTTTTCATGGGAGTTACTGTTTTTACATTTGAGGTGAGAAGTTACTATATCAAAGCCTTTGCAAAATGTCTAAATCCATCTAAAATTATAAATGCCATCTTCAAATTTTATCCATGTTGAGAAGTAGAACTGAATCAAATACTACTACAGTATCTGGAAATAGCTGGAAACTTCATCTTTAGACTCCTGTTTTCCTATATCTTTATGACATCTAGAATTTTGAGGCAGAATATATTATCTCTTAGAGGTTTGATCTTTTAACCCACGGCAACCAGTTCACACAAGGATTAAAATTTGGTCTTTAAATGACCTATGTCAGATGTATGTAAACTGTGTAAACATATTACATATGAAATCTGAGCATGAGCTTCTGCAGTCTTCACAGGAATATACAAAGCATCCAAAATTTGAATAGGTATTCAAAATATAGAAATTTTCTTGATCAGAAACCTGCATTTTTGGTGTTGGGATTTGGGGCTTGGGGTTTTGAAACTGCAACAGCTATAATAATCCAACTTCTCTTTTATTTTTATCTTCTCCCTCTTTTTAAAACCCAGTTTTAGTGCATCTCTTTTATTAGGTATATCTTGAAAGCAAGCCCAGTTCTACAAAAACACCTCTCTTCCTGCAAATGGAGTTCCAAGGCTCCCCATCCTTGTCAGTGAATGGGCTGAAGCCCGATCTAGTAGAGATTTAAGCAAGGCAATGAGCGTGGGCTAATCATTGTTTTCTAAGGTTCTGCCAGTCATGGCTGCCTTAACAAAATGAATATATTATCTCTTTCCTTTGCAATTGCCCTTTTCCTCATGTGCATTGCATTTCAGATGTTTATACATTTAAAGGCCAAATTGTGCCTTGACATGCAGCTCGTACAGCCGTGACCCGTGAGATCGTGTGTTATGACACATTTACAACTCTTTGCCTCACTCACTAAAGAATGATGAGAAAAACAGTCACCATTTTAAGGCAAAATCTTGCTTTAAAATATCTTACTATGAGCAGGCAACTCACCACTGATATTTGGTCACCCATCAGAGAGCATTCATCTGAAAAGCAGCAGTGCTGACTGACTCTGTGTCTCTGCCAAAGGGCACAGAACCATGGGAAGCAGAGGCAACCTCCCCTGAAAGATTACACACAGCATAAAAATCCACTTCCAGTGGCAGAAGCAGAAGGCTGGACAAAGTAATCTATGCTTTTAACTTCAGTTTGTTTACAGTGAAAGTCAAGATGAGATGTTTTCTGAAATTCCCGTGGCAGACTGGTAAGCATAATGAAACATCAAAACACCAAACAGGGGACTGAGAAGTGAGAAAAGGGTTGTGAGCGCCAGCTTTCCATTGGAACTGAGATGGACATGGCCAGGCAGTTGGTGGGAATAATTGATGTCTGCCAGGCCATTCAATATGTGAGCACAGCACACGAAGATAAGGTGGAAAGGCACGAATGAGGGCATGAACAAGGCTCCTGAATAACGCACTGGGCACTGATAACAGTTTATACAGTTTGTACAGATTACACTCCCTGAATATGCTTCAGAGACAAACACCTGAGCTTTGCAAACAGGACACATTCTTGACTTGTTGAGAATAATAAGGATTGAAATGTCTTTGTGCTCTTATATCAAAGAGCAAGGGCTAAGAAAATTATATACAACTGGGAAACTTGTATGGTTTCCTCTGAAATATCTTACTCATTTATAAAAGCCTTTCTTACAATTTCTAGACAAGATGCTATCACTATCATATGCTGAAAGTCATTCTTACATGCATTGTGCCCCTCAGTCTAGTCTGGTGTCTCATTAAGGGTTGTTTTCGAAATTTTTTAATGTGCCACTGGAGATGCTATGATCACTTCTTAAATTTTCTTCACTGTTCTCAATGGTATCCCTTTCTATATTTTTACATAAAGTATTTTTTATAATGCAATATTTTCCATTTTACTAGAACAGATTAAAATTAAAGTTATTTCATTTACATTTTTGTACTTTATGACTATAGCTTATATACTATAGCTTTATAGACTTTAAGGATTATGTTATAGTGACAAATTTCTAGTCTGGTTTTTTTCCACCAAGGACATGCCTGCCTTCAAATACCTTGGTATTAGAACCCGTGCTTTGTGCCCTGTTTTGTAACCCTAGAGAAGAGAAAAGTAAGTCTCAAAAGAACAAGCTAATAATGAATATATGTGAAAAAAAATTATTCAATTTTTCAGGGAAACAGATGCTAACTTGTCTGTTTTTCTACTGTAATAAAAGCAAGTGGAAAAAAAATTTACAAGCAATAAAAATCAGTTATATCAGATTCTTAAATAGACCAGGACCTGTCAAATACTCTTTGATGACTGGTGACCTGGAAATCCTATAGCCTATTTTATCTCCATTGGTTTAGTTGCATAGTACTGGAAAGCCAATATCTATGTCCTAGTTCAGCTTTTCTGTATTGTTCCTGTTTGTGCTCTTGGGTCTGCAATAAGCCACTGCATTTTGCAGTAATATATAAAAGAAAATCCAGATCCTTAAGTATATCTGGTTGCTCTGTGGGCTGATTTTTTGCCAGATAATTTATTTTAAAAACTTGTCAAACGTGGAAAAATAAACAGTTTGGGGTTTTGGGTTTTTTTTTTAGAGTATTCAAAAAACAAATTTGCACAGAATTGACATTCAGACAATCAGGAAATGAAAAGATAAATAAATTGAATGAAGCATAAAAAACATGTCATTCTTTTAAAATGTCATGATACTGGAAAAAAAACTGCAGGTCATTCTCAAGACTGGGATCTCACATTCTTAAAAATAACTGGATTATTTATTTGGGCTGTCAACCTGACTGATGATCTGCACAAAACCTTGTAGTAAAATTTTCATTAAACCTTTAATCATCAATTCAATCGTTCTTCAGAAAGCCTTATTGATTTAATTCTTTTTTAAATGAATTTGTTCTTAGAGAGATGCATTGAGATGAAAATATTTATTGTTTTATTTTAAAGAATGACACTTTTAAGTGGGATTATCCTTTCAAAATCACTTAATTTATTACTATTCTATTATTTTATCTTTCTGTTTCCTTGTGACAGTATAGAATAGCACATCAATCAAAAGTAATTCACAATAATTTAAAAATATTGTTGGGCTTTATCATGTCTCAAATTTTAAAGGGAAGCTGATACTTAAAACTGGTGGAAACCGCTGATTTTCTAGAACTTAATGTCTCCTGTGTTCTTGTGAGAAAACACTTTAGCTTTTCAAACCCAAACTGAAAATATACCAATTACATGACTAGCAACTTTCAAATCCTTTTTTGGGGGAGGGTTTTTTTATTTTTAGAGTGAAATGTTTGTTTCACTTCCTTAAGGATAACAGGGGTATACTTATGCCATGTTCCATTAAGCCCCTGAGTTGTAAGTCTAGTCTCTCTTTCTGTCAAAATAATTTATGGTCAGACATGTTTAACTTCAGTCAGTATGAAGACAAGCTCTGTTTAGAGAGGAATTTTCTAAAATGCTTCTATCTCACTTCTCACTGAAAAGAGATCTTAAGATAAACGGGCTGCCAGTTTAGGGATCTAAACTGAAATGCTTAATGTAGTCAGAGAAAATACTGTCTTCATCCAGTATTGACAAATACCTAGCCAAAATACTTTCAAAAACTTAGTAAATAAAAAGAATAATTAATACTAGGCCATAGTATACTATTGGAGATAAAATGATAAATTTGGTTATATTGTCCAGAACAATTATATTTAAAAGGACACATTGTCCATTCATGTCAACCATAGACAGCCCAAGCAGGATTCAGACTAAAATATTTCATTTAACTATAACATCCAATAAATTCTAGGGCTTTTATAGGGACAGTGCAGTGGAGTCCTGGAGTAGACTAATTACTTGTTGCTTGTTAAACAGCAGCACAAGTAAAAAACTGGTACTGCTGATCAGAAAATATAATCACAGATTAAAATCAGCCGGGAGAGTTATTTTAAACACTTTCAGCAGCATAGATACCTGCTTCTGAGCTGTATTGTGGCTTTTGATGTCTCACAGGCACAATACACATTCAAATGCACTGCTAGACACAGTAGACTGCTGCTTTGCCAGGCAAAGGCCACACATCCTCTTTCGGAGTCGAAATAGTCACATATGTATCTGTTTCAAAAAGAACCCATTTAAAGTTTACATTTTTGTATACTTTTCAGTGGATGGTTCTGCTCTTGCAGCTTGACGTGCCAATGTAAACTGTGAGCTGTCAGAGATGTCAAACCAGCTTGTACCTTAGTTATTATGCTCTAGAGTCATGAACACAATCTTTATACTGCATTATGATTTTCACCCGTACCCACCGGATTTCCCTGCTAGCTGTTCCTCAGTAGATGTTTTCTTGAATCATGGTGGTTTATATGAAAATATGGGAGCATTAAAAAAAAAAAATGTGGAGGTATTTATTTTTTCTTAATGTAGCACAGTATTTGGAATCTTTTTTGACAGGCACTGCATTGTTTTGTCAGGAAATAATAAAATCTGTCTAATTATTTAACAGATTTCTCAATGATACATGACATATGTACTTTTCATGTTTATGAATAAAGAAAATTAGTTTACTGTCATTGTAACACACTGTTCCTTATACCACAAGACTGATGTGTATCGATTTGTAATTTAGGAAAAATTTACTCCTTGTCAAGCATCTGAAATGCGTGTCTTGTGAAGTGTGATATGAAAAGGCATCTGTTTTTAACCTGTTTGAAAAACAGAAACCATACATTATAGTATTATTAGATTAAATGACTACTATTGTGTAGACAAGCATTTTGGCCACTATCTAGTGGAATTAAATGCTTTCAAACACGTTTCATACCATCATAGCTTCACAGGATTTTCTTGAGTGTACCTTTTAATTCTCCCGTATATTCAACATGTCCATTTGTAAACTGTCGATTTTTGTAAGCCTTGATAACTCTGAAAATGATTCCCATAGAAATTCTGAGTGCCTTTAAGGGTACACTGGCAATTCCATTGGCATAATTATTTCTTGGGAACAATATTCACTAATATTTTCTTCCACATATAACATCCTATTGAGGATACAGTGATTGCTGGTTTAAGTACATTTTCTGCAGTGATGGCTGGTTTCCAACCATAATCATCATTGTGTCTTTTCTGATCAGCAAGACTGATAGGTAAAGTCAGGATGTGAATAATATCTCTCAATCCCAATTTAAACAGATGGTCATGGTTTGTAGGAGAAGTGTGAGATTGAATCAGGAAACACAAAGCAAATAATTACTTTACACAGTTACTAGAAAGAGACTGTAGATGTGGTTGTTAGATTGAAAAAGATAGGAAAAAGAGGAAAAGGTGGTTTATCCCATTTCAGAAATAAACCCAATACTGGATGAGTACTTGTATAATGTCTTAATAGCCTGGATGAATGGAAGGGTTGCCCTCTTGGCAAGTTTGCGGGCAACACCAAGTTAGAGGGCATAGTCAGTAAGTGGAGGCTGGAGAAATGGGCTGACAGGGACCCATGTCCTGCAGCTAGGTAGGGATAACCCCCACAGCACAGGAGCCTGGGAAAGGGATGGATGTCCTGGTGGGCTGCAAGGAGAGCCTGGGCCAGCGGTGAGCCTGGCAGCAGCTATGGCCAACAGCTCTGGGGGCTTTGCCAGCAGGTCCACAGGATGATCCTTTCCTTCTGCTCAGCACTAACACCCTATTGTGATTCCTACCACAATTTCTCAGTAGTCTTTAGCACTCTGAATTTGCTGTACAAACAAAACCCTCATATTTTTAGCAGACTTTTCTCCATTTATTTAAATGTTACATTTTTAATTTCTTCATAAATCATCAGAATTCTGATACATTAATTGAGTTTTGGTTTAGGGTTTTTTTTTGCCTCAGTGTCATTGCGTTTTCACTCTATATTGAGTTCTGAATTGGCTTATGTCCCCTTGTATTCAGTCTCCTTTGTTCTGCAGTCTGACAGCTGTCAAGAACACTTTTTTTTTTCAGTGTTTTGACTATTTGCATTATTTTTCTTGCTTTTTGTTTCCTGATTTTGCCTCCTACTACGTCTCCTATAAAACACTGCCACCTGCTCAGGTTGGAAGCAATCTCTCACAAACCACCAAATTTGGGCTCAGTCTGGCTGTTCAAGCAACACCTTCATGATAAAGTCCAAAATGTATGAACACAGAGATGAGCTTCCCTAACCAATATATTACTTAAAAAAGTGACAGATGATACTGCTAGTTAAAATGAAAAACAATAAGCTTGTAATTTGGGTGATGTTTCCTTTCAGTTACTAACAATTTCTGACATGGCTTAGGTGCAGCTCTTTCACACTGCAGTTCACTCCTTTAGAACACAAGGCAAAAAACACCCCATGCTTGCAGGGAAAGGGAAAGATGACAGCAGACCAGGATTTTCCAGTGGCTGCTTAGAAATCTAGCTGTTAAAAAGAAGTTAATTTTAACATCATTCAGGTAAGGTTTCCATAGCTTTGACTGGAAATTATTCCTATGAAAAATTCCCAGAGTTAAAGGATGCAATACAAATAAACTAGTCTCTAACTGAGTAGCATTGCTGTACCTAGAGGCAAAATCTAATCCTAAATAGTGTCCTAAATGCTTTTGCAAGATGTTATTATTTTCTTGTTCTGAAAGTTATGTGTCCTGTAGAAATAAAACTTCACAGCGTAGTGGAGCAAGTGATTGCACAACAGCAGCTACTAAAGTGGGAATATTTAAAGATATATCTTTTGAGATTTCCATCTTCTACCTTTTCTTCAGAGAGTCACACAAAGCAGTAACAATTTTTAATTTTCAAATTTTCCTTGATGTTGGCTGTCTAGTCCAGCAGAAGCTGCATTCCACCTCCATTTTTGTGATCTGTTTACAAGACAGTGATTTGCTCTGCTGTTGTGGATCATGTGGAAAGCTTCCTAACTAAAACCTGGTTGTAAGTATTTAATTATTGATGAGCATTCCAAAAGTACTAGAGATAGTTTTCAAATATAGGAACCAATTATGTATGAGTAACATAGTTGTAGTCACCTTTGTGTAAAGTACCCTTGAAAGGCTGCCTCAAGACAGAGCATTTTGGGTACACCAGACTGTTTCTAGACAAGCCCAAGACAGGAAATGGGTGACTTTTCCAAAGGGGATGAATGAGAAGAACATGGATAATGATAGCATAGATTTAAAAAGAAAACAAAAAATACCCCAATAACAAAGAAAAAAAAAACAAACCAAAAAACCCCAAGAAAACAAACAAACAAACAAAAACCACACCAAAAAACCCCAAGACCAACCTGACAGAGAAGTCCAGTAGTGGAAGATGATACTTACCACTCACTGTAGATACTTACAACACAGTTCCTCAAACCATACCTTCATACTAGTCTGTACAGATGTCACGTAGTATTACTGGTTGATGTTGTTTTGTTGATATTACTGAGCTGTTTATAAACTTTAGAAGTTTCAAAGAAGCCTTGAAAGAAACAGCTGCAGTTATATCTGTGATGGATGGAGCACTTCAGAGACTGCAGGGACAGGAGGGACTGCTGATACCAGCTAGGCTGACTCCTGAGACCCTCAGCACATGGCAGGTACCAGACCATGAGGCAGCCCCAGAACTCAGTGTAACAGCAAAGCTGCCCAAAAAACCACAGCAGGCCTCTTCTTATTCATCAGTAACAAGAACACTGGGTTTGGGGATATTGAGAATTGTAAGGAGCAATAGGACAGAGACAACAGAGGGAAATAAGAGATGGGGGCTTGGTACATATTGACCTTCCTTTTTTAATGCTCTGTGGACAGTGGTACCTGGAGGCTGCAGCCAGGGGCACAGGAGGAACCATAGCAGTGACAGAAAACAGTCCTCAGCCAGGCTGATGCCCAGCCTGCCCTGCACCCTCTGCAGGCTGAATCATCCAGCCAGGAAAGCAAGGTTTATATGGGAATGGATTAAGTTTATAAGGGATGGCTTTACACCTTGTGGAGAAGGACAACACTTTATATTTCACACACTGCCTGCTATGTCATGTAGCTGGAAAATGACAGCTGTTTAGATTGTAAAATGCCCATTTGAAAATAGACCAGGCTGGTATCAATCACAATAGATAATTTCCTTCATTCTTCAAATAGACAATGCACATACAAATACAATAGAGACAGTTCAAATTTAACTGAAGACTTACCCAATATAATTTTATATATTAGCCATACAATCATTTTTTAGCATCCTTCCAAAGACACAAATCTGTCTAAAGGATAAAAGACGAGTTGAATATTGCTCTGTTTTTCTGGTAGATGGAGTTTTCTGTCCTTTTTTTAACACAAACACAAGGCAGCTGCTAGTTTGTCTTTGCCCTGAATTTCATTTCTGTAAAATTACTTGACAGCAGTGTATCAAGACGAATGCATAATCTCCTCTCAACTACAATGCCCAGAAAACTGAGGAGCTAGACTTAAAAATGAATAGTAGATTTTCTTTTGAGTCAATATAAAGGATTTAAATTAGTGTCCCACTTAATGAATTTCTGAGGTATGCCAATTTCTTCTGCAGTTCTAATGTTTTTCATTTCACTTAAATTTATCAGAAAATAAAAGTTATATTTATAGTTTCTTTTTAGCGATAAACTCTCTCTCTATAAAAAGTAAAAAATTTAAAAATCTTAGTGTATAAACATTTATAAATGTCAAAATTTCACCTGCTTTGGGGGAATACTGAGATAATTTTCATCTGAAAATACAAAACAATAAACATGTAAGCGTCCTCCATCTCAAACTAATCAGAACATTGTCTGCCCCTTGTCTTCAAAACAGTCAATTAACTACCAGACTTCACCACAAAAAATTGATACATAGTTAATATGGTGGTCAGAATACAGATTAGAATCTTTTATCAAAACTCATGTTAGTGTTACACTGAAAGCAGAGCCTTTCTCTTAATAAAGCATTTCAGTCAATATCTGAATATGCAATAAGCACAGGAGTCTTGAATACTGATGACCAGAGTATTGATTAAATTTTTTTTGGAAGGCTTATTTCCTATTGGGACAATTTAATATGCCCCAATTCTTGCTGGAAACTTGAAACAGACAAGATGCTAGATCCAAAGAGAGGCTTTCAGTAATTAAAATAGAACTTAAAATATTATAGGAATTCATGTCTAAAATTGTGTTGCTGAATAATAGCTCATGAGCTTCTTAATTTAGAATGTACGGGGTTTTTTACACAAAACTGAATGAAATTGTCCAGAGTTCATGGATGTATCCATGCTCAGACCAAGTCTGGCTTAGGATAACAGTCTCATTAGACTTTATAAACTTAATTCACCTAAATTCTCGGGGGCCCAAATTCCTCCAGCAGTCACAGAAGCAGTACCTTTCCCTCCCAGCCCCCCCAGTCTTTCTCTTTGCACAGCACAATGCACGATGTTACACCTTTGCCCAGAGAGGGGCGAGGTGCCCAGGCAGGAGTCGCCACCTCTTGCACCTGGGGGGAATTTGCTGATGGAGAAGGTTGGATCTGACTAAAGCAGAAAAAGCTGGGGACCTTTTCTTCCCCTCCCATCCAGCTAATTACACACATTAATTGGAAAATGGAGAATCTCTGAATAGCTTTTTCAAAGACTTACTGATTATTCTTATAGTTTTGACCAGCTTAGGAATTCCAGAAATCCGAATTCATATGGATTTTATGCAGGTAACACTTGACTCTTTGACTGAACTCCAGAAGTGGGCAACAGCTCAAGTATATCACTGATCAGCAGTTCCTAGCTGCAGGAATGTCAGCGTGAGCAAGGAGAGACTTGGCATTGGTCTCCCATACTATAAACAAGAGACCTCACACTGTTTTTGAACAATGGTGAATTTTTTGCACTTAAAATGCCTAAAAACCCAGATCAGCTCCCAGAGCCTAACTAGAAGAGGGAAAAATGAGTACAAACCAATAGGCTTCCAAACAAAATATTTCAAACCACAGTAGTGGTGTGGCTTTTCTTTCCCTCCTTTGTATCAGGGAAATGAGAGCTTCTGGCCATGTGGACAATTTGGGGTGAATTTAATGTTTATTATCTTTATCATGGACTTATGGCCATATGGTTTAAAGTGCTATCAATTAGGATTGACTTTAAATTTGGATAAGTAAGCTCCATTTTACATTGTGATATATATATTGCAGCCAGAATATACCAGACAGTCCTGCTGAAATAAATGCTTTAGCTCCATATCCATCTCACCAATGACAAAAAAAAAAGCATTGTTTATTATTATTATTATTATTGTATTTCCTGTAATGTTTAGTTTTGTATTATTTAACAAAACAGAGTGTTTTTAAACTGAGCTGGTGAGGACAGGCTCACTTAGTAAGAATAGCACAGCCTCGTGTATAACAGATCTTGAGAAGCTTCTGGTTCATTACCAACTCCCCACTGTTAAATTAAAATTGAAATGGGTCAGGTTAAACAAATAGGCAACAAAGATCAAAACCATGCAAACCCACATATTTTGTGAGAATTGTGCTAAGAGGTCATTAATAGCCCACAGTGAACATTTAATCATTTAGATACAAAATAAGGAGCTTAAGATGTGTCATTTAACATGAAATGACATGAATTTTCAGGATTTTGCAATATGAAAAAAACCCTTTCTCTAGATTTTTCACCTTTCTCATTCCTCTCAGCACTTGTCAGTGTACATACTGCTTTGCAAAAAATGACCTTAAAGGTGACCTTACAAGAACATTAAAAGCTAAATCCACCTGATACAATTTGGAAGATTTTTTGAAAATAAAGGGTAACATTCCCTTGTTTCTGTCTCCAAAACACGGTACAGGCTGACCTTGACAATAACAGCCTACAGAAAACACTTGTGAAATTGAGAGACAAAGACATGAAATGAAGGAAGACATGCTTTTCTTTACACACAGTATTATTTGCATCTTACCTTTCTTCAGTTTCTTTAAATCACTGACGAACTGCAATGCAGCAAATTGATAGAAACCCTGATACTCTGCCTCTTCACCTCATAGCAATGCCTGTGAAATGGAAAGAGGATTCAGAGGGAAGCTTGCAGCGTCCTTTAACTGAAAGCTGATCTGATAGCTGACTAATTAGCCTCTTAAAAACCGATCTGGGCAATGAAAGCAAAGACCTTCATAAAAGATGAAAGCTCTTCCCTTCCCTCTTTCCAAGTTGACAGATATTTATGCTTTTAAAAGGAGAAATGAGTAATAAAATTTGTATCTGTGCAGAGCAATGATTGTGAGCAGAAAAGTGTTGTTATTTGTACACAGGACTCAAGAGTTTTCTGAGAAATGCTCTAAGCAGGAGCTTTTACTGACTCACTATTGTCACTCTATTACCATTAAAAATTACTGGGATGAAGATTTAATGGAGATTATGATTCAAAATTAATGCAGCCAGATTTTTCCAGGTACTTTACAAACTTTGTAGAGAATTTGGTTTTTTTTCTGCTTTTATCTACTGCTGAGAGATAATCCTTGGAGTAAAGTGGGCGAGAGGCTGGAATAGAACACATATTCAAAGAGATTCAACAGAAATAGTCCTGTCACATCTGCCTTATTAACATCTTTACTTCTGAAGCATCTGATGTCTGATTCATGTTCTAGTTGGAGAATCTCAGTGTTAAACTAAATGAAATTTTAGTGAGCACCATAACAGAATCAATGTCTGTGTCAGTTCTTACAGCAATCATCTCCTAAGTAACTGCCAACAGTGTTAACTGTGAGCTTGTCGTGGTCTTTCATTCAAACAAAAACAATTAGCTGTTTGCATGCATTCTGTTTGTAAGCTGACATGATAATGATTCATACCATTGATGTTAATGAAACCTGCCTTGTAAAAATAATTTAATGAAGACTCTCAGCTGTCATCCCACCCTTTCTATAAATCTCGTGCAGTTTGTGCCATCATGAACACGATGATCTCCGGCATCATGAAGTAAAATGAATTAGACAAAAAAATCCCCCAACCTAGATTATAAACAGAAGTTTTACAAGCCTAGCTTGTAATACTGTGTTCCTTGATCAGCTGCAGGGTTCAGGCACTGAATCAGGTTTCAGTGGTGCTTTTACTGTGTTAGCAACCATGTGAA
Source organism: Polioptila caerulea (assembly GCA_013397295.1). NCBI lineage: Eukaryota > Metazoa > Chordata > Aves > Passeriformes > Certhiidae > Polioptila > Polioptila caerulea. Next base: position 725,700 of record VYXF01005288.1, on the reverse strand, counting down.
ATATCTGAATCTCCATCCAGATTTTTCTGTTTCATTGACATCTGATCAGTGAATCATAGAATGGTTTGGATTGCAAGAGGCCTGGGAAGTTTCAACCTTTGTTCCACAGGCAGGGGCACATTGCAAACGTGTGAGAGGCAGATCCTCCAGCAGCTGGGCTCACACATGCAGTGTGACCTGGAGCTGCCCCTGTCCCTGTCTCCCCAGCTGGTGACACTCAGACATGAAGGCTCCAGAGGCTGCAGCCCTGCTCCAGCTGCTGCTACTGACCCTCACACTGGTCATGACTTCCTAGGTAAGTAGGAAGAGGTAAGTGAGAAAGAAGGACATTACATGGCAATAAAAGGAAGGTGAAGAAAGCAGCAGAAAGGCTAGCATTATTTGATGTTTTTTTACAAGAGAAGGTTGTTATTTGACAAGATAGCAAGGTTTTCCTGGCTGTTGTGATAGAGGGGTTGATGTGCAGAGCTGGAAAATTGAGATCACTAGGAATGGACAGCAGAAGTGTCAGAGTTATCACAGCGTTTTCTACACTGTGCTACAACATGTAATACAACAATGTGGAAAGTACTTGTGGGAAATCACTAGAAAAGCCTAAAGATGACCACAACCCTGAGAAAAGACAAGCCCATGCCACACAGACATGTGCCCCTGATGGCTAATCTTCTAGAAGATTAAGTCCACTGAATCATTAATTGTTATTACAGTCATATTTGAAAAGTCAAAATGTCCATGGGGAGGAAAATACAGACCTAATCAGAAGTACAGTCATTATCTTCAAATATAAAGAAGGCAAGAGATTAAAATTTGTCAGAAGAAGGCAAACAATCTGAAAACTTAGGACAAAATTTCTTTATTTAGGCAAACAGGTCTTTCACATCTGTCCCTGCCTGCTGACCCACCTATGGGGCAGGAGTAACAAATAGCATGTTTTCCAAAGAATGCAGCTGTAGTCATTTTGAAATTGCTACATGATATTAGTTACTATTGTTTATGTGTGAACTTAAAATTCTATTTATCTAGGTTTCTTTCCCTTAGATAAGCATTGCTTCCATAGATTCACAGTTTTAGGAAAAGCATTACACTGTACAGAATACATTTTTTTTGCATCATTTTGTTTTAACAATATTTGCTTTTCTGTATATTTGTTTTTTCCAAGGGCCATTACTCTTGACTACAGCATCCCAGAAGCTTATCTTGATAGGCATATTAGAACTGTGTATTAAGCATAATCAAGCCCTGCAAAACCACTTTTTTCTTCTTTCTTTCTGTTTTCTTTTTTTATTGCTTACAGAAATAACAACTAAAATATCAGTATCTTGCTTTCAAAGGTATTCAGAATTAAAGTTTTAAATACAAAAGAGACCTAAAACCAAAATTAATTTATTATGAATATATTACTCATGCCAAGTGTGCCTGTGGGATAAATGAATAGTTCAGATTGGGAGTGGATAAATGGCAAGTGGAGTTAATCAGAAGCAAATGGAAAAGTCCTTAAGCATTTGAAATACCTCAGTCCAGGTACAAATCTCCAATGGTATTTATAGAATTCACATATCTGCTTGCTAGTTTGCTTTGAGAAATTACACCTGAGTGTCTGTAGAGCCTACTTCTAATCAAGGAAAGTTCTGCTTGTGTCTATAATCTAACACTAAAGAAAAACATTTGGGAATTAAGCAAAAGTGGGGAGCTGCTGGGGAAGCAGAACGTATTCGTGCATACTACACAGTTAAAGACTTGTGGAGGACCCAAGTAAATTATGGTCAACCAGAAAATTACAAGGCATAATGACTTAAACCCAAATTGTGTTTAAAACCTCAGGTACTTTTGAGAAAATATGAGAGTGTTACCACACAGTTGCATAATTTCTGTTCTGTGAATGTAAAAAGATTGAGAGAAAAGAAGTATGAGATCATTCAAAAACAGTAAGTTAACCACTAACTTAAATGTGATAAACTAAATAAATCTCATTGGGAAATATGCATCTTATAAGCTTTTAATGTCTATGCATCACCTCTAATATAAGCTACTAGCAGCAACCTAAGTATCACAGTATTGCAAAGAATCATCAGGTAGGCAGGCAGTAAGGGAAACTGGCTCTGTGTATGACTCCACAATATCAAATAGTACCAATAGACTGTAATCCTGAGAACAGCCCTGTGGGTGAGTATTATTGTTCACAAACAGGGTCTAAGGGGAGTCATTCTGTAAGCTTGTGCAGCTACAAATAGTGATTCAACCATTCGTGTCAGGGTTTGAAGAGACCTTGACAAGTGTGGCACTTCTGAGCTTTGGGAATGCTCTGACTGTTCTGTACCATGAAAGAAGACTGTGATGGAAAAACACAGAGTATCAACACAAATAAGGCATTAATCAGGCTATGATTTATACTCAGGTTCACATCTCCTGTGTGGAGGTGAACACTTACATTTTGAGTTCCCCAGGATACCTGCCTTGGTCTCAGGTTTTATACAGGTAATTTCTATTTCCCATCATGTCACTGAGCTTCGACTCTGAGAGGGTATTGTGGGCAGACCCACCGTGTCTGCAGCACCTTGTTCCCCTACACTCCTCTCTGGACATGTCAGAGTTTTCACCTTTGCACCCGTGCCCTGCTCAGTCCTGTGCTGCATCACTCCTGCAGCTCATGAAAAAGCTGCTGCCTTTCTGCTCTCATGTGCTGTGTCCCAGGCATGGTTCTCCTCCTGATGCTCTCCGTGGCACTTCCACTGGCTCCAGCCTCTCCAAGCATTCCTGGCACTGTGGCTGGGAGAACCACACCTGAAGCCTTCCTCTTTCCATCTTCTTTTTATACTTTCTGCGTATTGCCTGGGACTACCCGTGTAGAGACCTGTAGAATAGAATAGAATAGAATAGAATAGAATAGAATAGAATAGAATAGAATAGAATAGAATAGAATAGAATAGAATAGAATAGAATAGAATAGAATAGAATAGAATAGAATAGAATAGAATAGAATAGAATAGAATAGAATAGAATGTGTATACAAACATTTATAGGCATATACACATACCTATACATACATATATATATCTCTATATATATACTCTCACATATATACCTATATATATGTATATTAATGATTAAAGGGCGTTAAGAATTAGGTAAAGGTGGTAGCTGTTCCTTTGGAAAAGACTGTAAAACTCTGGTTCTCTGCTATGCCCACCAGTTTCCTGTATGAGTTAAATTGGGATATGAGACTACCTATTCCTACACAAAAATCAAGTGAGGAAGGCAGAGAAGAGATAGTGCTCAATAAGCTTTGCTTTTAATGAGAATAAAGACTGGCACAAAACAAAGTTTTCTTCTTTGTTTCAAAGTTGTGTTCACTCGGGAACTCATGGGGAATAAAGGCATCTGTGTGTAACCTTCTGCAAACAAACCCCCAGAGTATCTTGTCTTTGCCAAAACCATGTGTAGCAGTTTCTTTAATGAACGCCTAGTTTTTCCATTTTACTTTCCAAACTCCTCTCACACTTGTGACTGAAATAGAAGGGAGATTATTTGGACCACTCTTGGCTTCCAGCATCAGTTTTTCTTGGGTGACATTTAAAAAGGTTTTGAAATTGAGTTGTACTGGCTCAAATAATGTCTCCTTGGGGCCTGCTCTGTTCCAGCCACACTGGTATGTGTAAAAACAAGAGGTTGTATCCTTTGATAACTTCCTGAATTACAACAGTGCTTGTGATTAATCACAGCAGAAAGAGCAGCAGCGAAATACTTCGGGCCAGCAGACACATACATGCCATGTGCTGACTACTAAAGTGGGTGCTTGTGTCACAAGTTATGGTTTTCAGTAATGTCCTTTTGCTTGCCACAGTTACTGTCTGTTTTTCTGCTGTGTCTTGAAAAATGCTGCTTCTGCTGAATTATCTTTTGACAGCTCTAATACCTTGAAGGGAGAAAAGAAGCCGGAGAAACAGTTAGGCCAAAAGGGTTATCAGGCACTGGAATGGGGAAGTGATTGAGTCACCATCTGTGAAGGTATTTAAAAGACATGTAGATGTGGCAATTAGGGATGTGGTTTAGTGATGGACTTGACAGTGCTTTGTAAATGACTGGACTTGATCTTAGAGGTCTTTTCCAACCTAAACAATTCTGTGATTCTATTTCTTAACTGCCTCTGAGCTGGGATTCAGGTAAGCCATAAAAGACTTGCTTAATTTTCCTTCTTTTACTTGACTTTTTGTAATTTTAGAAAGAAGACTGTTCTCTTGCTTTTTTATCTCTAAGTGGCTGATTCTCCACCAAGGTTACCTGGCAACTTCTCTGTCTATTCCTACCAAAAAAAAAAAGAAATCCCTCTGCAACATTGCAGCCAATGTGCCTGAAATTCCATTTCTCTTGTAGCTATTTAGAATTGATAAAATCTATGTATCCTGTAGATCTAGAAAGAATTCAGAGTTTCCATATTTTGTATCTGTCTCTTCTGCTCTAGCACTCACCATATTTTTCCAATAGGTAATACTCCGTAAATTTGTTCTCAAGACCAATATTAAAATAGTCACAGAAAAAGCAAATCAGTCAGAAAGTGCACATTTTATGAATAAATCTAATTATGGGAAATTGTAATAAATTATCATCAAATAGGTCAACTGCTAGATTTCAAAATTAATATAATCATTGCTACCTTTGTTTTCCCCAACAAATGCATAGACAAACTTAGAGATCTTCTCTCTTCCCAAGAAATATTTCTGTTTGAAGAGAATGGTATAGGTGAAGGGGGAGGTTCCAAAATAATGAGTTTTAAAACTGAGAGAGACTTCTAACATTTCAACATTCTAACTCCCTCATAGGTAGCTAGAAAGATTGTAATTTATAAATTGCTAGGTTTGTTTACTAGCATTATGATAAAATTCCTAGATTAATGTGGTTCTGTTTTATTTAACTGAAGTACTCTTCTTTCTTACCTATGTCTTAATTTTAACACAGGAGAATTGAATCAGGGATGTGTTTTACTTCAATCATTTGTCATTAAGGGAATGGGATAGTATCTAAATTTGCTTCCCTTCATTGCTTTGACCTCATCATGTGGAGACTCACTGGAAGATGATGTCTATTTTCACCTTTCTGTTGTCTCATAGATGTAAGAAATTGAAGAGGGACTACTTTGTTTAAATTCCCACATCGATGTAGAAGATTTCAAAGAGCATCTGGTTTTATAGTGCATTAGGAAATAAAAATATAACGGGACAAGCTGAGCCTGTGTAATTATGCAACACAAAAATTGCCTGTAGAATTGTCTCATCTTGGTTACCCAGTGTAAAAGTTGCCACACACCCTGATCTTTCAAAGGCAATGACTCCTCTAGAGTCTCCTTGTCCACTCCTTGTCTATCTTAGTGATGGTTCCTTTTAGGATACCATCCTTGTACCCTATAGCTTTGGATCTTGCTATAAGATAAACAACTAGCTAAATATTCATTTATCCAGGCATGCATTCTAGTTTGTAATAGTTGTCATATTAGCACGATAAATAAACGGATAATATATGACCATGGGTTGTATATATGAAGACATATAAATTTAATGTCCATTAAGAAACACTGTATTTATTTGTGAATTGCCTCTCAGGAAACTGTTGTTTATTTCTTTTATCCTCATTTTTAGAAGCCTTGCCACAAGGAAATGCTGTGATCTATATAGCAAATATATTTCACTGCCTGCACAGGAAAAGGTAAGATTTAAGAGAAAATACCATTCCCTTGAAGTCTTCTTTTATACAGGATTTCAAATACAGAGCCCAGTAGACTAAATGAATTCACACTGTCTGAACAATAGAGTGTCGTTTGTTCAAACAATACTAAGCATGATAAAACACAATTTAGTGTCGTCCACACACACAGAGTAAAGATTCCCTTGTTTCTTAAATCTGGTGTATTTATCATCTAATAAATAAAAAGTGATTAACCCATCTGTTGCTTGTTTTTCTGAAAACATCGGGGTCTGTTTTGACAGAAAACAGAATAACTTTAAGTATATTAGCAATATCTATTTTCGAGGCCTTTGAGAAACTAAGATTAAAAGAACTTTGTTCCTAAAACTTGATATATTCATTAGTTAGCTTTTGAAGAAAACACCTCTTAGATTTACATGTTTTAACAAGTCTCATTAAATATGAAAATGCTGCAAAAAAATTAAAGATTTATCATAATGGAGAAGACAAAGCAATAAAACCCCTAGTCAGATTGTTGAGGGATCCCTTCAGTGCTGGTATCTCGGTGCCAGCTGCCGCAGGAGGTGCAGGTTTGGCTTTGGGACCATGAGTCTGAGGTGAGAGGCTGGGTATCGCTGGGAATTGGTTGTGCCAAGGGTCTGGGGACGGGTGGCCCTGCCAGGGCACCAGGCACTCAGAGACACAGCAGGAGCCGAGGACTTTCCTGCCGTCTGTGAGGACTGTGAGAGCACAAATGCCCAGAGTTTCCTTTTTTTGAGGTCTCTCTTTGGAGGCACCAGCTTGAGCTGCTATTTTATTTAGTTATTGCACCAAGATTAAATTCTTTTAAGGACTGGTTCATCTGAGACTTTGCAGTGGGAAACCTGAGGCTGAGCCAGCTTGGAAGCCTGGTGTGACTGTGTGAGTGTGGGGGTGTAGCTGTGAAGGGCCTCGGTCCCATCTCAGGGGTAGGAGTGTGACTGACAGAGTGGCTCCTGGAGGGATGCACAGGGATGTTTCTGTAACAAAATATCCTGCCTTTTTAATAGATTCAATTAATATATCGAATCATGACTCATTCTGAAATGAACAGATGCTTTTAGTTACTGACTAAGAAGGGCAAGGTTTCTGCTGTTTCTGCTCCTGCCAAGTAGTGAGAATCTAGACTGTTTATTTCATCTTCTGTTCAATAAAGATTTTGTCTGGAAAGGTGGATGAAGAAATTAAATGGAAAAACAGAGTGGGAAAAGAGAGAGAGAGAGAGAGAGAGAGAGGAAGATGGAGAAAAATGCAATCTACAAAACCTATGAACACAGAGTTCCCTTGTGCCTGGCTTGTTCTTTATTTTTCTCTATCAATTAGAGAGTACATTCCTGTCTCAAGGATGCCTTTTTGGAGCCACTCTAGAAATATTTATCTAGAAAAGCTTATATTTCAGTCTTCCAGGCTAAAAGATAAGTATTGGCAAAAAATCACTTTAGTGAATAAAAAAAATACAGGTAACAGCAATAACAGAAATAATGATCTTAATCAAAACCATAAAATGGATGTTTGTTTCCCAGCTTTTGTGAATTTTAAATGACATAAAGATATGTATGAATAATACCCTTGTGTTCATAGAATCATATAATATCCTGAGTTGAAGGGACTCACAAGGATCATCTAGTCTGACTTCTGTCCCTGCTCCAAACATCCCAAAAATCCCATCATGTGTCTGGGGTCATTTTCCAAATGCTTCTTGAACTCTGTCAGCCTGGATGCTGTGACCACTGTCCTGGGGAACCTGTTCCAGTGCCCAGCCACCCTCTGGGTGCAAAACCTTCTCCTGATATCCAACCTAAACCTCCCCTGGCACGACTTCAGGCCATTCCCTCGTGTCCTGTCCCTCTCTGGTCGCCACAGAGAAGAGATCAGTGCCTACCCCTCCTCTTCCCCTTACAAGGAAATTGTTGCTTAAAATCCCCAGTATTTTTGTGCTTTCATTGAACACTGGTTCTGATAATGTTACTGCTCTTTACTCCAGTTTAGGGGAGAAGATTTTAAGCATATTCTGTATAGGATCATTAACACATATCTGTATAAGAAAGGTAAGTAGTGCATTTTCATTCAGATAGCACATTTTCTATTTAATAAAGAGGTGTCAAATTATTATACCTAAAAATATCTACTTCCTGATGAAAATGTTTTGTCACAATTTCTTTGTGCTCTTGAATTTTAACGCTTACAGCTTTTCTCTTTTTTGAAAGCTGCAAACATCAAACTGACAATTCAAGCTTGAATGATAATTTTGTTTCAATATTATTTGAATAAAAATTATAGTAACTGGATATAAACAAGCAGCAAAATTGTCTGCACTGTGTTTCTTACTTTAAAGAGACTCCTACACAGTCGAATATATGACAATTTTTAAAAGGGAGCAGATCAAAACATCATTTTAAATTCTCATAAAACTGAAGTCTGCATAGAATTTAGGGGTTACCTATATGCAAGGCATAAGTAATAATGCTCATTTAAGTCTCTTCATACCTCCCACTACTTTTAATATTCTTAATACTTCCCAGGACTTTTTACTAAAAAAGTCCAAGCAATCTTAGAAACATGTAACTATTGTCCCCTCTGTCTACTTAGATGTGCTCAGGCTCAGTGTGACTGCAGGACACAGCAAGGAACAGGCTGCAAGATTTGATGTCTACAAAGATTTGATGACTACAAAGTCTCCCAGCCAGCATTGATAAAAGGTGCTGACCTAATTACCAAGATGGCAAGAGTAAACATCCTGTGTGAAATTCTGCTGTTGTCAGTGTTGATAATAAGACTCCCACTGACTTAAATAAGGGTAGATTTCACTTCTCCTATGCCTAATTTTCAATTAGTCTGCTAGGTGAACTTTTGACTAGTAATTAAGACCTTAAGGGGGAGGGGATTATGAAAAGAATCAAAGTAGCTTTTTCTGTTTGCCTTTTTAGAGTTTTATAGGACTGTGATTCTTCATCATTGTAAACTCTTCTGAATCTTTCAGGAAAGATAGGATGCAAGGCAGAAATGTGGGTGAGAGGCTAGACACTAGGTTTGCCTTTGTTTCTTTGCTGTTTACTTTAACCTTCTTCTCTTAGACTATTTAGGGAATGGTGGGTCACAGTTCTGCACTTTGCTTTTCTGAAAATTCTGGATTTTAAAAGATGAACTTACTGCAGATTTTGGGTCTCCTGTAGGAAAATTTTATTTCCCTGGTATCCTTGAAATGTACGACATAGGCAATCACATAGCTCTTCTGAACCATCTACAAATGTCTTTTCCTATTGTAAAAAAATAGTGGCATCTTCAATTGGCCTTTTTTTCCCTTGAATTGCTGCTCATATGCTTTTTCTCTGAGCAGCAGGACAGGCTGTGATCTGATGCCAAGGAACACGGCCTCCCTCAGAAACCAGAAGCAGAAAAGGAGACTGCAGCTTAACATTTGTTCACTGTCTCTTCCATGCATCTGCAAATTCTGCCTTCTTCCTTTCCTTTTCATGAAATTCTTCTTGGTTCTTTGGGGATCATAGAAGAAAGCTGTACATGATCCCAACTCAGGGAGAAGATGATTTATGAGAGGGAAGGTTGTGTTCTCTGAGAGTGTGACCATTTGCTAGGTAAGCTCAGGAGAACTGTAAACAAGAAAGAGAAAGCTCAGTTGTAGGCAACTTGAAACTTGTTCAGGAAGGAGAGGTTGGATTTCTTATCTGAGTAGATAAATAACATAATGACTTCAGTGGGGTTTGGGTTAGTCCTTAGTTGGTATTTATCTCATTTAATAGGATTGGGAAGGTCTCATAACAACAATCCTAACTAAATTCTTGATACATCTCTAGAGTAACTGTAAATACTGATTTCAAAGGGTGTTCAAACAAGAAATTTGTCACTGTTCATGTAATTTTACGAAATCTCTTTACCATAATGTGCTGCACCAGGTAAATAAAATACTAATCTCCCAAACCAGAACATTCTTCAAACATTTGCCACCTTGCACTTTTTGTTAAATACTTGCCACTTGTAAAAATAACACAGTGTAAAAAGAAAAGCTTTTTCTTCATCTAAATATCTAATCTATACAATTAGTTTTTAATGAAAAAGAGTTTTCTTGTTTGGCTTGGTAAATTTTTTTCCTGAAGGAAGAATCTGTTGATTGTAACATTGCTATTTTCTAACTGCTTTTACTGATAAACATTAATTTATTCTTCCTCTGCGTTTTGCAAATCTGCCAGAGATTAAACAGATATACAGGAGATGGCAGAAGCTGCACACAAAATTTGGATGGTGTGCTTGGCATCCTCTAAAACACTTGGTGGAGCAGATGAGAGTTTAAAGAGAATACCCTAATTAGTATTGGTCAGGGACAGATGCAGAAGAAGTTTGAAAACTGGAAATAGGGGAAATCATTAGTAAATGGAACTCTAACTCTCAGCCAGGCAAAATTCCCACAGAAGCTGAAGTCTGCACTGTAGCACAAAGTGTCTGCACAAAGTGTTCTTGTTAATGTGTAAAACCCCCACATACTATATTACAAATATAATTTCAAATTTCTAACAACCTTTTCAGAACAATGATGTTTTCACAGAACAGCAATGGAAAAACAAATATCTTGCTTCTTTTGAAGAAAATGAGCTGCCATTGTAGCTGCATCTTTGAGATCAACTTTGATATTTTGTTCCCTTGCCGCATATTCTTGGTTTCACTTGAAAACTTCACATAATGTCTCGGGGAATTTACCAAAATTAAGCACTATGGGCACTGCTTCAAATAGCCATAGGGGTGTTTTGAAAACACTGGCAAAGTACCTGATAGCAGAGCGGATAGTTTGGGACAAAGAAAGGTTTTTTGACAAATAATGAACCAGAATCCGTATATGCACAAAGAAAACACCTAAGGATATGCAGGAGATGGCAAGAAGCTTGTACAAGTATGGAAGTGGGAAGCTCCTGCAAAATCCATGGTGATGGTCTAAGCAGATAAGGAATGCCAGTTAACAGTAATATGGGCACGTTCAAACCAAATGTGTTATGCCAAAAGGGTCCAGTGAAATAAAACAGATCCATGGTCACAGCCAAAAAACGAGCTATTAATTAAACTTTTAAGGTAATTAAAATATCTGCAGCTTTATTGCAAGTTAAAACACAAGCATTTCTGTAAAAAGGGTATGCACTACCAACACTCTTAGCTGTCCTCCAAGGCACTTGGCAGTGAAGTTCAACATCGCATGTGAAAAACAGATTTCTTGAACACCACAGTCAGCACAGTTTTATTCAGAAAAAAATTGCTTCCTTTCTTTCATTATAATAGAAAATAAGGAACTTTTTTCCTCATTATTTTTCTACTATACATGTTCCTGTTTCATAAGGAACCCAGTTGTCTGTGGATGGTTTTGGTGTGTGCTTCACTTTGTCACCAGTCAGTGAACCAGTAACTAGCAAACACATTTTATCTGAAAAGCCCTGGACTCTTTCATGTCATATCCCACTAATAACTTCGGCAAACTAATCAGTTAATTATGTTACTATTTCACAGAACACTGGGTCATCATTAAAATCACCCTTTGAAGCTCCTGTTGAATTATGTCAGGTCAAATTGTTTTCAAAGGCCATGCTATTGTGTATGACTGATTGACTGATTTTCTCCCTTCAAGTTTGCTTTTTCCCTGCAGATTTTACAGAGAAGCACCTTCATTTCTGCTCTGAAACCTATGCTACTTTCCAACTTTCTCTGTTATCTTCTCTTTTGTGCTGTCAATTGCTATGTAAAAAGAAAAAAGAAAAAGAAAAAGAAAAAGAAAAAGAAAAAGAAAAAGAAAAAGAAAAAGAAAAAGAAAAAGAAAAAGAAAAAGAAAAAGAAAAAGAAAAAGAAAAAGAAAAAGAAAAAGAAAAAGAAAAAGAAAGAAGAAAAAAAAAAGAAAAAGAAAGAAAAAGGAAAAGATCTCTTGATAGATCTAACTGGGAAGTTTAGTGGATAGTTAATAGACAGAAATTATCTGCTTTGATACAAGATATCTACACTGTGTTAACAGACTTTGATGTGTTTGATTATTTGAATTGGAAGTTGTTTAAGACCTAATTCTAGGATTCTTACAAAATACTTACAAGAATGGATGTCTTGATCTGAAATATTTTGACAGGATACTTTGTGAAGCCTTTTAATAAGGAGCACAAAAACTCTACTGTTGTATAAAATATACAACAAATGTTTTTAAAAAATGAAAGAAATTTACCCAGAAAAATAAAATGCCTCAAATATATTTGGGAGATACACACAGGAGTGCAATAACCACATAAAATAAGAGTATGCTTAAGGAGCAGTTTCATGCTTATTCATGCAGTATTTTCTTCTCTGTCCATCCTCTCAGGTATGGTAGAACAAAAGGCATCACAAAGCTTTTGTATTCCAGAATTTTTATTTTTGTCACAAAAAACATTATTACCATCCTGATTTTTGTTGAAGTTGTTGGCTTTCTGTAGCTCATTGTGGTTGTATCAAAGCAGAAATAACATGGATTAATCCTTTTATCTAATCTGAGAGTCAACAGCTCTTTGCTCTACCAGCTGCCACAGACCTTGGCCTTGCTCATAAATCTTTTGTTCTTGAACACATATCTGCTTTCCAGGCATTGTTTTCAGCACGTATCTGCAAGGGCTCTGTTATACCTGAAACTTTGTCTTTTATCTGCTTTTCCTTCAAATATCCATTCTTCTTAATTTCTATCCCTACTTTCCAGAACACATGGAAATTGAGCACGTGTCAGATGATAGCTCTTGTATGAATAGTTTAACTCCTTGTAAACATGCAGCTTTACATTTTTGGGTAGCTGCTTCTGTTTTCATCACAGCCTTTACTTCATTTTCTTACTTGTCCCTACTACCTCTCCTGTTATTGCTGTTTTCTGGCATCTCCAGTTTCTCTGCTCATCAGCTCAACTTCAAATACCATTCTTTATTTGATTAAACATCATGCAATTAAAATCATAGACTTTGGATAAAATTAATTGTATGATGAGTGACTTCATTATTTTGTCAAAATTTACCAGGAAATAAATAATTTTCATAAAGTGAGTCACATAAATCAGGAAACAAGCTCATGATAAATAGATAGTGAGAAAGTAGTATCTGCAAGAAATAAGGAATTTGTCATATATAACACACTGAGGATTTCAATAATGACTCAGGTCTAGAGGAGAGGAGGGGCTCTGAATGCTCACTTGGGCATGGACGGGTCTAAATCTGTTGCTAGGGAAATGTGGTTGTACAGAATAAAATACCTCACTTTCTGTTAGAAATGTCTCAGCTTGCCATGGCTAAACTTTCTTCCCTTATCCAAACAGCCCAGATCTGTCCAGGTTGTATAATGGAAATAATCCCTGGCTCATTTGGTTCCTCAGATTTTCCTGGGCACTGTCTGATAGTTGCTACAGCCTAAAAACCAGACTTTCCTTGCCTGGAGGACTGCTGAGAAGGAATTGATATGGATGGTAGGAACAGTACTGAGCTGCTGTCCCAGACATCCATTATTTTTAGCAGTTTTCACATGCCTTTTAGTCTCCTGCAAGTCCTTTGCTCTCTTTGCCTCCAGGCTGGCCCATACTATTGTGTGTTTCAATACCTTTGTGAAAGGATATGTGCAGAGGAGATGCATCTGTGACTTCAATATTTTAAAACTCTAATTTTTTTTTTAATTCTTCCTACTTATCTTGTAAGCCATTTATTTTAGTCCTGTTTTTTCTCACAGAGATTCATTAGTTGCCCCCAAGATATTGTGACAAATAGTGAACTCTCCACCCCTACTCAGTTCCTCCAAATCTCTGCTGTTCCTGATTTTCTGGATCTTTATCACAATCTTTTTGTTGCCTTCTGACAATGAATTTTTAATCTTTTTAGTAACTCTTCAAGGACTCTCACATCTTCAGCTATTATTTTTACCATTTTGATTTATATTGGAAAAATACATGATCAGGACTGTACTGATTCTTTAAAATGTGTGTGAACATTCACAAACTGACAGAAAACAATGACATTTCTGTTTTGCTCTCCATTCTTAATAGCCCTGAAAATCAGCTTAACTCCTTTTTGATATTTTATTGAGGACTTGACCTTCCTCCACTTGACCTCTAGAGTATAATCACATTCTAATTATTTATGTTCTCTATTTTTTTCATGGAAGTTATGAAGCTATGTTGTATTTGGATTTCTTTTTTCCTTCTTTTTTTTTTTTAAGTTCTGTTGGGATCTTTAGTCATCTCTTGCTCAGATTCTTCTTGCAGCTGATAATATTTGGTGTTTCAGGAAAGGTTGTTTATTGTAGTACTTTGAGAAGTAGTCACAGCATGTCCTGAAGGACTCTACTTAGTAATGAGCAAAATTCAGATTTCACTGCTTAGATATCACAATTTTGGAAAAGAACATTTGAGCATAATTTGAAATTGTTTAATTATTTGACTTTACTATCTTTTTAAATCCTCAAGTGGACCAACAAAATGATTTTCAAAGTGAACTGTGTCTATTTTCTTGAAGCATCAATCCATCACCTATTAAAAACTGAAACCTAGCATGCACTAATTTTCCTTTTTTTTTTTTTTTTTTTTTTGGTAGCTCTCATCTCTTCCTTTCGTATTTTAATGTATTGAATTTTAACTTTTTTTCTTTCCCTATGTATGTGAATGTCAGACTTCCTGCTAAGAGCTGAAAATATTTCACATTGAAGAGTGAAGACAGGAATACCTGCAGCAAATCTTTTGGGTGGTTTGCTTTGCCTCTCACATGTTTGCAAAGAACTATGCAATATCCAGTGGAGGTAAACTACCTCTTGTATCATATTTATTAGATATATTTTGGTAACAATTATTCTTAAATCTACCTGTGTATTTCTTCAAGTTTATAAACTCTGTTGATGTGCATATGGTATGTGTCACAATTGATAATTATGAATTTGTGAGGAATTTTAACGGCGGTGGTTCAGTTCCTTGCAGCATTTCTGCAAGAGCAGAATGCTGTATTCAAAACCTCCTGCAGGTACAGCACACCAGGATAGCTTGATTTGCCACTGTAATGGTTCAGATGAGAACAGGATTGAAGGAACTAAATTGTGATGATAGATGTTACAGGCAAACCCAAACATGTTGATGCTCAAACATGATCTGCCTATATTAAAACTTTGGTTTTAATTTCCAAGATTTACCTCCTGTAGGGCCAGAAGGATAAGAAGGTGGGCTGTTTTGGATATAGTCTATGTGATATCAAAGTTATAAGAACTGAAATTTGTGTGCATATCATAACAAAGATGAAGATTTACTTATTCCAAGAATAAAGTTGTCAGCTCATGCCCTAAGCCAGGCAGGTGGGGAGCTGTTGAAGGGTCTACTCAGGTCTTCTCTGCTCACGTAACTAAGGTAACTAAGGCTCACACAAATAAAGCTCACATAAATAAGGCTTTCCTAATGCCTGTCGTTTCAAAACAGATCAAGTAACCTCTCATTTGAATTGTAAATTAATAGAGGTCACTTTACCTTTCCCAGCACACTTGTAGCAGATCCTGCTACAATGAGGGATCATGAGTAAAGCACACTTGTCCTGACCATGCTTTTAAAGAAAGAAGAGGAACACAAGAGAAAATGAGCCCTTGCTGTCAGACTACCTCTTCAAACCAAAGAGTGTTACCATTTACTGCTCCTAAGTATTTCTCAGCAAGAGCTGTCTGCTGGGAACTGGCCCTTACTTGCTTGGAAACAGTTGTGACTCTGAGACTGAAGTAGCCTGGGATTCATTCTGGGGTTTTCCGCCAGACTGAGCCCTTATGACTCTTCCTCTTTCTGGTTAAATGCTATCTTCACTGGTAATAGCTTACCCTGGATGGAGTCCATGGTAAGTTGTTTTCTCAGTATCTAAGTAATACTGAGACCAGCATATCTCCTTTAATAAAATTTTATTTTCATAGAAAATGAAACTGTGTTGCTAAAATTATCTTGCTTCTGTTCAGAATCTTTGTACACAATAGTTGCAATGTGATTAAGAATTCTTAATCTTCAGGATTCACTTTTTTAAAAGCTTTTAAAATAACAGACAGATTTTATTTGTATATATTTATTTTTCTTAAAATATATATCTATATATATACACACATATGTATATACAGATTATATCATAAGTGCTAATTTCTACTCTGCCTCATCCCATGTTCCCCAAAGGGACTTATTTATATGACTGCTTTAGCAGGATCAAAATACATCCATACGGGCTTCCAGTCTAGAGCAGCAGCAGCGTTCAGTAGCCACTACATGGAGAAGTCTGGAATTAGTCAAGACAGTCTGTCTGCAACATTAACTGGACAGTCACCTGCTGATAGAAGGTATCTTCTACACTTTGGATTTATAGTGCTATAAATATCTCCTCTTTCATAAAAATCAAAAACATATAGTTGGTAGGGGTTTTTTTTCCAAAATGTGTATCAGGAAGTCTTACTCTCTTCCTTAGTAATACATATATAGCCTTTAAGCTATCATCCAGAAATCAGAATTGTCTCCTTGGTCCAAAAGTATTCACATCCACATTTTCTACTCCCCAGTTACAGCTGCTGCTGTGGTGTGAGCTGTCAGTTGTATAGGACAAGGCTTCTTCCTGAAGCCCTGTCACTTCTCCCTGTAAGAACCCAGGCTCTGAGAAGTGCCATAAATGCAAAAAGAATTTGGGAGCCAGGGGGAATCTGATTGTAGGCTGTTTATATATAGGGTATATACATATATTTGCATTCCAGAATTTTTGCTGGAGCACAGGCTTGGCAGGCACCTGAGGAAAGGTGAGCAGCAGTGTCTTTGGAATACAGAGAGGTGTGGCTCTGGTAGTCCTGTTTAAAACATCCTCCTGTCTTCTCTAGTCCAGAGCAGCTCCTCTGGTGCCACTCATCCCAATGCACTCAGAGCAGCAGCATCCTGCTGCTGTTTTGGTCTCAAAGGAAACAGCCCTGACCTTGCCAAGAGGTCCCAGAGGCCCAGGAAGATTGTTTGAGTTAGTTCCAAATGGGAACTGCGAGGAGAAGAGGAAAGGGGAGCACTGTTCTTATGCCCTAGAAGAGCACAAAAGGAGGAAGCTGATGAGTAAAAGAGGGAAGAAATCATTCCCTGCCTTTGCCTCTCCCCCAGATATAATCACAGTCTTCCAGAGAAATCTCTCTCTGAAACTACAGACTCCTCTCTTCCACCCAGACACTTGGATGTGCCTGGACCTTTCTGACCCCTGTCTCCTGCTCAGCATCCCACACAGGTCTCCTCTGCCATCCTGCTTTTAAGAGAGCGATCTGCTGGGTCAGTTATCTGTCTCTTCACTCAGAACTGCTCCAGTCATCTCTCTCCCAGCCCTCTCTTTGACTACCCACACACAAGTGTGGTCCTTTCAGCACCCTGCCCTCCTCCAGGTCTGCTACCTTCTCGAAACAAATTTGTAAAAATTGGAGATATAGCCATTTTCAAACTAGGAAGTGACTCTGTAGAATATATATGCAACATTTAACTTTAACCATCCTTCATATGATTTGCAGACAAATTTTAAACAGTATTGAAGTTTTTGTTTTGTTTTGTGAGTGCTGGCATAGACATTATTTTTGTACACCATTCAGAAAAAGCCTCCTAAAAGTGTAAACTGACTAAAAAGAGGAAAAAAGTATGATATAAATTGAGAGACACATGCAAAGAAATGCTCTTACGGATGAAAAACTTAGTCTTATATCATTTTTCTGTTGAACCAGCAATGAAACTTAAAGTCAGTTTAAACTAGTTATAATTGAATTTCCTATGTGATGTAGTTGTCAATGAAAAATAGCATGCGTCAGAGGGATGAAACTATTTTTTTCTTTCATCTCTATTTCCATGTCTTTGGCATTTTAAAAAATAGGCATATTTTTCCTACAAGACTCAGAACATTTTGATTTTTCAAGTTACCTATGGAATTTTGCCTTGTGAGGTGCAAAATGAACAAGGGAAATCACAAGATGTGATAGAAGTCCCCATGGAGTCCATTCTAATTAACTGTATGTTCCTGAAGGATCCCCAGGAGTGGAGAAAGGCACTTGTTAAATGAGGCAACAGTTTCTATGGAATTGGAAAATAACCACTGTCTGAAACTTCCTTTTAAAAAAACCCCAAGGACAATTTAGGCTGATTTTATGAATTATGTTACATTTGGTACATCTTTCCAGACGGAAAACTTGATGACTTTCTACACTAATAGTGACTAGCAGTGCTGTTAGTCAAATTATCTTAAATTTGGGCAGATTTATTAGCTTAGCTTGTAAAAGTGATGTGGATCACTCCAGTCTGCTTGTGTGTGTGACCACGTTTAACTAATCGCATTTAGGCACCTTGCTGTCTTTTTGCATATAGTGCTGTTTAGTTATAATTTGAGATATTTTTTTGTATTGATGGATAAAAATATTACTTTTTTAACAGCAGACTTCTTTGCAAACTGCAGTTACACAACCTATTCTGTAACACAGCTGTGAAAACATTCAGGAGTCAACTGGTCAACAAACTTTCAAATGTCAATGTCCTACCTGACAGTTATGAGTCCTTCGCAAAATTCAGGTCACTGAGCACTCAAAATCAAGCTCCAAATGTAAAGCAATCTGAAATTGTGGATGGATTTTACATCTGACTTTTTGCAATAGTAGCAGAAAAGCATGTTTGAAGGTCTGCAAGATATATGTTAGGATGAAGGGCAACCAATGAGTATAAATATTAAATATTTTAATTCAAACCATATAATTTCTATTGAAATAATTCAATTTAAAAGTCTTTCTAAAATAAATTTATTTATTTTGGCCTTTGGAAAAAAGTAGCTAAGCATGAAGGCTTGAACTTTAGTCTCATTTTGATGTGTTCTTTCAGCTTAGAAGAAATTTTTAGCTTCAATTAAGTAGGACATCATTTCTGCTCCCTTCAATGGGCCGGGACATTGTCTGTGAGAGGGAAGAACTAAATCCTCTAGTTCTGCCAGATAAGTAAAGCACTATGTTTTTTCTATTATGAAAGAAGGTATTGTCAGAAATAGTCTACTCTCTTTTTCAGAAACAGATTTATCTAACATAGAGCACCCTTGAGAGTGGCAGCCTAGTTGCAGAAAAGACACAAAAATACTGGGCAGCTTGGATTCACTGTAACTTTCATAGCATGGCTCTCTGAAATGGCTTCACATAGTTCTGGCCACATGGAAATATTGGAAACAGTGGGTATAAAATAAAAGATAAAAACCAAACCAACCATTAAACAAAAGTTTCACTCGTCACTGCAGCCTTACTAGATGATCTCCTGATATTTGAGCAGTTCACGTTCAGACTCCTGCTGGTTAACACACAGCACAGCTTATATTTCTGCAGCACTTATTTTAATCAGAACTTGTGGAATGAAGCCTCCTCTAAACCAGAAAAGTGCATGAATGTTCAGCTCTTGTTCACACATATTCTGCTGCAAAAATTTAACTCTGAACAAATGAACTCTGATTTGCAACTCACCCCTAACGTGCAGTTAAGAAGAAGAGAAAGAAATCAAGGAGTTGTCGTTAGCAAATCTCCACTGATATTGATCACTGCAAGTTTGATAATAAAAGCAGTGTGTTTTTATCACAATTCTGTATTTAGTTTCTGTGGCAAGGTTTTGGTAGTCGTTCAAGTGAAAATAAATGTTTACTGAGTAGTTATTGAGATGCTGAGTCTTTTATTTTGAGCCATAACCTTCAATTGGAGAGGATCTGGCACAACAACAAGCTCTTTTATGTCAATATAAATATTTAGATATTGATCAAGAGACTGTGGAAATAAAATAAAAGATAATGCTCTATAGTATTTGAAAGACTGAATTACGTCACCAGAGAATGTGTGGCCTTAAAATTAGCTATTAGCTGTCAGTAAAATAACAAAATAAGTGGATCAGAATCCATATTAATAAAAGGCTAGAGGATGACAATATAATTAATACAAATCACTTAATACTAAGCATCTCTGTATTGAAAGCATGTTCTCTCAAAGAATTAAATGTTAGTGCAACAATGCTGGTTTATTTCACTTGAGCTTATGTAAAAATAACTTTTTCATTGCATAGCTTTTTAATGAACAGGCTGAACCAACTTGAAGCTGACAGGATACATGTTGATTAGATACTTTGCTTGTTTACTTGTAGTTTTAAGGGAATACTTAATTATGCTTTGGTATGTTATTAAAAAAAAAAAAAACATTTATTGGCTAAAGATTAGTGAATACTTTTACCAGCATCCTCAGTCTGAACTTGTCATCAGCTCACTGTTGCTGTATAACCAGAATCATGGCCAGGATCTTTTATTTGGTATAACATTATCAGATGCAGTCTCTTGGCATTTTTTACTATTAAACTGTGACAATGTGTGACCTAATTTTATTAAGTAATAATGAGAACATGTCACTTGGGAGCCAGGGCAAGCACATGTGTAGGGGGAAAATGAGCATGACTCCCTCCACCTGCGAGAGCAAACTGCAAGAAGATCAAAGACAAGGCTTTGACCTGGCTACAAGGGCTTCCCTGGCAGCCCCAGTGTTGGTCCTAAATCTCCTTTGGAGCTTCCCTCTCCCTCTTCTCCTCCAGTGCTGACAGCATTTTGTGGACAAAAAATAAAATAAACACTTTCAATTTTAGGAGAGTAGGCTGTGGATGTTGGGAACTGAGCTGCTACAGAGCACACTGTTTGGAACCAGCTGTTTTCTTCATTGACTTGTAATAGTGATCAGTTAAACTTAGTGGCTGAAGGAAGCAGATCACTGTCAGACTCTTTGGCTACATATATGCTGCTAAATATAATGTGCAAGAAGCTGTCCTTTGGTCCTGCATGCAAATGGCACATCATTCATGTATTGTGTCCTTAGAACTAAACACTCTCCACCACTGTGCATGCAGCAGGGAATGCACCAGTAATTGTGTAGTGCTGGCAAACACACTAGAGTTTGGTGTCATTTTCAGATCTATCTAATACTCTTGGCTCTGGATGTAAGACTAAGCAAAGCACATTAAGGTAATTAAAGACAGCTAAAGTCCCATTTAGTAGATCAGTCAAAAGCACCATTGACACTTTTTGGAAACACATAGGCTGATGGATACATAAAGAACAATCCATGACATAACTGTAAAAGATGGATACTGGCTAGTCAGAAAATGGTCTTTCTTCTGTCAATAGATGGCCTTTCTCTTATTGAAGCACACTCAGTCACCTATACCTGTGCTAACATGAAATGAGAAATCAGAAATGTTCAGGGAGACAACATTCTGTGTAAAATACTGAAGTTTTTCTGAAAAAGATGAGACCCAAAACCCCACACCCACAAAGATATTAATCTCTGGTTTAAGGCAGCAGATCCAGTCTAACAAGTTTTTGGGGCTAATATAATCCATGATAACAGGCTAAATCGTGAATAGAATACAGGCCAAAACTCACGGCTTTGCTGAGGAAACCCAGAGTTTACAACTAAGGAAAGAGTTACATTGTTCAGAGAAATAAAATCATGCAGTCTTGACTGAATCTTGATCTTTGACACAGGACCAAAAGTGACAGACAAAGATGCTGCAGTCAGAAGCAGGCTGAGAGTCATGAGTAATTCAAAATCTGAGTTCTCTATGAAGAGCCAGAGCATCACGTTCTGTCCAAAACGTGACCATCCAAGCGTGACCACTGCAAGGCTGTGAATCAGGGGGAAGGATACCTGGAGCACCATGAGAGCATGTGCCTTATGGTCAAAGTGGTCAAAGAGCCTCACGACAGCACTGTTGGCTCCTAGGAGTTCCTCACGGGAGACATAGTTGCAAGCAACTAACAACACAGTTCCCATGAAATCAAATGATGTATATTAATTTTAAACTGGGCATATGTACCTCACTTTTATATTCGAATTAGGAGAACCAGTACTAAAGGGAGAGATACAGTGACCAGAGGTTTCAGAACTTAATTCCTCTGAGTGTGTTAAATAAATTGTATATATTAACCATACCTTCCCCATTCCTTCCTCTCCCATGCATTATGACATATGACATATAGAACTGTCCATAAAATACATAATAAAAAGGACTTGATACTACAAGTTTGAACTCTGCCTGTTGCTATGTAAAAGTAACCTTCTCTTGAGCAAAAACTGGATAAACAGGACTTTTGAAGCTATGAGGAGAGAATGTACTAAACATACTTGCAAGATAATTAGTGTCCTTGCTACTTGTATTTTTGTTTTATCTAGTTTTTTTGAATCCTCCACTACCCTGACAATTGAGTGATGGCTATGTTTTCTTAAAACTCATTGCTTAACATGAAAAATTCATTTCACAAAAGATCTAAAGACCTAAACACATACTTTTTTACAAATGGGAAAGATGTAATTATGGTACCGTTGAAAAAAAAAAGAGAGACCAATACTAGATTAGATGGATGTGAAGGTATTGTTAAGTCATAGCTCTCGTGAAAAGGTAATGAATAAAAAATGAAGAATTTGGGGAACCATCAAGGTAATAGAAAATCTCTCAATGGAGAGTTGATGAATATGGAAGGAGTTTTGTATAAGGGATTTAGGTACATAATTCTGTATATTGATTCTGAATTGTATTAGACCTTGAGCAGAAGAGGATCTGTGAAAGATCAATGACTTGCATCACAATGACAAACTTATTTCACGTCAGTGGTCCCCTCTGGTCTGCAACTCTTTATCACAGTGGAGCTATAGGAGTCCACAGCATACATTTTTCCTGTCAGCATTCCTAGAGAGCACAAGCATTGTGAACCTCTTTGGAAGTCAGCACAACTCTGTTGACTGACATAGAAAGAGAAATGTGGTGATCATGGTTCGCCTCAGATTCAGGTTCTCTTCTTCCCTAGTGTATTTCTGCACCCCTCTACGATGCTACTGTGTTGACTAGAGTATGAAAGAGAATAGTTAATCACAATTTTCCTGCGGTTTTAATAAGTTGGAGTTTACACTGAGCAGTTACTAATTCCCAGTGTCCAGATTTCACATTCCTGTAAAGGTTTGGAAGGGTTCTGTGCCACATTTTGATTGTGAAATGAAAGCTGTTCTCCTACACTACTCACAATGAAATACATGGATATTTTTCTAAAAGCACAGCATACAGAGAAGTTGAGACTGTCGCTTCTGAGGATGAGCATTGTGTGATGGCTTCCACTTGGATAAAATATGTATCTATATCTGTACTCATGCTTGTTTATTTGCAGATATAGTGAGAACTGGTTTAGCACCCTGTAGCATATCAATGAAAACTCTTTGCTCCTGCAAGCTGGGACTAGTAAGACACACCTTGAGTGGCATGAGAGACTAGTAGGCGAGCAACGTGCCTTTCACACATTAATATGCATGGCATATGTTTGCATTATGTTGAGCATAGGGTACATATGTCTTGAAGGTCAAGCTCCTGCTCAGGAAGCAATTCTTATAATTTGGAAATACAGTTTTGGGTAAGGGACTGTAATACAGACTGGTCTTCACCTAATTGTCCTGAACATGCTGGTTAATTACGTGTGGGAAGAACTTCCAAGTAATTTGAAGAGAATCATTAAGGAAAAAAAGACGAAGTGAGGCATCCCGTGCCAACACTGCTAGAGCTGGCTCTTTCTTAAATGCCTCCTACACACTTGATGCTGGCAGAACCATTACAGCTTGCACATTCCACCCCTACTGTGAGCTTCGTCTCAGATTAACAGCTGTTGACAACAAGCCATAGAATTTATAAAGGGTGTGAATTATCTCTCATTTAGCGTTTCTGCACAAACATTTACCAAATACAACTTAATCTATATTTTCAAAAAAACTGTACTTGTATTTCAGCTCTTCCTGAGGCCTACCATAATGCTATTTTCAGGTTCATAAATATGGAACCGAGGGCTAAAGCATTCTTTCTTTGGATCTCATCCTCACCTTATTCCAACATCAAATTTTTCTTTCTAAAATAAAGATTTAATAGAAAAAGACAACTATTTTATAGAAGTTCATACCTAATAGTTTTTTTACTGTTTAAGATATGACCTAAACTCAAATTAATATTCCAATTTTTTTTTAAATTCTATGATACTTTCATATTTTCAGAATAATGTACATGGTAGTTCTTTTTCTTCTCTTTGTCAATGGTTTATGTAACAGGATTTTTTTATTATATGCTGAAGTTTCTAAGATTTCTGATAAGCCATTTTTTAAATGAGTTGACATGGAGATCTAAAATATGATCTACTTTCTTATCAACTTTTTAATATATTTTATTTGCTTGCATTTTCCCCACACACACATCCAAACCCTTAGACCATTCTTTTAAATTATCAAATTAAATTATTTAAATACATTTTCCAAATATAGGATTATAATTTCTGACAGTTTTGGAAAGTAATTGAGCTGAAATGGAAAGTGTTAAGGAAGGAATTGGCAAGAACATTTCAGGAATAATCCAGACTATAGCTGTATTGTTAGTCTTAGAAAAAAGGTGTATTACATTTAACACTGAGGTTGAAGGCCCATGCAATAGTATCTTTTAATTATTTTTATTTTATTATGAGCATAAACAACCTTAGGCTAATGGTATCCCAAACTTACCTTGAGCTACAAACTAAAGCATAATATGTGAGCCTGTTCATTCTCAAGAGATCAAAGAAATATTTTAAATGTTTTGCTCAAATTGTTCCATTTGTTTGTCTGTTTCAGTTTTGGTTTTTGTTGGTTGGTTGGGTTTTTTTAAAGGAACATTTGAAGCTTGGAAAAGAAGCAGTTTGGTCATAGAGAGGTTTACCTTAAAATTCAATATTACTTTGCCAGAAAAAAAATTATTTTATTCTAAAATACATTTTACAACTAAATACACTCCCATAAGAAACCTGACATATCTCAAGTACTTGTCATGTGTAAACCTTCTCGGAAATCTTGATACTTTATAAGCTTTGATCCATTATTTCTAGAACACTCACTTTTAGCAAATATTGCCTCATCTGTAAACATGGGAAAATTGGTTTACAGCACAACTAGAACATCAACATTATGCAAAAGTTGTGGTTTAGGTATTAGTAGCACCCTTGAGTCCCCGAAACAGAAGAAATGTTCCCCATCCCACTGATAGGGATTACAGATATTTTTTCTTTCTCCAGATTGCTCTTGAATACTAAGCCATTGCAGACCCCATATGACCACCATTAATGACTGTACAAAGTAAAACCACCTGGGATCTACACCTGCAGCAGGGATGTCTTTCATGGTTCTGCAAGAACTTTGTGATTAACAAATTTTGCCCAATGTACCTTCTGATGACTGGATCCCTAATAAAATGGCATAAGCAACTAATTTTACAACAGGAAAGCTGTAGGCAAATTACAGGACATGGACACTAATTAGAACTTGCATATTTTGTTTTCATTTTAACCCAATGCATACTTTTGCCCATTTTTCTTATTTAGCCTTTACAGGTCTGGCTATGGGAAGTAAAGTAACTCTCTAACTTATATGGGTCAAACACTGAACAAGACTCAGAACAGAAAATATTTAAAATTAATAGTAAAATATTGATTGGTAAAGGAACAAAAGATCCTATGAAAGCGTTAGGTGCCTTATCCTACATTATGCTCCAGTCAAGAGGGGTTTATAAACATAAAATGAATCAGTAATCTGCTCTCATATAATGAGGAATGGAGGTGGATGTTAGATAATCTAACATTTGTAGAGATAATCAGAAGACATTATTTTCCCCTGAACATAGTCAATATTTTTCATCTCTATACACATTCGGTATGCAAATGCTACTTCAAAACTATCCTGTTTCTTTTATTCTCCTTATTATATATTAATCTGTATTTTTTTAAAGCCTCTTGTTTGACCTCTTTTTAAATGAGCATGAGAACTGCTGCTTTTGTGTCACAAATGCACACATATTAAACATAGTTAGATAATCCAAATTACACTCTGGTGGAATAGTTTTGAACTATGCATGGTCACCTTGCCTTCTGAAATATAGGAAGGAGCAATCATTGTATTAGTAATGATAATCTTGAGCCAAATGAGTGAGTAGACATGAACTAGTTCTCAAGATTCTCTCCCAAATGCAGGAGAAGAACCTCAGAAGATCAGTCTTCCCACTGAATTATCTTTGGGCATTGCTCATATAAGTAGTCTGAGCAAGAAAACATTTATTAAAGACTTCCCTTTCTTCACCATCATCAATAACAGGAGTCTGGGGAGGGAGGGGGGTATTCCGTTAAGTACAACCCCAGTTTTTGGCATCTCTGATGTAACTCAAATGAAACTTGAGCAAGGCAAGCCTAGTATTATCCATAGGTACCTTAGGGGTATTGAGATAGCAGCAAAACCTGCTTAACCTGCTCGCTTTCCCATACTCCTAGGCTTTACCTAGCTGCCTTATGCCAACCTCCTGCTTAATTGTTTGATTTAATTGTTTCTCATAGAATGATTGGCTTTATTCTAACCACATCAACAGCTGTTCTACCATTCTAGTTTTTTTTCTTGTTTTCATTTATAGTCACCTCATTTTGTTTGTTTGCTTTTGACATTGAGGGTGTTTTAACTAATCCTGTCCTTAATTTAGGGCCCTAATGTTTCTCCATTCTCTGTGTCATAGAAAGAGACTAGGAAAGCCAGAAGATTTAATGAGATGAAATTAGCAGAGATTCTTTCAATTCTGTCTTTCCATTGTGTTAAAAGAAGATGGGATCAACAACCTACAAGTATTGTTTGTCCTTCAGATCCTAAACCAAGAAAAGCGACAGAAATAATGGGACAAGTCAAATTGCTCCTTTGAAAGGACGGGCACTGCAACAGAAATAAAGCTGCTGGGAAGCATTGCAGGCAAATACTCAGCCGTCCTTTTGTTCTGACAAGTATGAAGTGAATAAGCATGAAAACCTAAACATTTATGTAATTTCTGTGATTCACTCTTTCATGAACATCTGCAGCCATAGTAGTGATTAAATTTAAAAACCCAAACAATGAAAAGCAGTGCTATGCTGACAAAAGACTGTTTTTAGGATAACACTTTAAAAAACTCCTTCATGTGAGTGATGGTTCCTCTCACGTTACATCCCATGTCACAAATCCAATTCCATTGACCTTTGTTCAAAAACAGGAAAAACAAACCCTTTCCTTTCATGCATCCCAGTGAGTAAAGTACAGCACTGCTTTATTTGAAGGATATCTCTTAACTTGTTAGAACTTGATTGTGCAAAGGCACAGTGTTGCATGTACTTGCCTGTTAGCTGCCAAATAAAGGTCTTAATTGCTGTATTTCCAGCTTTTCTTTCACTTCCCAGGAGTCATAGCCCATGTTTTAGCTGCTTAGCAGCAAGCTGTTATTCTGATCACGTTTTATCCTATCAGGACTTTCTCCCTTTTCTCCTCCTTGTTTGCAAGCAATTCAATTACTGACGTGACAATTTGCCAGCTTTTACTGATGCTCAGTGGAAATCCCGTTATTTTCACTTTGCCTGGCTCACACAGCATGACTGTGAGAGCCTGCATCCCAAATACCTGGTGCGCTGGGAGGTACTTGCAGAGGAGCTGGGCAGTGTCCAAGCCTGTGGTACATTCCTGTGTGCTGGAATCCATAGCTTAGTGTTTGACACTCCATGCAAAGCTTCTGCCCATGTCAGCACAAAAAAATCTTTGACTCTTTAGCTCACACCTGTCTTTACTGGCAGCTTAAGCTAGAAAGTTAAGCTGCAAATTTTTTAGAGTGAGGTAGGCATATGTGCTTTCTACCACGCCAGTGCTAGCCTTACTAGATCAGTGGCTCTGGCCTGGAAAGTCTTGATTTCTGTGTGTTTTCCAGGCATCTGGACTGCAGTTTTAACAAGCTCATTAAAAGCCTGCATATGCTCAGTTTCAGGTGGTTTCAGTGTGGCTCGTGTGGTGCTGACACCAATTTGCCACTGGGCTGGCTACCTCCAGCACACAGCCAGGGGACAATACTCACAACCCAGCCACAA
The DNA here is from genome assembly GCA_013397295.1 of Polioptila caerulea. Lineage (NCBI taxonomy): Eukaryota > Metazoa > Chordata > Aves > Passeriformes > Certhiidae > Polioptila > Polioptila caerulea. Next base: position 698,029 of record VYXF01005288.1, on the reverse strand, counting down.
CTCTGACCTGCCAGACTTTACAAACAAGCATGAGGAAAACACTTTGAAGTTTGGGACAGAGTATGATGTCTAATTGCAATGGGGGAATGATCCCAAAAGATGGACAGAGAGAGAGAGAGAGAGAGAGAGAGAGGGAGAGAGAGGGTGCCTCTGAGACAGAAGAACCAAGGCTCAAAACCACAAAGAAGTCCCTAGTTCGGAGTTCTACAAAATTCCCTTTAGCAAAGTTAAACAGACACCCAGGTAACTCTCACCTTCCACAAGGACCTGGAGGAGCAACTCATTCTTCGTTGCAGAAAGGCACTTTGCACATTTCCCACTCTTGTGCTGGTCCTTCCTCACAGAGTCACCCCTTGCATGGTGCTGGGTGACTGAACTGCTAATCCAGTTCATCCAGACCCAGTTGCATCCTGGGTTCATCAAAAGCAGTGGTAGCCACCAGTTTGAGGGAAGTGTTTCTACACCTCTGCTCTGAGGAGACCTCATCTGGAGTGCTGTGTCCAGCTCTAGGGTCCCCAGCAGAGGAAAGACATGGAAAGACATTTGGAACAGGTACAGAACAGGGCCAGAAAGATAACTGGGAGTCCTTACTACTGTGAAGACATGCTCAGAAACTTGTGGATGTTCAGCATGGAGAACAGAAGGCTCCAGGGAGACCTTAGAGCAGCCTTCCTTCCTGAAAGGGGCTTGAAACAAAGATGGGGCCAAACATTTTAGCAGGGCCTGTTGCAATAGTACAACGGGTAATGGATTTGAACTAAAAAAGGGTAGCTTCCAACTACATATAAGAAAGAAGTCTTTTTACAATGCAGCACTGGAACAGGTTTCCCAGAGAGACAGTAGATGCCCTATCCCTGGAAACATTCCAGGTCAGGTTTGATGGGTCTCTGAGTAATCTGTGTTAGTTGAAGATGTCCTTGCTCATTGCAGGGTTGGACCAGATGATCTTTAAGGATCCCTTCGAACCCAAGCCAGTCTATGACTTTGATTCCAAGTCTGGCCTCAGGTCTCTGCATGAAGGAATAAGGGAGCACAGCCTGTCTCCTAGTTCCATTCAGCGGGCCTGGGGAGAGTGAGCTGGCTTAGATGAGCCATGTAGGACACATGAAAACAAAGTGGGATGCAGCCTTTCTAGGGAGATAACTTGCACTGGGAGGAACTGGGTACAGGGTATGTTCAAAAATTTATTCTTTTCTGTTAGGAAGAAGCTAAGAAAGGAGTCTAACTAAAATGGTATTTTTTACTCTTATATCCTTTATCAATATGATCCCACCACCATGACATATGCTCACACCAGGTTTTGTGCACCGGTGGGAATGAAGTGGCAAGACTGGTTTAAACCAAGACTGTTTATCACTTTGGTGACATAAAAAAACCCCTCACAAACCCTCAGAAAACAAAACAACTAAATATAAATTGCCGTTTTGCCTCTATGGCCTCAACAACTGATCTGTAGCATGTAATTCACTTGCAAACTTGAAGGCCTACTCCTCTATTTTCCAATACATATGGCCTCACACTTCACATTTACTTTCATTATGGAAATATTCATTTTTATTTTCTATATTTGTTGAATATCCTACTCACTACAAGCTCACAAAAATATTTTTCGGAAGTTCTGCAATATAACAGTAATGGGTCCAATTTATGGAATGTTGATCTTTCCTCCCGCCACGCTGTCTAGCTCAGTACTTTTGCTATACTTATCAACCCTTCCAAATACAGGTAATTAGGTCTATGGATATAATTTTAATTAACAGTTGTGTCCTATGTTGTCATGCTTTACCCTACAGTTGTGATGAGTTGCTGTGCTCTTAAAGGAAGCAAGGAAGAAGAAATGCACTTTATTAAATCAAATAAGGCACTTATGAGGTATGGTAAAAGTACCCACAAATTAGTGTGTTGCGTATTCCTCCCTGAGTAGATCTCACCTACTTGAATGATGCATTGTACATTGTGAAATTTCCTGTTTCATGCTATTTAGAGTCTTCAGTTTTAAGGTGGGGGTGGGGGAGGATTGCCATGATAATAGTGGTTACAGCCTTTACCTCAAATATTTGGTGAACATGCTGGTTGTAACTCTTATGGAGCAATCCAATTCAGGACCGTGTCACCAGGTCTGAACATGCATTTAGGAAGGATGTTGCTCATACTCTGAGAAAACTCAGATCAGTTTATTACAGTCATCTGAGTAATTACCTGAGAATTCAGGATCCAGAGATGGATCCTCACGACAAATCTTGTAGCTTTGATTTTTGTGCCACTGGTTCAGATTTAGGCTTTACTAGCTGGTAAACTATCAAGTTAAAATTAGGATAATTGGAGCCCATCTTACTTTATACTTCAGCCAAATGTATGCTTTACTTAACTTATCACATTGTGACTCTTCCCAGCTCCTAACCCAGAACTTTATATATTTTGATCAGTATTGATCTGCATTTCTGTAACAGCAACACACTGCACATTGCATCACCAGACCTCAACCTTTGCTAGAACATTTTTACAATGTACTCAAAGAAAGGTAGAGGTCATAACTCCTAGCTTCATGTTCTTGCTTAGAATCATGGAATGACTTGGTTGGAAGAGACCTCAAGGATCGTCTCGTTCCTACCCCCCTGCCATGGGCAGGCACAGCTCCCACCAGACCAGCTTGCTCAGAGCCCCATCAAAGCTGGCCTTGAACACTGCCAGGGATGGGGCATCCACAACTTTGCAGGGCAACTGTGAGTAACTGTTCTTCTCTTAGGATGTGTTCCTCTGTGCAACTGGATGTTTCAGGAGAGGAAAAGACAGAGCCGTCTGGACTTGCTTATCCATAATCCTATAGCTCTAAAATATAAAATGTATCTGTTTGTTGGAAAGACCATTGCAAATTCTGCGGCTACAAATTCAACAAATCAGAAAAGTGCTGACAAATACATTTTGTTCAAATTCTGTTTGCAATAAATTTAGTCAAAGACTGAACAATATTTTTTAAGCACACACAATGGCATTAGCATGGGCAAAAATCTCCCAACAGTCTATTTTCTTCTCTCTACATGATGAAACACATAAAATCAATCATAGAATGAATATTTGTGTCAGTGAAAAATAGAATGATTTTCAATTAAAAGCGGTTTTTTTAAACATTAAATTAGAAAATAAAATATTTCTACTTATTTTGAGAAGAAAGGTATTCTCCATTTTAACCAAAGGTTGAAGAGTTGATACAAAAAGTGTACTAATTTCTAAAATTTGACATCTTCCTGTGGCAATAGGACTTCTGTTATCAAAATGTGTCACTTTTAACCATAGAACTTGAGATGTCTACAACTACTGATTACTGGGAAAGGTAGGGAAAGGACCTGCATCCAGTGTCCTTTATATTGAGGTGTGTAGAGGAAATGAATATTGTCAAATATATTACACCTATAATAGATGTTAGATATACTTGTTACCATGTCCTAAGATAGATATTTGCTGCTCTCCCTGCAACAAATATTTCTCATGATGTGAGTTTTATGTTTATGATGTTGCATATCAGAGAAGTGTATTTTTATAGCATATAATCAATAAATAGAAATAATTTGTTCACTTCTAGAGATAGTAATAAGTCATCTGTTGAAGCAAATATTGGTTTTAACTAAATGTAAGTGACCTTTTGAAAATAGCTTTGCTCTTGAAAACAACTTTATTACCAAGGTGGTTTGATTTGTTTGCTCTGGGGCCCATTCAAATGATCATTTTGCACAGCATGAACATTAGTTCACTCCCCAGGTCCAGCTTATAGCAATCCAATTATTTCCCTTGATGATGAAACCTTTGGTCAAAAAAGAGAAAAGTTTGTTGACAGCTGAGTCAGGTCTTTTTTCTTATATGTCACATCCCAATTTACCTATGACATACCTTTTACATTTAACAAAATAGCTAAGTGTGTGTATTGTGAAGCAACCATTCCATTATTCACCTGTTTTTGTGCAACATCTTCTATGGAGGACAGAGCACGCAGCTTTTCACACCCTCTTTTCCCAGACCCCTGCAGGGAATTTGCTAGGTTATTTGTGAGAAAATCAGCAAGCCTGCTGTGCATACTCAGGTATCCTGGGAATTTCATTAGCTGAAGCTGAAAAGTGCAAAGTGTGTATTTACCAGTTTCTCTTTGTCTAAGACTGATGCTGTTGGAGAAGACAAAAGACTTAGTGATGAAAAAAACCCCAGCATGCCTAATGCACAATTTAATCAAGTTGCCTTATTTTTCCATTTTTTTGTCAACTCCTATATTCTTTCTTGGTTGCCATAATACCTGATTTGCAATACAAAATAAATTTATACGTAGTTCACAACATAGAGGGCGCATACAATCTTTGTATTTCCAGAAGAGTTCTCACCCAATTCCCCTCCTTCACCCAAATTTTTCAAGACATGTTTGTGATTATATATGTTTAAATATGATATCCACCTGCCTAATGGAAATTCCCATTTAAAAATGTTACCACTTCAGCCTGTTCTTACAGTACTTCTTATTGAGATATTTGACATAACACTTCAAGTCTGCACGTTAAGTCTTCTTGATGGAAGTATTAAGTCTTTCACTCAATTATGCAGTTATTCTTATCCCAATTCATTTGGGATAAAATGAAATTAAATCTATTTCACCCCCATTCATTATTCTTATCCCAAATAATTTATTTCACTCTTCTTACTCTGCCCTATTGCTTTCTGCCCATTTATTATCCCACCTCCCTTGCTGAATTGTGAGGGTTGATGTTGTAACCCTGAAAAGCATGTATTTTTTTTCTTCCAGCCATGACACAAAATGATTGCTTGTCCTGATATTTCTGTCCTTACTTTTTTTTTTTTTTTTAATCTGCACTTACTAGAAATAAATCCCAGCTCCTGTCTCTTGGAAAAAAATTAAAATATTCAGGAAGGAAAGCAGTGTTTTCACCTGCTGACAGTAAGTCTGGTGGGAATGGGTAATACTGTTTTTTTCCTGCCACCTTAAAGGGAAAAAAATAATTTTCACTGTCTATTTCTATCCTATCCACTATCCTTTGTATTTATTTCTCACATTTTTCCACATTTAGGATAAGTTTCAGGTTTTAGATAATTTTCCAGCAAAAGAGACTTTCATTACATGTTAAGTGTTCTTAACTTTTAAAAATTTTGCATTTGATCAGCTTTCAGCTTTGAAGAGATATTCGGCTGGAACTTCCTGTGTATCAGTTTCTGCCCACTGCCCCTCATTCTATCGCTTGGCACCACCAAGACCCTCCCTCCATTGCCTTACATTCACATTCAGATACTGATAGGAAATGGTGAGGTCCTCTCCCAGTCATCTCTTCTGGAGGCTGAACAAGCCCAGCTCCCTCAGCCTTTCCTCGTAAGAGAAATTCTCTAATCCCTAAAACATTTTGCCACCCTTTGCTTGACCTGCTCCAGGGGTTCCATGTCTCTCTCATCTTTAAGAGCCCAGAACTGGACATGAGTCCTCACCAGGGCTGAGGGGCAGGATCAGCTCTGTTGACCTACAGGCAATGATCCTCCTGATGCACCTAAGGATACTGCCAGCCCTCTGGCCACAATGCTGTCTCAGGGACAACTTGTCCACCAGGATCCCCAGGTCCTTCTCTGAAGAGCTGCTTTCCACCACTGTGCTGGTGCCTGGGGTTATTCCTCCCCAGGTGCAGGACCCTACATTTGCCTTTTTTTGAGTTTCAGACAGTTCTTCTCTGCCCATCTCTCCAACCTGCTGAGGTCCTTCTGAAGGGCTTCACAGGCCTCTGGGATATCAGCCAGTTCTCACAGCTTTGTGTCTTCAGGGAACTCGCTGAGGAGGCCTCTGCCCTTTCATCCAAGTCATTAATGAAAAAGTAAACAATACTGAGCCCAGTAGTTTTTGGTATATCTACATGTAAAATATATCAAAAAAAGGCTAGTTATGTGTAGGTTATGACAGACAAAGTATGGATTACATGGATTGCCAAAAAAAGCTGCAGGAAATGAACTCTCACAATACATCTAAAATGAACAAAATTAAATAAAGTTATGAAAAAGATGTTTTAGTAATGGTCAAATAATATTTCAGAAATCTTTCACAGTCAAAAAGCCAATGGTATCAGAGAGTTTTGAATTTAGTCACACACATTTAACGGATGTATCCAAATTTGTGTGTTCATAATTGAACAAAAAAGAACAACAGAAAGTTAACACTGATGTGCAGCAAATAGAGCTCTATACTCATTTATACATCACTGGCAGATTTATGAACAAAGTGCCTCATCCAAATTCCATTAAAATCAAAAGAGAATTCAAATTAGGTCCCTACAGGGCACTTAATAATTTTTTTTCAATTAACATTGCCAATATGCAAACCAGAGAGATATAAGCTTTACTTTTATGTTTTCATGTAACTCTGAGGCTTATAGTTACATCTTCTTTTCTTGCTGAAAAGCAACTTCATCCTGGAGATATTTCCACATACTTATTTCAATTCATCATTCATCACAAAAAAAGCCTGAAACAGTTCCAACATGTAATAAAGTCTTGTTAGGGTGCTTTCTCAACTGTCCAGCCCTCAGTTTAGTCTCTGAACAAAATATAAAACTTTGTTATTAGCATGAGCACTTCAGAGCTCTTTATTGCAAAATCTCTTTGTTTTTTAACAGCAAACCTGACACAACCATGGTTAGACTGTTGTATTGCTCAGCAAGCATCTAGAGCCATTTCACCACGTCTTTGAAAGGCAAAGATATTTTCGTGGTAGGACACAGTGAACTGTGCAGTTGTGCAGAACTGTATTTGCACTCTTCTCTTTTTATTTTCTTGGGCTTTTCTTACACAGGCACAAGTATGTTGGGATATAATATGGATAAAGCAGAGATAAAATTTTCTGTAGTATAAGAACAGGCAAATATATTTTAGAATAGTGTTTACAAATGCCAGGAAACTCCTCTCATACTAAAATTTAGAGCAGAACTTCATATGTAGAATAGGTGAATTCACAAAGAAGTTTATGCTCCATCAATGTAGACAGGGGATAAAATTTTCTTAAAATGCTGAGAGCACAAAAAAAATCAATTTTTGTACATGTATTTAATAAGCATTTAATTTAAATGGAGGTTCAGGAAAGATTAAACACAATTCATTTAGATAATGAATAATGTCATGGCGAAAGTCCAAGGGTAATATCTTAATGAGAGATCCCTGTACTAAATCCACTCCTTCAGAATGCTGAGTTATTGACAGTCTTCAAGGCATTTTGAAGACATCTCTAGCATCAATGATGCCAGTATACAGTCTCCAATGACCAATGCACATGAGCACTGGCTCAATGAGCACTGAATTAGAAAATACAGACTCAAAATATCTCTCAGAGTATAATGGACTAGAAAATCATTATTAAAATGTCAAGAGTTAGGTACAATATATTTATGCGATTGTGCAAACTCTATTTAAGAACAAACTTTCCTTACATATAAAATAAGTAAAAGTTGCAGTTAAAGTCAACAGATGCTGTTCCTGAAGATATAGTTGAAAGTATTCTAAAAGCTACCAGTTTAGATCACCTTGACTGATGCCTCAACCTGATAGAAACCTCTGACCTTAAAAAACTTCTGCATTGGTTTTCTCACCAAAAAAAAAAAAAAAGTTAATTTGAGATTTGTGGGACTGAATGAATTAATTTTTGTGAAACACTCTGATACCCGAGAAGAAATTAATAATTCAGTCTTACAGAAGTTTTTGAATAATGTGAGACAAATAAGTTCATGTGGTATACAGTGAACAGTGAGAAGCAAATACAATACACAGCTTCTCACTGTTGGAGCTCTGTCTCTCTTCGTGCTTAATGAAGCAGGTGTAATAGTACATTCGGCAAAAGATGGCTGAATTAAGGTTTCCTAGGCAATCTTAGTCCTGGCATTTCCTATCTTTTGAGTACTTGACTCTGCAACCTTAATAATGCTCTATTGTTTGCAAGATTATTTGTGTTTCAAAGACATCAGTCATTACAGTATCTAGACAACACCAATGAAGTAAAAACATCATTAACCAAATCCTTCATTACAGAGGAACTTGCTTACTTTCATGTCAAGAGGAAATAATCCACAGCACAATGTATCCCCCAGCACGCTCCCAGGAGCAACTCTGTCACTAGCAAGGCCCCTACAGAAAGTGCTCTGGTTTTGAATGCTCCTGTGGGTTCAAGGACAAGCTTATCTCTAGCAGCAGAATGCTCCACAGGGATGCTCTGCCTTCACCCCATCAGAGTTGAAGTGTTCATGACTTCCAGTGTCAGCATCCAGTGCAACAGCTGCAGGAGGAAAGTAATGTTAAGGAGCAAGCTGGGGAAGCTGAATATACAAACAGGCATTTTAGGGTATCCTGCTGAATTCAGTGTTCCATAAGTAGCCACTTCAGAGCAGATTAAGATACAGCCTATTTTCTTCCATTCACGGCAGCTACTAGGTCATTGAACAGCAGTAAGAAGTTGTAGCTTCTGCAGTGTTTTCAGATTTCATTGGAGTAACTTATAAAGTCCATTTCTGTGGTAGTTAACACCATGATTTGCTTCAGCAAAATTTTGACTGACACAAACCAGATGAGGCAGCATTTCTGAAGAAAAATACACAAATTTCTACATTTTGTGAAGAAGCCTTTTAGACCACAGTACACCACAGAATGTTAATCAAAATACACTGTGAGAAAGACACCTGGCCAGGCAGATCTGCTGGGTCTGTCTCTGAGGAAGGAAGTCACAGGAGGGCTTTGTAGATGTGCCCACAGCTGGTTAGTGCGACTACAAAGTGACCCTCTGCTTGGTAGTGCCTGAAAGAAAGAAAATGTAAAGTCATTTTACTTCCAGTAGACCTGTGCCTGAGTGTCAAGTTTTCATGGGTCTGGGTCTTCAAAGAAACAAGAGCAGCTGTTGGTTGCTGTAAAGTTGTTTATTGCATGAATACATCAGTCTCGAAGGCAAAGAGTTCAAAGTATTAAGGTCCATGCTAAAGCTTTCTGGCATAAAGTCCTAAGCAGGAGCAACAGCAACAGCAGCTCCCACACCTTTTTTCTTCTTCTTCTTTTTGTCTTCTTTTTCTTTCTTTCTTTCTTTCTTTCTTTCTTTCTTTCTTTCTTTCTTTCTTTCTTTCTTTCTTTCTTTCTTTCTTTCTTTCTTTCTTTCTTTCTTTCTTTCTTTCTTTTTTTCCTTCTTTTTCTTCTTCTTCATCTTTATCTCCTCCTTCACCCTGATACAGGGGATTTTTATTCTTAAACCATCTAATCATCTAAAACCACAATTCTAAAACATTCTTCCTACACCTATTAGAGCTTAATTCTAAAGTACAAAAGTAGTGCTATTTCTTACACATAATTTACACATATAGTTCTCTCTATTCCCGCAAATGATTCTATTGGTTTTATCTAGGAATGCAAGCAATGTTCTGCTACATTTTTGTTATGTCTGGAGCTAAGTTACTGAACTTTAAACTAGATTTTAGGGCTTTTTACTCTCTCTAGGCACTTAAATTACATTCCTACTTACTTAAAACTAAAACTTACACTTCTAGTTCATGTCTGTGTGGCTTAATATATTTTAATTTCTTTGAAGGCTTCACTTCAATCCCTGCATTCTTTTCTCTCTCAGAGGGACTCAGAGATGCTTCTATTTTATGTACTCCAACACCTGAGCCAGACACACAGTAGCCAGGTGGAAAAACAACTTTCCCAGGTGGTCCTACAGGCTGATTATAACCTGAGACAGAGGTAGATCACTGAGAGAACTCACCTTTCCTTTTCAGTGAGGATGACTTTAGGTAAAGAATGATACAGATGCTCAGCTCACTGCATTTGTTTTTATTTGACTTTTTCCAGAAAAGACACTCTGCCATGGAGATCCTCCTGTTGCTCACTGTTACAATTCCACCAGGATCTGGGGAATATGAAGTTGCTCATCTTTCCTTTGAACAATGAAATTATTGCCTGCCTCCAGCACTATCTTTTTCAGTCTCTAGTAACACTCCTTCAGGATGTGTATAACTTTGCTTTTGAAGCTATTTCTGATATGTAAACAGATAGCGTTTTAAATATTTTCCATTCAATTTCTATGAAAAATAAAGGTAAATTTATATTTTTTTTTAATATAACTGACCCTATGTCTAATAACCAAGGTTATTTGGAAGAATTATCTACAAAATAAAAACATTTTTTAACCTACTGTTTATGACTTCCCAATGAATGATAACAAACGACCAAAAGCTTCAATACTATATGTTGTCTTCTGAACATTTTTTCTTTTTACATTTGTGATACTGTAAGTGTAGTGTAAGTACCAGTATTACTTCATCTTTGTCGATCCTCATACCCATGTCTGAGGGATGATAGCTGCAACATGGTATCCCATGTGAATTGAATCTGCCTGAAACCCTGGAAGACTGATGTTTCTAGTGAAAAGAAAACACAGAGAGATGAGTTTTTCCCCCTTATTAAAGGTTGAAGGGGCAACAGAAAAGTCTTTTTAATTCAGGAAGCATTACAATGTAAGACCAAGTTATTTTGCTGTGTTACAATTTACTTTTTGGCTCCAAGCGGTAAAGGCTTAAACAGAAATGCAATAAATATCAGTATATTTTGTTGTTTGCCTAGATTTCTT
>VYXF01005288.1:670022-687367 GCA_013397295.1 Polioptila caerulea | reverse complement strand
AAAAAAACAAAAAGCCAAACCCAAACCAAACTCGAATGAAAACAAAGCAGTCCTGCCATTGCTGAAATATTTCATTCTCCTACTGGCAATTTATTATATTTTTCTACTGGTAACACAAAGGTTCAGCTTGGAGCCCAGTACACCCACCTGGAGTTGAGAGGAATGCTCCTGAAGACTTTAGTGGGAAGCAATGATTTCAAACATAATTGCTGATGCAAATAGAAGCTGAAGCTGACATGAAGTTGGTGATGAGAGTAAGGAGAGGGGTACATGACAACCTCCTACACCTATATAATGGTAAGTTCCACATAACAGGTGAACAACTGCTGGGCAATGCTCTCTCACTTCTGCCTCTGCCCTTTACATCAGACTGTGCTGGGTCTGCACCAGCCAGACCGCTGAGCTACTCCTGATGCCTTGACATGCATTTCCAGGAAGACATTAACGTTAGCAATACAGAAAAGATTTTATGCCGATTGCCTTAGACATCTTTTACAAGTCTAAATGAAGTCCATACTTGGTTTTGTTATGAATAGCACATGAAATCTGAAGTTAATAGGTCCTTGGGATTATCTAGTGTTTGGGATTTACCTTGTGTCTACCACATTATGACTAATCCATATGTAACTTGAAGATAATGACAGAGTATTAACCTTTGTTGAACATTCAGGATGCTACAAATCTGGTTGAATGTTCTAATCTAGGATGAAATCTCATTCTTGTGCAAACTAAAATGTCAATATCATTTGCAAAATTAAATGCAAAACATTGATTCCTATTTTGCTGGCACAAAAGCTTAAATTCATTTAAATGCCCTCCAAACTTACAGAGACAAATCCTGGTTTTCTTATATTTCCTATTTCTACTATAAGAGTACTAAAAATTATCCATTAAGATTGTGTGGCTAGGTACTGCATAAGTTGAAAGAAATATATTTCCTCACCTGCAAAAGCATAACTCTAAGGGAGAATAACTAAACTGACTTATTTCCTCATAGCCTCATCAGAAGGACACTTCTTTCAAATTCAGACAGATATGAAGGACTGCATATAAGAGATATTGCAAAGTCTGTATCCTAGTCCTTTAAAGTAACATTTTGAACATTTTGAAAAGTTCCAAGCACTTTCAAATTTTAGATTCCTTCTTTGAAGTATTTTTTCTTTCTCATCACAAAAAGGCAAATCCTTGGAGGTGGCATGTCTCTCAGCCTTTTCCTTGTACCTCACTGGAAACAGAAATCTGAAGCAAGAAAACATTACTGCGAGGTTAGCTTTTCAAGATTTCCTAGTGTTTTTTTAGGTTTTGTTTTTTTTTTTTTGGTTTGTTTAGGTTGGGATTTTTTTGTCATTTGAGTTTTTATCTCCCCTCTCTGTTTTTGTTTTTGTTTTGTTTTTCTGATGGTGTTGATTTTTTTGTTTGTTCTGTTGTTGTTGTGATTGGTTGGTTGGTTGGTTGGTTGGTGTTTTTTTGTCCCAGAATTGCAGGATTACACTTGAGCTGGGTTATAGGATTTACTAGCCTGCTGATGAAGCTCTTGGAGCTTTCATGGTATATAAGCCAAAAAGAAAATGAGAAAGAGCAAACAAAAACCTCTAGCTAATGCAGGAGACTTCTGAAGAAGCCTGTAAAACATCGAAGCCCTCAGCTTAGATCTGGAACAAATACTAGAGTTTGTACAGACAGCACTTCTCACTCCTTTTCTGTTTGTTTCTTGAATGAGAAAGGTTCAGAAGGAGAATAAGAAAAACCAGCCACATCCTTGGGGTTGATGCAAACAGACTGACAGTAACCAAAATTTGCAGGAATTATAAGTATCCTATTCCATAACTGGTACTTGTACATTAAAATACTATCTCATATTTTTATCAAAATTTGATAAATAATTTTATTGCATCTTTTAAAAATCATAAATAGCAGAAATTAATTTCTGAAGTAGATTTTATAAACTTGACAACAAAAAAATCTTTCAGTCTTTACTCAGTGTAAATTCTTTCAGTCTTTATTCAGTGTAAATATTTTGTTTGATTTAAATACCATAAACAAGAAGTTTTTCATGAAACTTCAACTGTCACATTGTTTTGTCTGTAAAAGTGCCTCATTCTCATTTTGCTGTGGAAAAAAAGAACCATCAGTAGTGGTTAAAACAGTACAGTATGCATAGTATGATGACAACAACAAGAAGATTATATCACAGTATATTGTCAGACCATATAACAGTACTGCTCCATTTGGCTTGTGGGTTTGACTTTAAATGTAGAAAATATTATTAACATATGGACTTAACCAGCTTTAAAAAAAAAAATTGATTAATAGTTAAAGTGACCAAAGGTAGAGCTGTATCTTCAGCACAAGTATGTACTGTAGTTTTGTTCCTCACAATGCTTGCTGAACAGCCATTGTGATCTATTCTGTTTTTACTACTGGACAAATTTGTGAGACTTTGTGTGTCAATGTGATACAGCTAACTTTCAAATCCATTTTCCTAAAACAGAGACCAATGCTGCATGATGCAGAATATGTTAGTCTAGTCAAAGGACAAAAGGCAATCAGAGGAGCACACAAATCTTTAACAAAGCAAGATACATTAAAAAGGATGAAACTAACTCCGCTGTGTTAGTCATACAATTGTATTTCAATAATGACTAGATATGTTGCTGGGTCAGACCTAACAGCTATAGCACTATAATAATGCACAGGTAGCACTGAGATTAGGTACTCAAATACTTCTTTCTGTCAAATGAAACACCAAATTGCATAAGTTGTCAGGTTTATTTTGGCAATTTGCTGATTTTTATCTTTTTCCAAGCTCGCAAACTTATAATGGATAAGGCGGGGTTGTCTTGTTGTCTTTAATTTTATTTTTCCCTTTAAATTCACCTTCTTTAACTCTAATACTGCAGGAAAGAGTTTTTAATGCTTGGAACTCTGTCAGAAAGGTAAACATAATTTTCCTGAGAAAAGCCAGAACCCTAAAGGCTCTAGCTGTGTACGCAGCCAAGACATTTCTTTTCAAGAGCCCTCAAGTATGAGGATGATCATCAGGTATGAGAAAATGCAATTGGAAAAGTACCAATGTTAGAGAAATATTTTTCCCATGTTGTAACATGAATGTGAAGATTCTTTGCCTAAGTACTGAGCTGTGCACAAGCACACTGTGAGACAGCCACCCTCAAGGCATAATACAGCTGAAGGTGCTGGGAGTGAACTCCCCAGAAGAGTCATGATTTACTGCTGACCACACCTACAGCATTTATAAAATGTCAGTACAGCACATCTTGGTGTGGGAGAGAAAAACGCAGCCAAGAAATACTGCTTTCAAGAGCTCTTTTCCAGGGTTAATGTCAGCTGTATGTTTTCACTGAGCTTGAGGTGCTCTTTCTCTTTCAAATCAGAATTTTCATGGTAATAGTATTTGCAAACCAGTTGCTGTATACAACTCCTTCAGAGAGATTTTGAGGAAGGATTCCAAGTCCTTCTTTCTTTATGTATTCATATATATGAAAGAAGTTAAAGTATTTGTGGATAAGAAAGAGTTGGAACTGCTTGCATCTAGATGTCTTTTATTATCCACACGGAAAACCTGAGTGGGTATCTAGGCCTGATTATGCCATTTGACTCTTTCTTTGGCATTAGGGCTGATCCAGCTTTCATGACGAACTGTGGTGTTGGCATGAGATCTCACTGTCAAAAGGAGACATCCCATAAAGAAGACTCATTGAGTCTTCTAATTCTACTGACAAAAGATTGGATTCAAGCTACCTGTGCCACGGTCTGTGTGGTGGGAGGAATATCAGACAGCCAAGAGATCCCATGAGAGAACAGTGTCACTTCAGTTATTACCTTATAAACCACTTCTAGAGGGTAGAAGTTTTCCTGCTAACAGCCTGACAGATGAACTGGTGAAAGGAATCAATACTTTGTGGTGTATTTCTCACAAAATGAACACCTGGCCTTCAATGGACACCTCCAAAGTACAGTCTTCAAGTGGCTGCGAGTCCTGGACCTTTAAAAACAAAACATGTGGTGTGAAAGTTGGTAGTTGAGGAGCATTTTCTACTTACTGAGCAAGTTTGTTTCTCTGTCAGAAATATCTATTGTGTTTTACAGGTATCCAGTGAGGATCTGTATGAACATGTTCCCAACATGCAGAGTCACACCCTGCTGCATAGGGTGTGCAGCATGAATCACAGACGGAAACACAGTTTGAAAGTTTGGCCTAGATATTTTTTTATTTTTTTTTTTTGCAGAGTGCAGATGTCCCACAGTAGTCGAAAAAATCATGTGCAAAATTTACTCAGAAACAACACAAGGAGCAGATTTCCTTTTTTCTGCAATGTCCAGCTTCTCAGGAAACATTGCCTTTGGGGTGTTACTCACACAATTAGTGTTCCAAGACAAACTTTGTAATATCAGAAAGTGCATATCAAGTAGCACTCTGCCAAGGGAAGAGTATCACCAGATGACCAACCATCTACAGCAGAGGCTGGAAAAATGAGCTAAAAGATAAAACATTAAACTTAAAAAATGGCAAAGAAAAAATTAATTATGAATCACACAGAATTCTCTTTTAGCAACTTTGGAGTTAGCCTATAAGCACTCAGAATTCTGCTGGGATGCTTCTGATGAAAATTAAGCTCATGCTTTTGTTCAAATTTAGGTATTTTTGAGAAATAGGTTTAAAGCAACATTACTTTTACACTTGGTTCACTGCCAGACACGTATATTTGTAATTACACACTGATTTTATCTATTTGTTGAGAAGCTGTTCATAAATGACTCTGTAGATGAAAACCTGGGTTCAATCCCTGTCTGTCTTCATCCTCTGTGTTTCAGGAGAAAGGAATCAAATATTGCTGATAAACCTGGCCACGAGTACTCTGCCAAGGGGAATAAATATACCTATAAATGCCAAATGTCTTTTTAGATGACAACATTAGAACAGAGAGGTGACATTATTTGCCCAAGGGTAAAAAGCAGAAAGGAGAATGGTTGCTGTTCTCCTGGTTCATGTGAGTTTGTCTGATTCCCAGTTGTGTGTATGGCTTGGAAAGGTACCAAACTTGGTGACTCCTTTAACTCACACCGTGAAAACAAATTGTGCAATTCAGCAAGGACAGACAAAGACAAATAACCTCTGACAGTGATCGAGGCTGGGGCCTGGCTGCCTGTGGGGCAGATTTTCTGAGGAGACCCTGGTGGCTCTGGGGAACACCGAGATGAGCCTGTGCCAGAAGAGAGTCCAGCAGCTGGAATGACCAACAGAACCTGGGGCTGTGTTACCAGAGCATGGCAACACATGCTCTTGTAGGTCAGGGACATGTTTATTCCTCTCCATTTAGCACTCATAGACCACATCTAAAACATGGATCCAGCATTGCACCTCCCCCTAAAGAGCCCAACACTGATCAGCTGCAGTGATTTTGGGAAAGTGTACCAAGACCATCAGTGCTGGAGCACTTGCCTTTGAGGTGAGGCTGAGGGAGATGGGCTTGTTCAGACAGGAGAATACAGAGCTCCAGGAGAGACCTACAGTGAAGTCATTTGGGAGGCAGAGTCAGGATTTTCCCAGTGGTGTATCACAGAAGGTAGAGAGCAAATTTAAACCTGAAATGGGAAATTTGGAGCAGATAGAAGGAGAAATTTTGTCACAATAAGGATAGCCCAGCAGGAGAGCAAGATGCCTAGAAAAGGTTTGTGCAGTCTCCTGTCTCTGAAGTTTTCAGACTCATCTGGGTAAAGCCCTGGGCAACCTGTTCAGACCACATCTGATCCTGGTTTGAGAAGGAAGCCTGTCCAGAGACCCCTTGAGTTTTCCTGACGCCTGAATCCTCCTGTGATCCTCTGACATTCACTAGTGATGCTTTGCGTTAATATTTTGTACCAGCAATAACTCTAGAATAACTCACCCATATAGCATGCAGCATCCATGGTTTGTACAGAATTCTTCAATGTTTTTTCACATTTTTGGACTGACAGGAGTGAAATAAAAATTTTTAAATATAAATTAGTATCTGTAAATATTGTTCAGGAAAAAGAATGTTTTCCAATTGTTAGTATTAGAAAAATACATAATTAAGACTGACCTAATGTTCCTAATAAACAGTAATTCAAGTAATTCCATTAGTAGTACTTCAGGAGTACCTTTCTCATGTTACTTGGTACACCTGTTGGGTCTCTGCTGTAAAAAAACAACACTCTGTTGAAACCACAGTAAAAACACAAGCTTAGTGACTGTTGGCAGAGTTCAGTAACATCCAGTTACAAAATACACCAGGGGTTGCATCACATAATTGTGGGTGCAGTATTGGTAATATCTATTTCTATAAATGCTCAAATATGTTGGCATTGTTTTTGAGGACACACCATCTCTAATATTGTTTTTTTAATTGAAGCAACACATATAGCACGTACAAAGGGATGTCAAAAACCTTATGGATAGTATGAACTGATGACTCAAAGGCAACGTGGAAACTTTTTTTTACAGAAATATTTTCATTTTCATGCAGTCTAAAGCAGCTTCAGAGATCCATTTTCAGAGAAAATCCCTTCAAATTTCTGTAGCTGGCAGAAAAGGGCTTGAATTTATGCATTTCTGTCAATATTAATTTCATACTGCTCAGGCTTCTAGTTCCAAAAACCCACAGTTGCAGTCCTCTTCAGAGATATAGCCAATGGAGCCATAAATAAGTAAAGATGAACATTCCTGGTTCAAATTTCTAGTTGGAGATTCTGACACAGACGATCCATAAACTCTGTACTTCTGGGTTCTTTTGTGACACATGAAACCCTTTGATAGAAGCCATGCTGGAAAAAGTGGCTCACTACTAAATCTAGAATTTAGAGTGTATCTTCTCACACTACCTATCTGCTCAAGGTAACTGCATGGCTTTCAACCAGTGTAATCCTGTGTAACCCTAAGCAATTCTGGAAATGGATGTTGATTCTGAATTCATTTATCTGAGACACAATAATTTAAATCAGAAACTCAACATCTTCATGCAATTAAACTCTCATTGTCTTTTTTTATTATTTTTGTGGGTGTTCCAGAAGGCTATTAACACTGGTATACAGAAGGATTACCTCACAATAGCAGTGACTGACATACTAGGCTGCTCATAAACCAGGTCTTTTCACCAGTAGCTCCTATATATTTCTTGTGTCAGGCCATTGCACACTTAACTGCTTAAACCTTTAGCTCTTCTGGTCTGACTCCAATGCTTACATCTACCTGCTTTTGCTGCTGTTCAGTCAGCTAAGTAAAAAAAGTCAGTGGTGAATACGTAATTTTGGCTAAGCACAGACTTAAAAGTAACCTGCTTCCAAAATGCTTAAATTAGTTATAGGGGATTGTAAATTTTAATAATCTAAAAATGAAAAGAGCAAGCCTTAAAGCTGTTATTATTTCAAGTGATTCATCTAAGAATCAATCTGACATTTGCATTCATATTAATTCTTGTTTCTCTGTCCCCATCCCAAAAATTCCAATGTCAATTCAAAGTGTGGAGATAAATTTGTAAATTAGTACATTTGCTATCTTTCCAATTGCAAGAAGACATATGTTTAAATTTAACTCCTTTCCTTATGTAAAAGCTAGCATAATGACAAATTCATCTAAATGTGAATAACTAAGAGGATGCTGTGAATCTCGAAGCAAGGAGATGCCACATTCTCTGTAGTGCCTAAAGGCAAATCTGCCATGGCTGTCACCTTGTGCTGGGGCTTTCTGAGGCTGTTGAGGAAGCACCAGTCCACAGTCTCCATATCTCAGAAGATGCAGATAAAGAGCCAGCAGCACAGTTCATAGAGAAGCCCCATGGTTACAAGCCTCTCTACTGCCCCTGATATGACAGAGTACCAGAGCTCACACCTCTGCAGACACATATAGCTCATGTTCTAGGATCCAGAATGGCAAATGCTGAGTCTGAAAGCTAAAACACTAAGGATTTTTATCTGCATTCCACCCAATGCACTGACAAGCACAGGATGTTTGAATGTAGATATTTCTTCTGAGCAGTCAAAGAGAAGAAAAATAGCAAAAGATCTTTAAATAAAACTGTGCAAATTTAAACATTTTTATGTTTTACACCAAGAAAGACCTGCCTTACATCTGACACCTTTATTGACCCAGGTTGCCAAAGTATATGTGCTTGTTTGAAGATGCTGTTCTTAGTATTGTTTCTATTCCTTGACATCCCCTTTATCTGTGTCTCTTTCAAATTTAGAACACTGTGTTTATCCAGGGAGTGATTGGGTGCTGATAGAAAAACATCTGTGATAATCAAAACCCTTCTGCATTTCTCTGTGTTGTGACAACCTAGCACTCTGTTTGCCTGCCTTCCGGCCAGCATTGCCTGCAACTTTGGAATGTGTCAGGTCTCCTTGTAGTATAATTGAACATAACAAACATTGCATTTGGCAATAAAATCACCTGCAACTGTGTAGCTTAACATTTTCCTATTGCTAACCAAATATTCTACAATTAGAAGTAAAACAGGTCCTAAACAAGTCTTGGTTAATTAATAAGGGATATATTCTTTTAGGTATTCGTAATCCAAACCACCAAAATGCAATAGTACCAAGTGGCCAAATCCATGCCTAAGCTGTGTGGCCGTGTCTCTACGCATGCTTTTTTAAACACCCAATGCAACTTGCCAAGTATCAGAACAGCACATCGAGGTGAACAGTGTAATTTTAACATGGGGTAAACAAGCCCTATATAGCAAGGAATAGGGTACAATTTCTAGATGCTAAAACCTTGTAAGAACAGCAGGAAATTTCACTGGTCTTAGAGAGATTTCCAGTCCTGATAAGGATTAAAAGGAGCATTGATATTTTACAGCTTTATTTTTATGTTTACTGAAGTAACCTTGGAAGGGCTAGCCATGTACCCATGGACATAAGGCTGTGCAGAAGCCATTAGTGCAATCAGCATACACAAAGTCTTAAGACCTACTTCATTTTTGAATGACTTGAACCAAATTTTGGCCTTGGATGTATAGGGATATAAGCTATTTGTACCTGTTGATACAATTTTTTGGAGAGTTTGGTGTCAGGGTGGGGTTTTATTGAGTATTTATAATAGCCATATGCATGCTATATTGGAGGTCTTCATCAAAGCTAAGAGGTATGCATCAAAGGAAACTCTCGTTCCTGTTGTCATACACGTCACACAACCTTTGCCAGACACACTGCTAGAATGGGAAATCCCCTTGGGAAATGAGGCTGGAGACACAAAACTAAGGTGATTGATGAAAAATAGATGAAAAGGAAGAAAAAAATTATTTCCCCTTTGTTATTTAGATACATGTTGTGATTTTGTTCAAAGCAGCAGTCTACCTGTAGTTCCTTAAATTTAAAAATAAAAAGTGATACTTTTTTATGCAAGAGAAACATAAACAGATCAGAATGACCCATACTTACCTGGGAACTTACAGGCCCTTGCAGCACAGACAGCATTTCACTCTATATGAACAGTCAGCTATGCTGCAGATGACGTGTAAAATTTGTAAAGGTAAAGCAGTTAAGCCTGCACATAGATGTGTGTGTTGGTCATGTGAACAGTCCTGTTAGAATCAGCTCAGCTTCCTGGAGCCTGGAGCTGTCAGGGAATGGTGCCTGGAGCAGTGCAGTGTAGTAATTGTGTTTGCAATGGAGATTTCAATTGCATGGTTATGCCCACCGAAGTCCACACACCTTTGGAAAAAGAGATTCCTTAGCAGCAAATGGTTCAAAGAAATGGCAAGACATTTGTTTTTACTGAGAAGTTATAAAGAAAGAGTAAAGAACATATGGGCCTGAAAATACTCAGAAGTTATAAACAAAAAACACATTATCAGTATGGTGTTAGATCTCCCAAGAGACCATGTCTCCTAAACTCTTGCTTCCTGTTTCCCTGCTGATGTGCTGACAGCACTGAGGGCAAAGAGATGCTACACCTCAGCCAAGCAGCTGTGTCCTTACACAGTTACCATGTGAAAATGTCTCTCTGGAGACATGGCCTCCTTCACAAAATTCTGGGCTCCAGTTTCAATCTGCATGAGCCTCCTGGGAGATGTAGAAGAGGTGCACCAGCCTCACTGTCAACAGATGAACTGCAAAAGTAAAATGGAGAAGCACATTCAACCTTTAGCAGGAAAAAATGGTGGAGAAGGAAATTTAGACATTTTGCCAGAAGAATCCAGCCAAAAGTATATATGGAAGAATGTAGGCACACAGTTTGTGGTGATAGGGAATGGGGCTGTGGCTGAGCCTCATCCCTAATAGGCTAAAACTGTGTAGGACAGGTGAACTGCATTGAAGGCAGAGGAACACAGAATGCTGAGGTACTGACCAATCATAAAAGGGAAAGAGGGTACACTGGTGGGATGCATGTAAGACGAATTACATCAAAGGTGTTACAAAAGAACAATAGAGTGCTGATGTTTGAAACCCTTCATGGTGCTAGCTGTGTTGTCCTTCAGGAGAAGGTTACAGAGGAGAAGAAAAATTACATTTCTTGGCATGTTTAAAATCAGCCATGATAATTTTACTGATAAAACTACTTGTGCTATTGTAGCAATCCTAAAATGCTGGAAGGTGAAAAGAAGACCTGGTAATTTATTACCATTTGCATATTCTTTGACAGATAATTTGGGCTATTTCAAACAAATTTTAGGCATCAACAAAATCTATTGCTTATTCTGAGACTGTGAATAAGAACAGAACTTATCAACCTGAGCCTCTGAAGACCTGTTTGCTGATATGGAGAAGGTGTTTCTTTCTGAAAGCTATAATGGCTGCTAAGAATTGGTAGCTCACATCACTATATGAAAAGCAGATATTTACAAAAAAAAAGAAAAAATATTAAGAAACAGTTACTGCTGTTGCTATTCATCTAGGAAACTTTGCTGCATGTGTATTTCCATATTCAGTTTGAACTAGATCCATATGGGGTCCATTTGGATCCAGTTCAAACAGGATATGGAAAATAATCAGGTAAAAGTGGTAGAGGGGTTGAAAGTAATAACTTTGACTATCCTTATGTTCCACTATCTTTAGATGGCTTCTTATCCTAAGGACACTGTACAAGTGACAAGTGTAATCTTCCCTAATAAAGCTCAGTCTGCTACGAATGGCTGTTTGGAAGGGCAGGTTAGAGGTGCATGAATCAGAGTCAGACAACCTCAGATGAATGGCCGAGAGCAGCCAGAACAAATGAACCTCCTCCCAGTTCTCATTTTTAGCAAAGTCTGTTCTTTCAGCAGCAGCTGATGGCTGGTGGCAAAGAAATCTGTTTGTGTCATGCAGATTCTTCAAAATTGTTTTCCTTTCTCTGAAATAGGGAGAATTTCACATTCATCCTAGGTATTCTAAGAAAACAGCAGTATTTACATTAAATTGTCTTCAATGAATATAATAACATTGTGTAAATGGCTCAAGTGCGAGGTGAGTTCTCATTAACGTTTTTGAGCCTGCCCAAAGTTTTGTGGCAGCCTTACCATTTTGAACATGTGGTGAGTTGAAACGTTTTTTCCTCATGCTTGGTTTGCTCTATATTTGCATTCTTACCTCAAATACACCAAGTGCCTAGGGCTTTCCTCCAATGATGAGGACTCTTCAGCCATTTTAAGGATTTCTGTGGTCTCTGGAGACTTCCTACTTGAGGCTAGAAGTGAGAAAGCAGATATGAATTCCACATTCGAACCTGGGGGTTGAGAGGTAGCTAATCTGCAGTGCAATTGCCTCCTGTGTGAGTAGGAGAGGCTGGGCAGAATATTTAAGCCCAGCCTGTAGCTGCTGCTGTAGTCTAAGGCTTATACCGGCTTAGTGCCACTGCAGCCTTCCCAGAAAAGGACATATCATCTGTCAAAGAGATCATCTATTAGAAAGTAGGTGAATTTACCTTTATTTTATCATTGGCACAGAAGATAAGTTTAATTTTCCACCTGAGTCTGATGACAGAGGATTGTCTGTCCAGGAAAAAAAAGTCCATATTATATCTCCATCTATAAAGCGTTTGGCATGTTCTTCCATATAAGTAAATATTTAGACTACTGGAGGAGTTTTATAACGTCTTATTTCTCCTCTCTTTCTAAACTGAGATGGATATAAAGCATCAAAGTTAACACATTAAAACATGTAAAGCATACATGTTCCAAAAAATTATTGTAGTTTTCATTAGTAGTCAGAAAATTAGTTGCAGTGATTTCTGACTAATATTCAACTTGATAGGTGTAACCTATCTGAAATTTTGCTCAAATAGGCCAACCAGTTTTCTTGCCAAGTAACTAAGCATATAAAAAAGATTTACAAAGTCAAAAATAATTCTGGATGTTCATTTATTATAACATTTTAAAGATGATTAAATCATATAGGCTGGCAAATCAAGATGAAGAAAAGTTTATAGTTTTCCAAGTATCTGATTTGTGTTACTCCTACCATAAAAAGCACTTTAACCACAAAAGTCTGGATAAACAGTCTCTGATTACTTCCCACAGGTGAGACTTATAGGATCTGCATGTAATAGGCACACACATTCTTTTTCTCTGTGAGCAGTGCCATTAGGAGATGATTTCAGGAAAAAGCAAGCTCACAATTATTTTTAACAGAAATTCAGTATTTTTCTCAGAAATGGATGAGCTGTTTTCCTTATCCACTAACATCTGAATAATTTCTTGAGGAACAGCTGGTTTTAAAAATAATTATACGAGTTCAGGGTATACGATCTTAAAAAAAAGAATAAAGTACAGGATTAAAATGCCAAAAAAACCCCAATGTCCAGAAACAATTTGCAATTTGTTGCAGTTTTTCCAAAGTATTTGTAGTGAATTGTGAGCAGTACTGCATTAACATGTAATGTTTTTTCTTTGTTTCAAAGAACCTTCAGCCCTAATGTAGCATGACAAAACCTGGGATTAAAGGCCAAACTAAGCAAAGGTGTGAGACTAGTGCTGTGGATTATAAAGAAGAGAGTTAGCTTGGAGATGTGTTGGGGACAGCAGAGTGAGGGAGAAAAGGACCTGATAGATGAAAGCAGAAAAGATGTCTAGCAGGATAGAAGGAAGGAAGCAAAGCAGGATAAAAGCAGCAGGAAAATTAAAGGATTGGGAAGAACAAATAAAACAAGAGAAGAAAGATAAAAGCAGGGGCGAGGTGATGAGATATGCAAAATTCTACTCAGACACTTATAAAATTAAAAACACACCCTGATGTGTACAAAACTTATCCACACCTTCTTTTCCACACAGATCACTTACACTACCTGATAGTCCCATAGATATGCACTCCATTTCACTAATATAAAGGCATATAAAATCCACATTCAATGAACTTTCAGTCTAAATCAGATACAACCCTCAGCTAAGCAGCAATTTATATACGCAGTGAACTTATTAACATGAGACATCACATTGATTATTAGGAGAGCTTTACACTGTCCTGGAGCTTGGTATGTAAATAACTACAGGTTGAGACCTCTAATGTGTGGACTTCCCATTTTATTTCTGGCCTAGCACTATTAATAAGAATCTAGCTGTCATAAAAGAGTACAGTGCTGGTACACAGCATGACGCAGCACAAGTTAGTGCTGTGAGATCCTGTGAGATCTTTGGATGGTTAGAGAAGTGCTGTGATAAAGTCGAAGAGTGGTGTTTGAGAGGCACCGTTTTCATGTATACTCAAGGCAGCAACTGAACTCCTACTCGGGTAGGAGTTTTCTTTTTGATTTGGTAATCAAACCAATTTTGCTCTGAGGGTCAAGTGGTGGCAGGATACCAACAGGAAAGAAATCACAACAGTGGACTTGGAAACTATGGAGACACCTCATAGTACTAGCTTCCTGTACTGGGTGGATGCCTGAGAGGAGGCTGTGACCCCGTGGGAAGCCAATGGAGAGAGGAGCTGGAGCTGTGCTGGAGCTGCCTGTCCTTGAAGGACACCCATGGGAGTCACCCATTCTGAAGCATTTTCTCTCCCCTGTCCAGTTGCACAGGGGAGTGAAAGAGAGGCTTTGGTGTCCAGCCAGGGTCAACCCATACACTTCCTTAGGAGGGGAAACAGAAGAGCAGGCACTGAGCTCTTCTCTCTGGTGACCAGCGACAGGACCCAGGTTTGGGGGAGCTACTAGAAGAAGCAACCTTGAGCAAGAATCATCATTCTGGCTGCATAGATGTGCAGTAAAATCTGAAAAGGGACTTAAAAGTTTATATAAATGAGTGTGGTGAATGTTAACATAAGAGCACATTCATGTGGGTGTAAACAGTCATGTAAACAGAGAGACATACATGGAGATATAATGGTTGAAAGCTGCAACTAAGCACCTACACATTTTAATCCTAGGAGCATTTAATCAGATGCTTACAGCTCCAAGACCTCCATTTGCACTAACAGTACATGTATTGTTTGCAGCAGGGTGATCCCACACTGCAAAATCTTTTCCTGATCTACTGTATCTGTGCAATCTAATTGAGAATGAGATCACATGAAAAGGTACTATCTCTCCCAAAAGATTCCTCATTTAAAATACCTATTTTGTGGCTCCCAGAATAAGGAAAATGAAGCGTTAATAGAGATAGTCAGCTTCTCACACTTTGACATATTTCATGGGTCTTGATCAATATGTACAGTGTATAATTAATCTAATAAAACCTGTCACACATGACCTGGGTTGGTACTTCTCTCCAAGGCATACACATACAGCAGTATCCTCAGTGGCACTGTCCTGCTGACTCACTACCAAATGAAATTATCCTGCTGGATGGCTCTGCACAGGTGAGGTGAGGGTAGATGGTTAGTTGTTCCAGCCTTATGGACCCTTGGCTCATTTCCAGACATTTTGCTACAGGGAGGGCTTCAAATGTGGTCAATCTGGTTTTTGTCTTTCATGCACTGAAAACAAGCGTGTTAAAGGTGTCAGAGCTCCATCCTGTTGCTTTGTCTTCCCCAGCTTCAGAATTTTCCTAGCAATTGTAGGGGGTGTCTATCACATATTAGAAGTACTGTCAAGCTGCTACTTCCCTTCATTAGATGCATCCATTCCATTACCACAGCACCAGTGGCAAGGGAGATAACATCCCATCCATGCTCTCCCTCCTATCCGAGATTTTTACAAGCAGTTTGGCAGGCTTAGAAGTGATGCTGAGTTCTGTTTAACTGGCCTGAATAAGAATTGCGGCAGTAGACATTGGGAGGAACTACTCCAGGAGCAAAAGGGCTCTTATTTTAACCAGTGTCATATACTGGTTCCATTGGGCAGCCTTACTGCTTGTTTGGAAGGTTTGATTATGACCATAATATCCTTTTGGGGATCAAGAAAAAATATGTGGCAGAGAACTCCATCTTCAAGCAAGCAGAAGATGCAGAACCATGAGATGTCTGTTCTAGGAACTGCAAAATTGGTCTAATGACTAAACACAGTGAAGAGTTTGGTTCTAGAAGGTATAAAGGGAGTGATTTCATTCTAAAATTTCTAAAAATTGCCTTAATAAAAATTCAAAAGTGAGTTAGGACAATTTCAGTTTCATACAGTTGCTCCTATTTGAGGAAATAATTTCTTGAAGGCTTTGTGGTACCTTCTTAGTGAGTACTAAGTACATTTTCCAGTACTAAAAATGACAAATACATCTAAAAAACAATTGGCACTGCAGCCTGCACTGACATTCTGCATGTTCAACAGGTTTCTTGTAAATGCCTGAGAACAGAGATTTATAGGTTTCTTTTAAGTAGTGTTTTACCATCTCTCATTACATATCTCTTCTCTGTGCTCTGTCAGAAGATTTGACTACCATTGCATCATCTTGCTCAAGTAGTATCATGCCAATGGGTTACAATCTGGAATAACATGTGGATTAAAAGCTGCATAAACGGCTAATAAATAAAATTATGCTGTCCATAGCGAAACAATGTTCACTTTAATATGCTGTTAAAATGTTCTTGTTTGTGTGCCAACATCTGTGATTTCAATAGAAGTCACCTACTGTCAGAATTCAGTATTTTTGACTTCTTTTTTACCCTTGTTTTTCAACCAAAAGTTCAATTAGGCTTATTGGTATCATGGAGCCTAGGTATATTTTAGATATTTTAGCTACTGTACAGTTCTGCAATTCTCAAGTTTATTTTTAGTTGAACTTAGTGGCTTTTAGATTTGGAGGGTAGTTATAGGTAAATTAAGCAGGTCTGTATAATACAATTGACAGGGGAAAAATTGTGAATACAGAAGATTTAAAATAAAAGACCCTGACAGATAACATTTGTTTACTTTGTATATGCAATTTCTATTTATACCAGGTTCTATTTTAATAACATATGAGAATGTCATGTTTCCTCTTTCAAATATAGAACAATTGTTATAAATGTAGATATTTGCCAATTTACTTTTAGAAAAACTATTAAAATAGGTGAAATTATAGTTCACTCAAAAGACTACAATTTCAATTTAGTAATTTACAGCTTAAATTTATTATCAATGTGTTTAACTTTGCTGCAAAATTTTGGTATTTCTTAAGACGAAGAATTCTGTGTTTTTCAAGGCAGCAAGGTCTTCAACACGTCAGTGAAGACATTTTAAATCTTCATTACTATCTATGTTTGACTATAAGGCTGCTGTAAAATATTCTGTTTCTATGTAAGTTGAATTTCTTTTCCTGATTGGAGTGACTTATACAGTGTCTCATAAAAAGTGTAATATGTCCTGGAAGCCCTTGTTAACAACTATGAAGTTGCTGGTATTCAATTGATGTTTCTGAAGTTAAACCTCCTGTTGTCTGTACATGAATTATTACCCTGTTGCCTACCTGGCATTACTGGCTACAGGACAGAATTTCAGGTTGGGAATACATTTACACTGCTTGTTTTTCTGTGACTCCAGATGGTGCTGACATACCTGAGCAAGGCTGCAAAATCCACCAGGAAAGCTGAACAAATACTTTAGAAGTCAACAAAAACACACTGCTTCACTCTGCTGCCCTGCACTGTGAGGAGCTGAGTGCCAATACCCATCACATCCATTTAAAACTAGCTTAGGCAGGGCTTTTGAGTCTGCAGCCTGCCTTCAGAGGGTGCAGGTCAGGTCTACCCTTGGAGGAAGAACAAATGAACTTACCTATGATCTTAGTGAAGTGACAAGTGCTCCCAGTGCAGCAGTGACAGGCGCACCTGAGACTGCAGCTTCTCAAACAGCAGTTAAGGTTCACCAGAAAAAAAGAAGCAGAGGAAGCATTCGGCCTTTTCACAGGTGTTAGACTGAGATTGCAAATCCCTGCATACTTGTTGGGGAAGGTGAATCAGGAAAGCCTTATAAATATGATTGTCTGACAAAAGATTTTGAGAATATAGAAACTGTAAGCAAAATTGAAATGCAGGCAACCTTT
>VYXF01005288.1:654124-666332 GCA_013397295.1 Polioptila caerulea | reverse complement strand
AAAAAAAGAAAAAAAAAAAAAGAAAAAGAAAAAGGCTTTTTTCCCCTCAAGTATCTATCTATCTACAAATCCCAGGTTTTGGGGCAGACCTTAAAAAAGTAGATGAGATTATTGCATAAAATGGAGCTGTACATAAGACATATGTAAGGAGCTTGACCTGGGACACATATTTACTAAAAAAATAAGTTTTGCAAGAAAATTGCTCTTCAAGAGTCAGTCATAAGGTATAAGAGGCCTTGTTTTTGATTCCTAGAAATAAATGGTTTTTCTAATATCAGAGAGTTACTTTGTAGAATGCCTGGGACCTTTTTTTGTCTATCCTATGCACAGGTTCTGGTCTTGCTACGGACAGGCTTAACACTAAAAACAAAGGACCTAAGTCCTACTGAGAGAATGTAACCTTGACAGGACTCCTGTAATGGTAGAATAGGGCATGATTGCTGGGACTGGTGGAAAACTGGGAGGCAGGAATACAGATTCTCTGTTGCAACAAAACAGGGGTAAACAGAGTGGCATCAGCCATGATTAGGATAAGCAGACACAGGCTGTTCTGGGGACAGCCGACCCTGTTTGCAGAGTTGAGACAAGTGAGCTGGCTCCCAAACAAGGTAACTATTGCCATTCAATAGTTACTGTGTTACACAGTTACAGTGTGTGAACTAATTCATCCCTCTGAAAATTGGGGCTTGTTAGTAGAGGTGTGTCACCATGCTGATACAAAGACAGCACTTACCTGACAGCACAGGAACTGTGCTTGCATTTCCTGATATGTATCGCATCCTGTGGACATTTCAGCTCGAGTGGTGCTCCCTTAGTGTCTCTAAAACCCACTCCACACAAATGTGTGCCCTAAAGTATCAGACCATGATCCCTTCCAAAGCCCAGAACAAACGTGAAGCACCATTTTCCTCTTCTGGCAAAGGCTCATTGCAACACTCAGTGTAGCCCATCTCTCAGACACAGAGCTAATAAATCCATTTGCTAAAAACCCAATCACAGTCTCTCCAGGCAGAGACAAAGCTACAATTCTGTTCTTAAAGTTGATCAACTTCAAGTTGATTAACGCTGTGCTTTGAAGACAAAAAACATGATAAAAGTATTTTGTGCTTTGAAAATGAAGCACAAAACATCTCATGTTCAGCATCCAAAATTAGGGAATGTTTTTGACAATTCTGACCTTAATCTTCATGGGTTTCAGTTTCTCACTTATAAAATGAGGATAATAGTGGCACTTAATTTGTAGGGAACCATAGATTAAGTAATTTTATGAAACACTTACATGCCATGGTAAGAGCACAGCACAATCACCCATGAAGATATTAGATAATTTTGAATTTGATGCAGGATCCGCCTGGTGGATATTGAGTAAGATCTGATATCAAATACTGGAGGAAGAAGAAGTAAGGAATAACTTCCCCTTTACTGAATAAGGCAGGATTTCCAAATGTGAAGAAACAATACTGATACAATAATGTAATTAAAAGCTATCTGATAATGCATAAACATAAAAAAGGGCAGATTAAAATTTGCACACGAAACCTTTTTTTTTTTTACATTCCTCACACTTAAAGTACCTCACTTTCCAATCACTGTTTTGGTATGGTTTATCCCTGTAGGCAACATTATTTTAATTACATTAAGAGTTTATTGCATAAAATAGTTTAAAATATTGAAAGTTCTGGTTTTCACACCATGTCAACAAAAATATTTTGACTGACCTTTTTATTTTCTTTGTAAGCATTTTTTATATCATTATAAAATAATTTATTACTTTCATTATTGTTGCTGAAATCTTATCAGGAAGTTTAGCAGTTCATTACATAATGCATGAAGCAGGTAGAATCAATTAAATTGATGGAAAAATAGAATTCTGACATTATTGAAGGAACACCCTTCATTCAAAAAAGATCCAACTGGTATTAAAAAGCTGCACTTTTAAAGCTTTTAGCTGTGATTCGTTGTTCAATACAATGCTCCTATGAATCTATGTGTACAGCACTCCAACTTTCTGCCTAAGGGTAAAGTGAGTCTCCAAGAGAAGGAATTTTTTGTAGGTCACTCCAGGAAGTGTAAAATTATTTTTGACAGAAAATAATAACAATTGTGTGTTTAGGAATTTTCATTTCAGATGCAATGCATGTCTCTTCAGTGTTAAATTTTCCTGTTAAGACATACCAGGTATTTGTTTGTTTGCTTTATTTGTTTGCTTGTTTTTTTAAATCCCCAACTCTTCCTAACGAATCCTACAAAAAAAAAAAGCTGTATAAAATGTAAGCAACTCTCCTGCTGGAGTAAAAGGAACAGATGGAACTGCACCTGCTGTTTCATGAACTATTAGCAAGGGTTACCCAAAACTTTGTGGGGTGATGGAGGAAAGGATGAAGGATAGGGTATTAGACCTGTATTGATTGGAACACACTTTTTATTTAAGAATGTTAAATGCAGACTGTAGTACATATTAATTCAGACTTTAAGAAGTTTACCAGCACAAAAAGTCATTTAACATCAGACATTCCAACACAATCAGGATACAATATCTGAAATATAAAGTGGTCCAATGTAAAAACACAACAAAAGTCCAAATAAAGAAAAAATACTGACCTTAATTCATGACAATCTTTCCTGTATTAGCATCTTTATTTCTCCTCTGAATAAGTAATCTTAACTTAAAGAAGAGCTATATTCCAAGTATGAGTACCAGCACATTCTGGACAAATGTATTTAATTCTATGTATAAATTTCTTACTTTTTCTTATTAAATAAATCATCATTTCCATCTAATTTTCTTTTTAATCCTTCACTTTCAATAACTATACTACACACCTCACTTTTTGTCTGGATATTTTACGCTCCATACAGAGTATTTATATTTTCATCTATACCTCTATTTATTGTGATGCCAGAAATTCATTGGAGTCATATGCTCAGTTCCACTGGGACAGCTCTCCTCAAAGTAGCCAGTCACTCACCTGCATTTCCCAGCATCCTGGTTAATACATGTCCAGAATACACTATCAAAACAGTTTCAAGCTGCTGTTACAAATAATGACATTGAACTAGAACTTTAATTTTACACTGCACAGAATGAATTTCGTATGAATCTCCTTTCTCTCTATCTTCATATTTCTATTCCCAGAGCCAAGATCACCCTTACTGCCAGGCATTCTCAGAAATATCTCTAGGCTTCTTCGAAGGATAATGTGACTCCTATGTGTTTGGTGACATGATCATCTCCATTGTGCCATTTTCTACCTGGCAATGGAGTAAGAACAATTCAGTCAAACTCATAGTCACTCAGGCATTTTTTATTATAAATATTCTTGATTATTATATGTTGTTTGCTGTACCTGGCTTTCTGTGATGTCCAATATGAAATAAAATCAAAACAGAACTTACAGACATTCTACAGAGCTTCTTTTGCACTTTATTAGGCTATCAAGGAACATTTTGCCATAGTAATGAACAAACTCACAGAAGAAAGGAGAATGATTTTTTTTTTTTCAGCAATAGCAGATTTTATTGGGAAACTGCAGGATGACAAGGAAAAGAATAAAACTCTGACAGTGAAAACTTCTTTGCTGAGAAGGTATATAAAATAGTATGTATGTGCACATTCAGTAAGGGGTAAGTGAGATGACAGAGGATACTATTAAATTATTTGCCTATGAACTAGCCCTTAAGAAATACTTCTATTCTTATCACATCTCAATTATTTGTATTGGTATTTCTCACTAATCCTTTTGTCTCTCACTCTGTGTTACTTCTGACATGGGCAGTAGTTTCCCAAATTCAAACCATGATTCATTACAACTCTCCTTCATGAAAAAACTACTTCTCCTATGAATAATATAGCAATCAAATGCCTAATGTAATTGCCAATTTGGAGGTTATTGATCAAAATCTGAGTGCTGTTGTTTACTTGTCTTCCAGCTCCACTGTTCTTTTAATGCTTCCTACTACTAGGATATGCATAATAACAACTGGACCTGACCTTGCATTTATTCCTCTTCCTGTGGGTGTGGACGTGTTGCATTCTGGTTCATGCTGCAGAAGGTCACCAGCCCTTCACATTTCTGAGGTCACCGGAAGCCTTCCTTACTCACTGCAGTCTGTGCACCAGTAAATAAAAACTGAAATGTCTGAAATGTAGTTGAGAGGATCAGAACCAACAGAGAACCTAAGTACCTGAGAACCTTTTGATCTGATCATGTGGGATGGGAGGGAGGAATTCAAAGTTTCTAGAAGTTGATCAGGCTTGTGAGTTAGGTGTGAAGGTGCACATAAGGGCCAAGATCCTTGTATACACAAGCACAGAGCAACAGGCAAGCTTGAGTTCTAAAAAGGAAAAAATAGGTTTTCTGAAACCAATTTAAAATAACAGTTCAGAAAACCTTATTTGATGAGCAACTTTCAATTTTGAAAATTAAATTTTCAGACTTTTTGATGAGTCTGAAATCCTGTGTTAGTCATCAAAGCCCCTTGTAATAGCTGAAATCAACTTGTAATAGTTGAAATCATATTGACTACTTCATTCAGGAATTCCTTAGGCTTTGATAAAAAAATGAAAGGACAGTATTTACTTCATTTGGAGAAGATTTTTATGGTGGCTCACATTTTTATGATAGTCCGTCTCATTCTAGCTTGCCATACATTTAGAGTTCAGCATGACCGAACTTAAGATATTTTCTATCTTATAAACACTTTCTTTTTTTTCTGTATAAATGATTCCATTTAAAAACAAGTTCAGTTCTTGGCAAGGGCAACTGCCAATTTCCATGTTCATAACCCAGCCCTTTTTACTCAATTACTTCTTAGTCTATGTATTTTTTGACCTTAGTTGAACTACCCTTATTCATTTACTAACTCAATACAAGTCAGATTAAGATTGCCAATTAAATGTTAATGTATTTGTTTGTTCAAAATGAATTGCAAGCACACAATGTCTTATAATTGGTAAACATATGATGACAGCTCAAACCCACCTATAGGCCTTCATCACACAGGTTTTCCATTTCAGGTAGCTGAAGGGAATGGAAAGAATCCACAAACATTTGAATTTATGAGCATGTTTTGTCCAAGATACTGTTCAAAGTCCTGATTATTTCAGATTAACCATCACATATCACAGACAACACTGAAACACAGTCTCTTGCAGCCATATCAATGTTATTGATAAAGTACACAAACTTTTCGTCTTGTTTGTTTTTAAACATTTGACATAGAGCTTCTCTCTGATGTCAGATAGTTCACCAATAACCAGCAAAATCTGACACGATTTGTTTTGGTTGAAGTTTCATAAGTGATAGTCAGGTGCGCTGCATACATAAGGAACACACATAGCCATGACACAATTATGGTTCCAGACCTAAGCTGGTGCTAGGAAATATTATGTATTTATTGGTTTCAGGATTTCAAGACAGACCTTAAGAAGATTAACAGCTAGCTGAAGACTCCAGTGTTAGGAGTGAACAGTCTCCACTGTTCCTGCTGTTTTAACTCCACGGCCGATATAAGTACAGAGAAATTAGCCCGTTATTGACAAATTCTCTAGACACAATCAGATAACAACATTATTTCATAACCTCAAGCTATTATTTGTCACTGTTTCTCAGTTGATTCTCACATGAATTGGCAAACCTCCTCAGTATACTAGAAGTAACTTCTGCTGTGCTCTTCCGTGTTATTAAACTGTTAAAATTATAAACCCCAAATTCTGATTATCATCATGTAATTTCAGTTAAAGAATGGGGATTATAATATAACACACAGAGATGTATAATAGAGATGCATAACGAAATATTACATTTCAAAAAACTCTGGTAAGAATTTTACCCTTCTAAGGCTGGAATAACCTCTGTCAGAATTACAGCTGTTACAGGAAGGAAAATAGGGACAGAATCACAGTATCACAGAACAATTAGGCTGGAAAGGGTTTCTGGAAGTCATCTAGTTCAACCTCCTGCTTCAAATCAGTTTAACTGAAAAATTAAATGAGGATGTCCAAAGACTTGCTCAGTCATGTTTTGAAGATCTCCACAGAGGTGGATCCCACATGCTGTCCAGGAAGTACATCCCAGTGCTTACTCACCCCCACAGTGAAGAATTTTCCAGTGCCCAATTAGAATTTCTCTTGCATCTTGTTGTCCCATTGTCACAGAAAGCACTGCCTAAGTGCCATTACAATGTATCCCCTTCCTCCCACAATCTCACAGCAAGAAACTTATTGAAACAAAAGACTTTGTATTTTATCTACTTGGGAATTCAGATATGTTTGGGTTTTCAGCATCTTTGGGGATGGATGCGATGGGGATCTATCATCCCCAGCCTCTCATATGCCTCTGAAAGAACTAAGATGGAAGACCACAAACTCACCCAAATACTTTGTTCTAGCCAGTTACTGTCAAAGACATGGTGTTGAATTAGAGGGATCTAGTATAGCTGCTGCTTTTGTACTTGTATATTGTTTCTTTTCTGTAGTTGAAACATCTCCAGTTGAACCCAGAGCAGCAGTTCACAATTTGTACTTGTATTTGAAGTTTGCTGTGTCTATTCCAGGTTTGGAGAAGATTCAGTGACCATAACCTTGTCTGCTTTCCACAACATCATTAGACGCTTTGATGAAAGATTTTATCTATTCTTAAAAATCTAAATCATAGATATCCTTAGTTTATCATGGTCACCACTACACTACTACATTAATTCTGAGGACACCTTGATAAATGCAGAATAAATTATATTTGTTTAATTAATTGCACACTTAAATTAACAATTTCACACAGATTATAAATTTTGGAAAATAAATTCATATAAATAAAAAATAAATTCATGGAAAAACATTTGCTGATCTCTTAAAGTGCATAAGTGAACTCCAGCATTTGATGTGTGCCATTCAGCCAATAAACATTCCTAATCATAGCACATTTTTGTTTTCTGGACAGGTATGTGGACACTTAGGAAAACCTTGTATTTGAGGATGGAATATTTCTGGCACTTGTTTGCCACTTACGCCAATGGTAATAACTTCCTTGGCTGTAACTTCATTGGCAGTTTGGGAATCTATCCAGGAAAGAGTGAATCTGCCATTTCTAGTGGCTGCAGTCAGACTTAGGATGTTGATACTCTAGAACATTAACATAACTTCCTTTGCTGTTGAGACTTCAATGTGATTTTATTACTTGATATTGGCTGGTATATTCCTTGGTTTATTTTTCCTTTCTGCCTCTGCCACTATTACTTTTGATGGCCAGAGGACTCCCAAAGGCACAGTGAGACCTTTAATCCACTCTGAGTTTTAGAATAAGAAAAACTTTACAAGAAAGATGGGCTTGGGTGTATAAAGTTCATGAGGACCACAAGCACCCAAGCAAACACTAGGGTAACATTGAAGACTCCAGGTAACAAGCTCTAGGAAAACTAGCTTCAGGCACTTCTGGGATTGGAAGGAGACAAAGACCTGTCATCCTTTTGTCAATCTCACCTCCAAGCAGAGAGGTAAATACTAGGCCAAAATTGGGTCCTTGTAAGAGCCCAGCCACTGCCATAAGTGGTTACAGCTTTGAAAATAAACCACGTGCAAATCAAGCAATGATTTGTTTCCTCTAGCCCTATCTCATTTTTCACTGTGAATTTATTTACAGGACTCACCTCTTTTCTCAGTCAAGAGAAACCCAGGAGCTGCAAATTCTCCTTTTGACTCAAAGACCCTTATGGTTATGTAGCAAGAATCAACAGGAAGGGAGGGGATATCATCCAGAGGGACCTTGAGAATCTTGAGGCATGGGCCAATGCAAAGTCCATGAAGTTCAGCCAAGAAAAATGCAAGGTCCTACACCCAGGTCATGGCAATCCCAGGCACCACTAGAGGCTGGACAGAGACAGGATTGAGAGCAGTCCTGTGGAGAAGGACTTGGGGGTGATGGCTGATGAAAACTCAGCACAAGCCAGTGGTGAATGCCCACAGCCCAGAAAGCCAACTGTGCCCTGGGCTGCATTTAAAGCAGCGTGGCCAGCAGGGCGAGGGAGGTGATCTACACCTCTACTCTGCTCTCCTGAGACCCCACCTGAAGGGCTGCATCCAGCTCTGCATCTCTGGCATAAAAGGAACATGGAACTGTGGGAGCAAGTCCAGAAAAGGCCATGAAGTTGATGAGGACTGGAGTGCTTTCCCTATGAAGACAGGCTGAGAAAGATGGGGCTGTTCAGCCTAGAAAAGAGAAGGTTTTGTGTAGACCTCACAACAACCTTCCAGCATCTGAAGGGGCCTAATGGAAGCTGGAGACAAAGTATGTCAGGAACTGCAGGCAGAACAAAGAGGTACAGATTGAAAGAGTGGAAATCTAAGTTAGGTATTAAGAAGAAATCTTTTACCATGTATTTGGCAAGACTCTGGAACAGGCTTCCCAGGGAGGTTGTGGATGCCTCATCCCTGGCAGTGTCCAAGGCCAGGCTGGACAAGGCTTTGGGCAACCTGGTCTACTGAGAGGTGTCTCTGCCCATGGCAGAGGGCTTTGGACTAGATCTTTAAGGCCCATTCCGACACTTTAACATTCCATGATTCTATGAATGTGCTGTACTTGTTTTAGCATTTTGGTGATGGCCTAATGCAAGATCTGGATCTGCAGATCATTAAAACATTAAGATCAACAGCAGACAACTTGCCATTCCATAAGGGACTTATTCTCCCTTCCTACATGGGGATGGACATTCATGGAATCTGTTATGAGGAGAAACAGCTTAAACAAAAAGAGATATTTTCCTTTATTAATGGATAAACAGCAAACTGGACTTTAATGTACTCAAAATCTCAGACCAACTGGTGTATGGCTGTGTTTAATAATTTGATTCTTATATACAATATTAATTTTTATATAGTATTTTCTATAATATTAAATGTATAGAATTAAAAAAATTACTGTAGCTTCTACAATTTCTTTATACATTTGCTTTAGCAGGCTCTGAAGGAATACAAGAACAGCTGTATGAATTCAGAACAAAGGTATGTGAAGCTCTGTATCTGCCATTTAATGACAGACTAGTGCAAAGAGGAAAGTGAGAGGAACAAATGCTAGCAGCAGAGAATACTCTGTCAACCTCCATCAGTTTAGAACTTCTTGTCTTGCAACTGCCTCAGAGAGAGATATTGGCTTCATATTAAAGCCGACCTCAGAGGAGTTGCCTTCTCTGTATTCAGGCCTGTTGTACATTGGAGCTACACATAATTTAATGAATCACACCAAGAAGCCTCAATCACCAACTCCATTCCAGTCTGAAGAGTCCCAAACTGTGTGACTCTTCCTCAGATGCCAACTCTCCTCACCTTTGATCATCCCACTCACTCTGCTCTTTTACCCTCTCTCTCAGCTAGTTATGCTGCAGGCAGAAAATAAAGACTGGTGGATCTCTATTTACTTACTTGTGTCTTAAAATAATGTACTTTGCATAACTTTATTCATCTCTAACCATAAATTTCTCAGAGGAAACACACAGATTCTCTTCACACAATTGAACTTCTTGAAGTAATTTCAGAAGGCTTGTACAACTCATTAATGCAGGACCTGACCTATAACAAAAAACTACCATAAAGTAGTATATGGTACATATACCCAGGCCCCAATATATGGGTTAGGAATCCTCTCAGTAAAAGACCTTGGTTTTAATATTTGTATTTTGACTACTGGCCTTTCCTTGATAGATGCTGTGATAGTAACTGGCAAACTAGCCTGTGACTGGACATTGCCAATTATTTCCTTAATATTATAAGGACCAAATTAATGTATTCTTGATTTAAGAATGTGATACCAATTAGAGTAGGCTATGATTACTTAATTTGAAAAATATGTACTAAGAGTATGGATGCTTTTTCATATGAATTTGTAGTTTTATGGCTCATTTTTCTCTCTGCTACTTTATGAGAGGTGTGGATTTTGTATCACTACCTATCAAGCTTTGTATAAATGTGCTTTTACAGATATGAATATAGAAGGACCTGCCAGTGCAGGTCCTTTTATATTCATATCTGTAAAAGCACATTTCCTCTAATTTAAAGATTAGTGTGTGAGGTCTGTGTGGTTATGCTTTAGATTAGATGGCCATTGATTTGTAAATAGTATGAATCTTCAGGACTGCATTCTTTCTTCATCTGCTAAAATCTAATAAAAGCTCAACTCATAGGTATCATGAATTGTACAAACATCCACTGCTTCCAAATCAATGTTCCCTTTAGTAAATCTAAATGAAATCTTAGTAAGCATGCAGTAGGAATATAAATATAATTCTTGCGAGTATTTATTCTTAATAACCATCCATATAATAAACTTTTGGACTGGTACCATTACATATGTGCTAATAATCTTCTATCTTCTAGCAATAGGATGCTTCAACTGATCCTACCCAAAGCGACATTTTCAATGGCAAAAGGAAAGGCTGTTTAGGCAAATGAGGGCTACCCAATTTCTGCAGTCCTTTCCCCTCATACTGCTGCACTTCCACAACTCTAGGAATAAAGATACTGAAGCACATAGTCCTGCTTCACACTTTTCCAATATAGTTTTATACCTATTGTTTAAGAATTTATCTTACTGCTTATTAAGCTCGCTCATACTGTCTGGTTCCACTGATGCCTGTGGCTGCAGGACACAGAAGTTTGCTACCTGCTAGGTAAAAACATTCTTTATTTTGACAGCTAACAGTTTCCAAAATGCATAACCCAAGTTAGGTTTTATGAAGTGGCTGGTCTAGAATAGCTGCTGGAGGGCTTCAATTGATGAGTTGTAAGGGAACAGAAAAAAACCTTTTCTTGTACAGATACTAAATAGGCAAAAAACCCTACATACTTTCCTTCATGCAGATTTCCTTATTTAGAAAGCTATAATTGGTCTCATTATAGCTTTTTGCTCATGCTAAGCCTGTACTCAACCACTTAAATTCTCTAGAAGACTTGCAAATTTTGTGTAATAAAAGCCCAACCAATTCAGTCAAGGTCAAAAGAAGTTTTGTGACCATTCCTCTACCTTCCTACCCTTTCATAAATAATTTTAGAAAATAGATGTGCTCTTTCAGAAATTTATATTACCTCACCACCTTATGGGTAAGTTTCCACAGAAGCAGGTTCTCCTTCCTGACTGCTTATTATCATGGGATAAAAAGTACTTAGTACTAACTTTAAAATGTACATAAGACATTTAAAAATTTTGGTTTTAAAGCAGTTTTCACCCTTTCTTTCCCATCAAAACCAGGGAAATTCTTTTTTGAGTGTGAAAAGAGTCTAATCATTTAATCCAGATACTGCTTTGTCTGTAAAGGGTAGCCCATGAGAATATAATGTATATAATATATACAGTGTATATATATATATATACTATATATAGAGTATATATAGTATATAATATAATTTCCTCTCATGCATTCCACTACCTGAATTAACAGCACAGGAGAAAAACACTCCCTGATGGCCAGACTTATACACTTATATACATATAAATATATAAATATTGCTTTGCAGATATTGCATATTTTTACTGTTTTCTTCTCAGAAACCATCAAAATGTCACAGCATAGGATACATCCCACACTTACGATTAGGCAGTAAAGGCTAGTAAAATGAGTTTGTGCTTAAAGCCAGACTGGATGAGTTATTGTTAATAAAGCCTAAACGTCAGGGTTACACTGTGTTGTCTCAAATGGCTCAAAAAAGAGCTGCCTGAAGTCAGCAGAGAATAATGTGGACAAAGTCTACAAAAAGTCTAAAATTATGAAACCCCCTCAGTGTGCTTGTTATGCACATGGGATGCGCTGATCTTTCAAGATCCCGCTGAAGAGATGATCGCGTTTTCAGAGCTTTTCCGAGAGGGCTCTCCAAGGTTTCAACACGTGGAATGCCAGGTGGCCGTCTAGCCTGCTGCTGGAGAGAAGAGTGAGGCAGGGAGGCCCAGGTGCATTGCTGCCAGCATGGGGGGCACGACCTTCAGGTCCGTTTCTCTCGCCCGAGACATCAAGAGCAAAAGAAGAGCCTTTTCAAAGCAACTGAGCTGTGGAAAAGGGGCTTGCCCATATATCCGACTTTGAAGGTCTCAAACGGGTATCGCTCCCTTGCCGCGACTTGCTCCACCGGAGTTAACCTGGAAACCGTGACTCGAGGCTGACGGGTTTATTTTTTCTTGAAGCCAACGTTTACTTTGAGTTTAATCTCCCACGCACACCCCGCTCCCGG